>JARFIW010000800.1:7214786-7592943 GCA_036346225.1 Platerodrilus igneus
ATAGCGACTTTAGACAAAAAATTATTTTTCTAATAAAAACAAAATTCGTTAAATGCTATGTCAAAATGGCGAAATTTGAAAGACAAAAATTATGAATAAAAATGTCCAATACCCTCCCCCCCCCCCCAAACGAGCTGCTTATGACTACAATTAAAAAATCGTTTCCACGCCACATGATTCGGCATATTCTACAAAGTAAATGTGCAAAATGTTTTCACTTCAAAGGAAACCGTTTTGAAGATCTTACGGTGCCAACCTCAAAGAGCTCTTAACACCGTTAGCTAGCATGTTTGCATAACAATATTTACGTCAAATCTACATGAAATAAGCTTTTGAGTTTGCAGTTTTCTCTGGTGAAGAACGTTTCTGGACACCCTGTATTGAGTACAGAATATATTAAATAATTCGAGATTGAACGTTGCCTATTTGAGAACAAATTGTTTTAGTCTGCATGTAAAAGTTATAATAATTTTGGTGAATTGGATAGCCTGAATAATGCATGTATTTTGAAGTTTTCTATTATGATGTATTTCTTTTAATTGCTGTTTTTTTTAAAATTTGTACATTAATATATAACAAAATTAGGTGGATTGTTGTCGCCAATAAATCTATTTTACTCACCAATTTTTAGCAACTTTACTATTTGCAAAACCAGTTTAATGGAAAGGATGGTATGTGCTGAATTGACGTAGCGTTTTTGAATAATTTTACTGCACAGCGGGTGGCGTGCCGTAGCAATAAATTAGTGCACTAGCTAGCTTTCAGAAGTACGTGCTAGATTCTATGAAAGCAAATATACTACTTTTAGGGGTATACAAATTATAGCACTTCTACTAAATACTTTTACTCTTACCTTAAATGGTCTTTAAACTCTCTTTGTTCATGTAAAACTTTTGAGCGCCAACCTACCTGAAAAAAATCAACACAGATAAAGCTTATCCGGGAGGTAGGTATTCCGGGTAACGGCATAGCAGTTATCACGGCTTATAGAGGTTGATGAAGCCTCACTTATACGCTTCTCTTCTATTAGTTTAAAAATAAGTACAAAAGACTCCAAGTATACCTAACTTACATTGTAAAACATGATTATAACTATGAGTTACCCCAATTGTCCCAATATACGTTTAGCTCTAAAAACAACTTAATATTATTAACACTGGAAATTCAACCAAGTTAATTTCTAAGTACTATGCTACCACTACAATAAAAACGTTTCCATACGAAAATCTGTGCTTACAATACGCTTTAGATAAGCGTGCACCAACGCAAATAGCTCACGTTAATAATCAATTTTATACGGTCTGATTATTATAATTACAGCTATTAAATACGAAAGAAACAAAGAAACAGAAAATTATGGATATACGCAGTTATAACAATATCTCAACGACTTAGAGTTTTTCTTTCTTAAAACTCCATAAACCTTCAAGGCAGGAATTGCTGCAGATATAAAATCTAACTCTTGGTGTTGATAAAAAACTTTCACGTTAACTACTGGTTATTTTATAAAATATTGTTAAAATTCAAATTTTCGTTAATGTTATAGTTAAGTTTTATTATTATAAGCATAGTGGGAGTTTTATCAAGGAAAAAGTGTGCAACCCTAAACTCTATAATGACAATTAATGAAACCGAATCTATAATTTTCTAATATACAAACTCTAGCAAGCCATGAACGGTTAAACGTTTGATTGTTAAACATTAATAATTTGTTAACATAAATATTGCACAATGAATTATTAAACTGTTTCTATGTAATCATCACTCACAGTAGTAATGTTTATTATACACTTGTATTTGTGTTAGCACTGTGTACTAACAAAACTATTTAAAATTACCATGTAATGTAGGTGATTCTGATTATTCTGTGCTAATGCTAAGATTGATATATCTGCACTGCTGTCACCATTAGTAGGGCTGGGCCGGCGTATCGATATATCGATACGACTCCCGTATCAACCCCCCCCCGATACAGTGAAAAAAAAATATCGATATATCGATAATCGATATGTATCGATATATATTATTATTCGATATATCGATACAAATCGCTATAGAATATGTATCGATATTCGATACGCAAAATCCCGTATCGCCCACCCCTATAAATATACTTATGTCACAAGTATTATACTTGAAACTTTAATTATTTTTATAACAAACAATCTTAAGTGAAAGCTCGAATTGTCAATAAATACTATAATTTAAAACGATCTTTTGATTTTATTCCCAAAGAAAGAGTAAATAAAATATCGATGCGTATCGATTCGTATTGTTGTGTACCGATACGTCTCGATACGTACATTTAATCTAAACATTCCGATACGTATCGCTATATATATATATATATATATATATATATATATATATATATAGGGGTGGGCGATACGGGATTTTGCGTATCGAATATCGATACATATTCTATATCGATATGTATCGATATATCGAATATCGATATATATCGATACGTATCGATGCGTATCGATATGTATCGATGCGTATCGGTGCGTATCGATACATATCGATTCGTATCGATGCATATCGATACGTATAGATACGTAGCGGTACGTATATATATATATATATATATATATATATATATAGCGATTTGTATCGGAACGTTTAGATGTGTAGATTAAGTATACATATAGAGACGTAGCGATACCTATCGGTACGAATCGATACGCATCTATAAATTTTTCTACTCTTTCTTTGGGAATAAAATCACAAGATCGTTTTAAAATAATGTATTTACTGATAATTCGATCTTTCACTTAAAATTGTTTGTTATCAAAATAATTAAAGTTTCAAGTTTACGGGATTTTGCGTATCGAATATCGATACATATTCTATATCGAATATCGATACGTATCGATACGTATCGATACGTATCGATACGTATCAATACGTATCGATGCGTATCGATACCTATCGATACGTATCGATACATATCGATACGTATCGATACATATCGAGTATCGATATATCGATATTTATTTTTTGCTGTATGGGGGGGACCTATCGATATATCGATACGCCGACCCAGCCCTATATATACACGTACCGCTACGTATCGATACATATCGAGTATCGATATATCGATATTTATTTTTTGCTGTATGGGGGGGGACTTATCGATATATCGATACGCCGACCCAGCCCTATATATACATACACGTACCGCTACGTATCGATACGTTTCAATACGTATCGATACGAATCGATACGTATCGATACGTATCGATACGCACCGATACGCATCGATACGTATCGATACGCACCGATACGCACCGATACGCATCGATATGTATCGATACGTATCGATATATATCGATATTCGATATATCGATACAAATCGATAAAGAATATGTATCGATATTCGATACGCAAAATCCCGTATCGCCCACCCCTAACCATTAGTAGCACTCCCATTGATTTAAGAGTAGCAAGGAGGTATAAAAGCATAATACTAATAAACAGTTCATAAAATTATTATTAAAACTATATCACGTTTGGAAAGCATTTCATAAATTTTTCGTTTTACTGTATCTTTTACAAAATTGTCCACAACATTCGATATAGACTTAATACGTTTTCGGTGCTTGATTGGTGACTTTTGAGCACCGGTGCTTTATTTTCTTTTTGGGCTTCTTAAACTCGTTTTTTTAATACAATTCAGGGCACCGAGTCTTATCGGATAAGCCGCTGCTGTTCGCTAAAATAGACATTATTTGAAACATAGCACACCATTTACAAATTATACTTATACCTGTATTACTTACTCAAAAGGGGTAGTCTCCTACATTATCACCTTCTCTTTCGAAATATATTAGAACATTCGTAATCAACAACTGAGCTTGAGAATTCAAATGTTTGTTACGATGCATGTTCATTTTGATGTGTTAATCAAACTCTGCTCAATGTGTAAAATGTTCTTAGTAAAAAAAAACTGTTTTATATCAAAATTATCTATAAAAATGAAACAGTGGAAAAACGCTACATGTAAGTAACAATGCAGGAATTCTAACATAACCTTAAAAATGCTTGACAAATGTTATTTATTAGCTGTATAATATGAGACATACAATATGTAGAAGACACATTTTTTGTACTTTTCCTTGTTACATTGGGTAAATTAGATAATAGTTGCATAACAATGCTATGGTTGTGTTTTATTCATATACACAACGATGAGTCATTGTTGACTATTTGATTTCAACTATAAACATGTCTATATGTTCCCATATCCAACATTGACTTTCAACACCGGTTGTTACTGGTTCTTGAACTACCTCGCTTTTGTTTATTAAAATATCACCCCAAGAACATGAATATAAATTAGTATTTTAGTCTGAAGTATGTTTCGTATAGGCAAAACCCGTTTGTTCATATGTGTACTATGTTTGTGTTTAGTTCGTTTTTACCCATTAAATAAAAATACAACAAATTGCAAAATAGAGAATGAGTAACAGACATTTGTGTTGGTCTTCAGTGCTATACATAAGTTTCTTTATTTACATCCATTATTTTAATTATTATTACATTACATCACTAATTAAATTTATTTTCCACAATAATATACATACAATGTACTGGAATTTAACAATAACTACTTATTATATGTTGACGAAACTTAACTATCAGATATCTTGTTCCAGGTGTTTCAATAATGAAAAAACAATTAGCTTTAATGTAAACATTCAACACAGCATTTGTAATTCTAAAGTGTGATTACGCCAGGTCATAAATATTTTAATTTATGTCGTCTTCAATTGACTGTCGTTTCGTTACGAATTTGCTAAGAAAGTGTGTTTATAAACTTGAGACGTGTGCTGCAACGGCAGTTAACCATCTGTGCATTGCAATATTGCCGTTACAAAAATACAATCTCGAGTACGCAGTTTTATGGAAACGAACAAAGCCAGTCTAAAATAATAAGCTATTTTGTTAAATTTTACAAATCAATCTTGCAAATCAAATACTTTGAGTATAAAAGAGAAACAGATACACTAATAGCTCTTTGATTATTGTGATAATTACTATTAGTTTTGTTTCCTACATTACCTTGTCTTAAGTCAAAAAATTAGGCTAGCTCACCTTGGCCTCCCCAACAGCAAATTATTTTATTTTCTGTATAGCATCTTATTGCACCAACATTGCACCACATAGCATCACAAGACTTGTAGCTAGCACCCAAAAACTATGTCAGTTATTACAGTTCAACGTTTGGGAGGCTAAGGTGATGCCAGCCCCCCACTACATTTTTTTTTAAATTTTTCTCTTGCACCTGATGGCACTAACCTAGCACCACAAATTGACGTAGATATAGCAATTTAAAGTTTAGGGTCCTAAGCTACGTCAGCCCCCACTACATTTTTTTCAAATTTTTCCTTTTGTACCTGTTAGAACAAACATAGTACTACATAGCACCACCAGTCCCATATCAGATAATTATTTAATTGATTGTTCCCTTTGACCGCTACATACTACTCTAGAGTTTTTTTCATTTAACCCTCTAACGACATGTAGATTGGAATCCTTACCATACTCAAATAATCTTTACGTGATACGTGCAACAAACTGTTTCTATTTATGCTAACATTGCATCTAATAAAACTTCTGTACAATGATATTACAAAAGTTAAAATAAGTTATTTTGTGTTCAACCCCTTTTATTTTAAAACATTTTATTCATTTACCACATGCGCTTTCTTATATAGTAAGGTATTTGAGTAGATAATTAAGATAAAGGTTTCAAATCTGCATCCGGCTAGACCAGTGGTCGGCAACCTTTTGAGTCAGGAAAGCAAAAAATTACAATTTACAAAATTTCAAACTTTTTAAAGAACCAAAAAATTTTGTTGTTGCCAATAATAAATAGTACTCGCATAAATAAAGTTTTTTGGTAAAAAAAACTAATCTTTTATTCGTTAGAAAAAGTATCTATTTATTCATATATTTGTAGTGTTTTTCACAACAAATTATATAATATACATACATATTTATATGGAATTATTAGATAATTACCTATTATTTAAGTAAAAAAATTAAAACAATTAAACATTTACCCACAACCCTAACTTGTACTTCAATAACAAACAATTGGGCAAACAAATTCAATGGGAGCGATGGCTTTGCATGGTTATTCAAGTAGAAAATTTAAACTTTACTAAACAATGTAACTTGTACTTAAAATAAAAAAACAATAACATACCTTTGAGTAAACAAATTCAATGGGAGCGTTGGCTTTGGCGTTGGTTTTAGAAAGTTTGGATAAATTTGGCTCATAACTTGTTTTAAGTTTCAAACATGACTCTAAATTTTCATTTGTTAGTTGGTTTCTTATTTTACTTTTAATTATATCCATGCAAGAGAACGCTTGCTCGCACGAATATGTCAATCCGAAGATAGTCAGC
The DNA here is from genome assembly GCA_036346225.1 of Platerodrilus igneus. Taxonomy (NCBI): domain Eukaryota; kingdom Metazoa; phylum Arthropoda; class Insecta; order Coleoptera; family Lycidae; genus Platerodrilus; species Platerodrilus igneus. The sequence continues at coordinate 7,221,203 of JARFIW010000800.1, forward strand.
ACTCCAAATGCCAACTTCTTCACCTCACTGTAGCAATCTGGAATACTATTCCATGAGTCAAATATAAGAGCCTCAACTCGCGGCATTTCTTTCAGGCGTCGCCGTGGATCAATGTAGTGAGCGTAAGACTACGGATTCCAATGTCCCGGGTTCAAATCCCGACACGACCGACTGCTTGAAAAATGACAGGTGAGCATTTTTTACAAAAATTACGCCCTCGTTCGGATGAGAGGTTAAATGGAGGTCCCGTGTGTGAGTGTTGTCACGCACGTTAAAGATCCCTACCTTGCCTGGAACGGAAAGGGTTCGACAAAATTCTAAACGCGTCTCCTGGCCAATGTAGTACCTACGGGTGGAGCATTGGAAATGTAAATGAACGGCATTTCTTTCAGACCTGTCCACTTTTGTTGCGTTACGTACATACATTTCTGGAACACCAACTCTTCTAACTTGCTTTTCAACTCTGTAAATTTTTCACTCCACAAAACTTTACTTTTTAAATCGATCAATTGCATTTCTAGAGATCCAGTTTCAATTCCAAATGGCTCAATGTAGATTTCGTTACTATTTGTGTTAAGAGGATTTACTATGTATACTAGAGTGGTTTCGTTGGTTTTGAATTGCTTAAGTCTGTCAGCAAATTCATCTTTAATTTTTTTTATAAGTGTGCTGAAATAATTCATGTGGTTTTATCGCGATATTTGCTTTAAAAATTGAAAATGAAGTAATTTACCGATCTGAATATCTTCTGCAAAAAGAATTAATTTTTCTTCAAAATAAACCAATTCTTCTACCAAAACATAGGCTGGGTTTCCCTTTCCTTGCATTTTAGATTTAGTTCATTTAATTTCGCTGTGATATCCACCATAAAATAAAATTTTTGCAACCATTTGTCACTCTTTAATTCAGGGTAATTAATGCCTTTTTCATTTAGGAATGTATTTATTTCATTCAAGCACAAAGCAAAACGTTTCAACACCTTACCTTTGGAAAGCCATCGCACTTTATTATGAAGAAGGAGATGGGAATACTGAGTTTCCATTTCGTTTAACAATTCTTTAAACTGGCGATGGTAGAGTGCTTTTTACAAGATGCTTTGAACAATTTTGATTACCAAATTCATAACCTTAACTATTTCGGCCAGAAATGATTGGGCACAAAGCGCTTCTTGATGTATTATTCAGTGAAGCTTCAGAATTTCGTGGTATATTTTGCTCTGAAGAATCGTTGTTGCCCCTTTATTTCTTCCTGTCATACTTCTGACCCCATCTGTTGCTATTGAAATGATTTTATTTAAATTGGTCCCATTGTCTTCAAGGCATTTTTGCACGGCATTCGCTATATCTTCCCCTCTAGCTTATCACGAGAGCGGTAGCAATCCTAGATGTTCTTCTTTTGGACTTTGGGAAGACATATACCTGATAAAAAGAGCAACTTGTGTCGTGTCTTTTATGTCGCATGACTCATCGATAGCAAGTGATAAGGCAGAAGAAAGTTGAATATCTTCCACCTACAAATATGTTACATTGGAAGACATTTTAGCTATTCTATCTTGTACTGTTTTAGCGGATAATGGCAAATCTTTGATCTTTTTCAAGATTTGCTTTGTTTTTGAAATCACGAAACAGTTCTTCAGATGCACGTATGAAGCAATCCTTGACATATTCACCATCTGTGAATGGTTTGCCTTTTTTTGCAATTTCTAATGATACCGCAAAGCTTGCCAGATTAACACTATTGGTAGATTGTGTCCAATTAAGTTTTTTTTTGTTTTTGGAGCTCGTCGACATCTTTTTTTCGTTCTTCGCTGGCTGGATATTTACTAGCAAACTGGGTATGCTTTTTAGTGAAGTGTTTCCCTAAATTTGATTTCTTATTGTTTGCGAGTTTTTCGTGGCAAATGGGAAAAGCAGGAAGGCTATCTGAGTTGCATATGAAAGCGAACGACTCCGTCCAATTTCGATTGAATTCTCGATGCTTTTCTTCAATTTTTCTCTTTTTTTTTGTAGATGTGATGCTTGCGGTGAAGCTGTAATAAAGAATTTTTAAAATTCTTATTTAGGCATCGAAAACAGCAGATGACAAGTTTTTCAATTATTTACTATGTCAACGTATACCTAAGTAAATAGACACGAGAAGCTGGGCATAACAAAAGATAATTTATCAAAAAACATTTTACAACAATATTTCCCCGATTAATAATACTTACCTAAATAAAATAAATAATTTAATTAAACTCTGTTTGTCTCAAGGTGTTATGTCCAGCTATGCTGAAATCAATGAAAATTGCCAAACATATAAACAATATAAAACTGCAAATACCTACCTACTTTGATCCTCAGAGTTCAAAAACAGGTTTATTAAATAACAATTTATAGGTATTTACACTTATAATTATTATTTTAAGGTTAATTTTTAAATAATAAAAGCTAGAAAATAGATAAATAATAAAATAGGTAATTTATTAAATATATTTTAATAAAAACAGTTTCGCGGTAATATCCAACAGTAGTACTTTGTTTCTTCTTTGACGATCCTTATTGACTTCAAAAAAGTATTTAGGTATCCTATTTGGAAAAAATATGTATAATATGTATTTTCAAAATATAATACTCATTATGTTGCCTATCTTTACTTCGATTTCTTTATTATTATTATATATATTGTTATGGATTCAAAGGGTTAAATTTGGGATAAGCAATGCAATGTCAAACACCCTGTATAGAGAAAGGAACAATTTATTTACGCGCAAAATTTATTTCATTAATTTAATTTAAACGGACACGTATTGACGTAAATTTTATAATTAATGATTGAAAAGTAATAGGTTCATAAAAAAAACCAGTTTTAAAAACAAATAGAAACGCATAACTAATTTAATTAATTTTAATTCAACGTGTAATAGCATTAAAAAACACACCAGGGTATAGAAAATCAATAATTCGAAGGCAAAAGGGTTCGTGGTAGCAGACAAGGACGTCAATTGTATCGAATACCGCGAAATATAAGCTCCTAGAATTGTTGTTTTAAACGGTCAATAATTAAGAACACCTGCATGTTTGAAAAGGTTACCTTCGTTGAATTTATATGCATAATAAAGTGGACTTCAAAGAAAATATTTCCAACCGTCAGTTGCTTCGAATAAACAAGCTAAAAAAGTTCCTTAAAGAGCTAAAGGGATGTACGATCAATAATATGCTACAGATAAAGACGGATATAAAAGCATTGGCTTCAAAACGCACGTATTCAATCCACGTGGAGTCATGCGACGCGGTCAGCAATATCGATTTTCTATAACTCAAGTGAGGTTTGGAACGCGACATCTAATATGCATAAGACAGAGATAAACATATTACAGGCGGAGTTTTATGACGACACAGGACTGTATTATTGGTTGAAATAGATAGTTTTACAACGGACGACCACGCGACAGGTAAAAGCGATTTTTCGGAGTAAATTGTGTGTCTGAGGTAAATTTCTGGAAGCTTTAAGTCAGTTAGATTAAAATTTGCAGAAGAATTATTTTAAATTAAGTATTTCGCGTGAAGAGTGGCCGAGAGGTGGCATTTTGAATTGTATAAATACTCTAAGAAAATTAATAGGGCTCTCTTTGTATTTTCACCGCTTTAGACTACGTATAATAATCAACCGACGTTATAGTAGAGGCTTGGGAGTATTGAAAAAAATTTATAAATTCATAAAAAGTAGTATTAGCACTTATAACGTGGTAAGTGGAGACCTTATAGTTATGAACGTGAGTAGTGTCGAGTGAATTAAATTAACCGAGGTCCAACTAATACCATGACGAGCTAATAAAGCAATAAACAAAAGTATGATATATGTGAATTTGGATGCTGGGACGGAATGGTAATTGGTAGCAAGGAACTCGGCGTATACTGAGGTTATCATCTATCTGGAGGATCAGAACGCATAATCACGAAGCCAAGGGGTTCTGTAGAGCATCATCCACGGAGGTGGAAGGCTTGAAGTATTTTTTGCTTTTATTTGATAAACTGTTGGAATTATTTGTGATGTGTGAGTGAACTTTGATGGTTATTTATGCTTATTTAACGTATTGGAAAAGATACGTGTACTTGACAATTATTAGGGTATTTTAAATATTGAAAAAAAGGTGTATGTAAAGCTTTCTAAATTTCAATACGAATTTAAATTGGATTGTTAAGGGTACATGGGTTTATTAATTTGTAGTAATTTTATGCAAGGTAAAATGCATACATTAATAAACTGGGTTATTATGAGATCAGCATACTTCAGTGTGCAATAAATATAGGGTATTATTTGGGGTCCATTTACTCCTGTTGTATTAGATGTGTTTGCAATTAAAAATTTAAAACACGGAATTTACAAAAATATCACTTATTGAGTTGTAATTAGTGTACCAAACTGTATATATCTGTGAATAATTGTTTGTAAGTAGCAGTAAATAAAGATTGTATGATTGTTGTATTATTTGGTGATTTTATTGAATGATGTGTGAGTGGGAAGGAAGAATGATTGTAAATTTAGGTATCCGAGAAGAGGCACAGCTGAGCTAGCCAGGGAAGCTGCGGAAGATTGTTGCAGCAGAATAAATGGGTAAGAATATTTTTATAAAATTTTTTATTGGTTTTTTGAAAATCAGTGTTGACACGGTGATGTCAAACTCATAAGTCCGAATCACAGCAATCTTATGACAGCCGAGCATTAGAATTTGAATAGGTTTTAGGGAGATCCAGAGGCTGACCCCACAATCTACAGCAATCTTTATATATATATATATATATATATATATATATATATTACAGATACATCTTACTTTATATATATATATATATAAAGTAAGATGTATCTGTAAACAAACTCTTATGAAAATAATAAGAGCCATTGACAATTAATGGCTATATAACTACCAGCCCGATTTGTATTTGTCAATGGCTCTTATTATTTTCATAAGAGTTTGTTTACAGATACATCTTACTTTATATACAATTTTCTTATTGCGGAATGCAAATAACTTGTCTTTGTTCAATTGAATTGCCTTTGGGGCATGAACCCGGGTGTCGCCACGAAAAGGTTTGTTACGTTTGCAAATAAATTTTGCTGTAACATTCCGCAAATCTCAAAGGCCAGACGTACTTTTATAGTCATTTATAAAATTTATTATGTAGTTTCGGTTCAATTCTGTACTTCCACACTTTAGTAGTGTTGGTTTTTATCACCTGATGGCGGTTTTATTTATATAGTACAGTGATTGTTTCGAAATTATATCATTATAATAGCTTCGATTACTTCATAGGGTTCTTGGGAACTATTCCACTCTGATGAGGCTAACAAGCCGAAACCATTGGTCAGTGGATGTTTCCTCCCCTATGAAGTAATAAAGCTAATGTTTTGTTAATGGCTATATAACTACCAGCCCGATTTGTATTTGTCAATGGCTCTTATTATTTTCATAAGAGTTTGTTTACAGATACATCTTACTTTATATACAATTTTCTTATTGCGGACTGCAAATAACTTGTCTTTGTTTATATATATATATATATATATATATATATATATATATATATATATATATATATATATATATATATATATACATATACATATATATATTTTTGTAGTTAATTACACAAGGTAAGTTGATAAATACTATCGTATTATAGTGAATAAGGTGAAATAATAACTTAGACTTTCATGCAAAGCCCAAATGATCATTTCAAATCGAGCTAGTAATTGAAAGATGGAAAATATAAGGTATTGGACGGGCCTTAACCTGTATCCTGGTTTTGCCGGAACCATGCGTTTACCAATTACGCCACCGAGACCGATGACACAATTGGGAAATTTACAAATTTAAATCGTGTACACGACGATACATCAACCTAACTTTCAATTACGTTCGGCATTTTTGTCAATCATATCTGACATTGTCAATTTTTGACTTATGTCAGTTATAGACAGAAAGCTTCACTCAAAATTATGGCTATAAGCCAAGTATTAAATATATAAATATTTTAGTAGTTAATTACACAAGGTAAGTTGATAAATACAGTATTGCCCGAAATAAACAGTACTGAAATTGTAATTGTTTTGTATATTTAAAAAATACATATTATTGACACTTTATTATATGTTCTAAATGTGCACCTCCTCGTTCGAGACAGACTTCATAACGATGTTCTAAGTTTCTGGTCATGTTATTGAATAAGGGTTGTCTCAGGGCTGCGAAGAAGACTCTAACGGCATCCTTTAATTCATCGATGGTTTGTGGTGCCCGTTTGAAAACGGCATTTTAGCCATGCCCCAAATGTATGCGTCTGGAGGTGTGAGGTCTGGAGAATGTGAAGGATAAGGAAGTCAGTAAATCGTGATATGAATTTGCTTGGAAAATGTTCTTGAAGAAATTGACGAATTGCGGCAGCAGTATAGCAAGTTGCCCCGTCCTGCTGAAAAAATTGGTTTCGAAATGCCAAGTTACGTGCACGACAGAATTGACGTAGATCAGGGATAAATCGTGTTAAAATTTGTCTGTACCTCTGTTGATTAAGTGTGACTTGCCTACCATTCTCTTCGATAAAGTACGGACCAATGATTCCGTGTCCGGAAACAGCACACCAGACACTCACTTTTTCACTATGTAAAGGAACCTCTTGAACCTCATCGGGTCTGGCAAAGCCCAGAAATCGATTTGTGCGACGATTCACATAGCCTGACAAGTGAAAATGTGCTTCGTCTGAAAACCAAACATTTTTCAAAAATTCAGGATTTTCATACTGTAACGCGAGAATTCTGGCGCAATATTCCACTCTACTGCGATAATCTCGAGGATGTAGTTGTTGATGTACCTGAATCACATACGAAAATGTACCCAGCTCCTTCAGGATTCTTTGAAAGGAAGTTCTTTTAAATCAAGTTGTAACGCTGTCCTTGCCTGGCTGACTTTCGGATTTTCTAAGATTTGCTCAAAAACACGTTCATGGTTATTGTTGTTGTTAACTGTCCTGGGACGCCCTGAGTTTCCTTTTCGTTGGCACAATACACTACCTGTATTTCTAAACTTTTCAATAACCTTCAAAATTACAGCATTACTTGGAGAACGTTTATTAAACCTTTGTGTGAATTGATCAGACACGTATAGCAAACTTGCACCATTACGTCGGCCGATTCCGTATGAACGAAAATAATGCTCTACCAGAAACACTTTCTCCTCTGTACTTAACACCATTTTTAACAATTAGGCCCTACTAATTACTTGTTTGAGGTTTACTTGACAGGTCTATACTAGCTAACTTGAGTGTGACAGCGCACGCATAAAAACACCGCCAACTTAGTTTCAGTACTGTTTATTTCGGGCAATACTGTACTATCGTATTATAGTGAATAAGATGAAATAGTAACTTAGACTTTTAGCAAAGCCCAAATGATCATTTCAAATCGAGCTAGTAATTGAAAGATGGAAAATATAAGGTCTTGGACAGGACTTGAACCTGTATCCTGGTTTTGCAGGAACCATGCGTTTACCAATTACGCCACCGAGACCGTTGACACAATTGGGAAAGTTAGGTTGTATCGCGTTCAGCAGAAAAAAGCAGCTTGCGCTACCGCTACGTAACGCTAGCGTCTTTTGCTGGACACGGACAGATGTTGTAAGTGAGCGCACAGAGAGCATAAAATATTTGCGCTACAAAAAATGGCGACCGCTCCCAAACAGATTTGTATGTAGCTTACGTGTCCAGCAGAAACATCGGAAACCGTTTGCAAACTGTTGACTCTCCTGAACGCGACCAATTTCATTTTAAAAATTAAAATACATCAAAAGTTATGAGGGTCGTTGATTTATGATTAAAGTATGTTGCTTTTAAAATCCGAAAAAGGTTTGTAAACATGTGGCATTTTAGTTTCGGTCCTTTGATATATATTTTAGGATTTTTCGGTACAGTAATAGAATAACAAATTTTATTACACTATTTTTTGTAATAAAACTACTTTGTGTAATTCTATCACAAATCGTGAGAAAGATACAAATCGTATTCAATTCATTCATTTTTGAAATTTATTTTTGTTCCAAATATCTAAAAAGTACTATTATGTTTTATGATCCCGAGAGTAAGAGTATCTGCGGCCTGGTAAGATGAAAGAAGATTTTTATTTAGAATCTGTATTCGAAATCATTCTTATACCAAAATATTTCCGCTGCAACAATTTCTGTATTGATTTATGATTTCTAAAATAGGTAAGTAGGTATGAATAAGTTTCAGTAAATAAATAAACAAAACATTTTTATCGGTTTTATTTCTGTTTTCAGAGTGAATCTATCAAAACAAAAAAGTAATAGATTTGCTTATTAGGATTGTAATATCCGTGGCAACCCTGCTAACGACCGTGATGACGCGTGTCACGGGGAAGGAGGCGAAAAAAGCGAGTACAAGTTGCTGAGAGATAGAATCGGTGCCTAATCCTCGTTAATAGATTCAGAACGATTTTTAAATATTTTTTTTTTTGATATGCGTGTGGAACTAAAGAGCCACTGCTTCACATCCAAAGAGCCGCATATGACTCACGAGCCGCAGGTTGCCGACCCCAGGGCTAGACCTATTTTACAATTTTGATTAACGTAAGTATAATACCTGACTATTTTTTTTTGTTCAAGTTTGTGCTATTGTATAAATAGAGATTAAATCAAGTATTTATGCAAAAATGCGTATTTTACTATAACGATTAAAAAGTTTTCATTACTTGTTGAAACAGACAATAGAGAAGAGTTATTCTATTAAGATTATGGGCATCCTTGCCCCTGTTGAAGTAGATAAAATTGGCATTAGCTGAAGTAAATAGATAGGATTTATCAACTGTTGCTTGCTATCCATTTGCCAACCACTATATTTGCCTTATAACACTTTTATTTCCAAGTCATACCTTTAAATCATAAAATGCCAACATCTAGCAACTATATTTTTTCCAAGGGAAATACACATTACACACGCGCGTGCACGCACTTCACAGTAGAGAATAGAAGAACTAATATTTATACTAGTCTTTATGAAAGGACCTCAGGGTGTTAAATTAGAATTTGCTTTGAAATTGTTTTATACTTGACACACACACGCACGCACGCACGCACGTTTGCATGCACGCACGCACGCTCGCACGCACACACGCACGCACGCACTCACACACACGCATACGCACACATACATACACTCACACACACGCGCGCGCACACACACACACACACACACCTCTGGAATTATTCGTATGAATTTAATGTCGTTTTCTATCAGAATCTACATATTTGTATTCATTGTAACGAATCATCTTAAAACTTGTGTGCAAATCAATTGTACTAGTCTGTTTATAAGGCTTGATTATGATGCTCATATATTGTCAAATTACAATAATACATTACAGTTGATTTAAAAATACTGCCTGAAAAATGATAATTCTTTCCACTGAATTACTTATTCATACAAAATAAATTTGCAGAGACAGCAAAAGTTGTATGGAATACAAATTAGATACAAGTGATTTTTAATAGCAGGTATTAATAGTATGCAATTTGCATAACAATAAAGAATGCCCTGAAATACACGGACACAATACAAAACTTGTCTTATAGAGATCTGATTATTAGTTTATCACGAGTACAAACTATGGTGTGAAGCTTTTAAATCTACCTGGTATGCTAAGCAAAAGTATGTAAAATACAGCTTTTTAAACAACTTAACAAGTAAATAGTGGTAAAAAATTGTGATGGTGGTATGGATATTTTTATTTTACAGTAGCACCTTTCAAAACTCACTCTTCTAATATTAGATTAATATTCTGTTGTAAAATACAATTGTACTTTGAAATAGACGTCTTAGAAATATGAATTTATTTTTATTAAAAACTTAAATGCTACCCAAAAATTTACCAGTAAAATTTAATTGATGAATACATATGAAAATTTCAAATGTGCAAAACCCAATCATTTTCATTAATTTTTGCAGCAGATTTTCCTAGCACCACAAATAAACAGTAGTTTCAACATCATTTCTACGCATTATTCTTATCGCTGTGCCAATAAGTTTTTGAAATAATTGAAAGTGATATATTATACAGGATGTCAAAATAGGTTGTAGGAGATCAATAGACAAACTACAGCCATACAACCTCAAAACAGTTTTTTTATAAGTATTTTGTTATGGGATAATCTTAGGTCCAATTTGCAAATTTTTGTAACCTTTAAAGATTACGTGACGTCATCATGATTAATCTTTCGCTTTTTAAGTTCAAACCTACACCGTTTCCGCGCTATTAATACTTCGACCAATGGGAAAGCTGAAAAAATCGGCGTGACTAAGAAGATAAAGCAATTTAAAAATCTTTAATAAACACCCTGTATGTAACTTTAACAACACTGTATATTTACAAGAAATATAACTTCTACAACACCCTGTACAGCAAAAATTTTTAACTACGCCACTTCCTCCTTTTACTCATTTGCCATTTGCGCTTTTATATACAATACAGGTATTTAAGTAGATAATTAAGGTCAAGGTTTCAAATCTGCATTCGGCGAGACCTATTTAACAATTTTGCTTAACGTAGGTATAACATCTAATTATTGTTTCTAATGCTCAAGTTTGTGATATTGTTTAAATAACGTTTAATTCTAAAACTATTGAATCAAATATTTATGCAAATGCGTATTTTAGTATAATGATAGAATAGTTTGCATTATTTGCTGAAACAGATAAGATAGGGGAGTTGTTATTCTATTAAGATTATGGGCATCCTTATTTTTGAAGAAGATAAAATCGGCATTAGCCGAAGTAAATAGATATGATATTTACCGATTGTTGCTTGCTAGCCATTTGTCACACTATCTTGCCTTATATCACTTTTATTTTCTAGTCTCATCTTAGAATTATAAAATACACTCATGGCGCAGTATCCACTTTTTCGACCCAAGAAAAATACACACCACAAACCTAGAAAACATGAAAACAGTAAAGAACATTTCAGAATAGAAATAATACGAGCATAAGTTCCAAATCGAACTCTGACGAATTTCTCATATGCATCAAATGAAACATTCGAACATCCGTTCCTTGGACGAGAGAAATTTTGCAATAAGAACTTGGCTCATTCAAATCGGCAACAAATTGTACAAGAACTCAATTTCTTGCACAGAACCTCGGACAACATATATTGCAAAGGTTCAAGATACAGACGTGATTTTCTGTCAAACTCAGCTCTACGTGCACACTAATTTCAGTACCTAAGAAATGTAATCTCGATTATACCAAATGTGACGACTAAACATTTCTCAATCTTTCCTTAAGCAAAAACTAAAACTACGTGTGGTGTTCTTATAATACTCGATCGGAACAATATGGTTTCAAATCTTTGATGTGATAAATTCTCACATTTTGACCAGTTTTAGAAACGAGACGGTACGTCAAGTGACCTTGTAGCTTCAGCTATTTTTCATTTTATAAATTTGAGTGCTAGCTTTTGACTAATAGCTAATTAAATTACTGACATTGGATAGTACATAGATTTTTCCTCACTAAATAACCTTTATAAAATTTTAGTGGTATTTTACGCATACTATAGTGCTTAGCATTCCCTTGGTAAGTAAAATTAAGGCGTTCGATAACATCTCCAAAAATTGATGAAAGGTAATTCATATCTTCAACTAAATTTTCACGATTATTTATAGAAAGACGTTACGATGTTCCGTGGAGACAGGAAAGAAAAGTAAAGTAAGCTACGCACCTATTATCGCAATAAAACAAAGGGAATCCAAAGAATTAATTCCGTTAGGAGCTGAAAACGCCGTCACACAGAAAGAAAAATTGAAAACCACAGTAAATAGATTTATTACAAACCGTTACTTAACAAACATGGCATCAAAAGAAATATTTACAAAAACCAAAACGAACATTACGTAACGTCCTGTTGAAACATGATATAACCAAAAACGTCAACTTGCATATAACACCACATAACTCCAAAATATACATAAAAATTTAAAAAATATCAATTAGGGATTATTTGCCAGTCACATCACTTATTAAAATACAAATATCAAGTACAAATATACGTACATATTGTTCCAGCCCTAAATAAATACCAGAAGAACAATAGACATAATATATACAACAATACAAAGCTGTTTACCAGCTCCTTACCGAAATGTCCTTCCTAAAAGTAATAGTGTAACTCTAAACTGAAGGTAACCAAGTGTTAAACTTAATCTAGATTATAATTAGTAAACAATTTATTGACGTTAAAGTAAGTAAAATTGCTACAACGCGAGTTTCTGTTTATTTTAATTGTGACTTGAAAACAATTGCGTAATCACTTTGTGCATTAACATGTGAAAGAAAATTTTAGAACCGCAGTCTGTAATTTATTGTGCCATAATCACGAATAAGAAAATCTATAGCACGGGCGTGATTATCGCTCATAAAAAGGAATTAACTAGGTTTCATGGAAAGTAAAAAAAAGGGCAGAGTATTCATACCTTAAGTCCGTTTGTGTGCCAAAGAGGAGTAGCTGCCTTTAGAGGGGATATTCGCTCAGTACCCTATCGTACATCGCCAGCCTGCCTCTGGTACCATTGTAGCAGATCTGAAAACGCGTACTTAGAATTGTCGACGGACCGGATACTTCTAAGAAACAATTTGCCCTACTTACAGAACTTGACTAAGTTTGACTTATAAAAAACTGAAGCAAAGCAATGCCTCTTAAAATACAGCATCTTAAGTAGCGCCGCGACTTTTCAGTCTCTTCACGTGAAAGGACGCTGCATATAATAGCCTCTTTTCTTTCGTTCAATCTGTATATATAGGAGGAGTGAGGGCATCGGGTGATAACGTGTTTTCCTTTTAAAGACATTTTCCATCAAAGTATTCTCAAGACAACTACAAGGTATTCCCAGAGCACGACCTGCGAACAAATTCATTTAAGAAAGCAAAACGCCTCAATGCAACATGACGACTTCCTCGAAGTTTGCCCGCGTGAAAAACCCCTGCCTGCTAGTATCCAAACAATGTCTATTCAAATTGTTAGATATTTCTGTAACCTGCATTGTAGCATTATATAGTTTGTACCGTTTATTTTCAACAGATTTAATAATAAACACGCTTTCGTATAAATTTCTTAACTCAAATCCCTTTTGCTTTTAAAATGAAAATGTATTCCATAAATTAAGTAATCTATGCCTTGTGTTAGGTATCCGATAAACTCTTAAATTCTTCAATAACACACTGTATACAATAATAAATACGCTTTCTACAAATTTTTATTTTGAACTTATTTATTTCCAAACAAGTTTAGGCTACAATTAAATAGTTATATTCTGTTTTTAGGTACCCGTTATCTTGGTATACCTTACAACCGCCGTATAATGGTTTTCTCTATTGTTCCAATGTAACGACTTGTTGTAATAAAGTTGCGCACTATCTGATAAAACCCGGTTTTCCAGTTTCAATCGCGCTTCGATAAGCGAGGGTTTGCAGTTCGAATTCGTGTTAGTTGAACCATTGTTGAATTTGATTCAACAGTTTATACGTCGAAATATTTTCTACAGTATTCGTCACCGCATTTCAAAAGCAATGCACGTTTGTTTTTTGTGTTCGACAACTAGGAGGTGTCTTGCGTGTATTAATGTCTACCCGCGCGTACCCATTCTAATCAGATTCTCTTTTTAGCTGGAGGCCAAATGGGTTCTTTATTTATGTAGAACAACTGCTTTTGTCTGTAGACCAACTACCTTTGTCCGTAGACCGCTGATGCAATTATGGTAGCACAGTAAATGTATGCTGACGACCATGGCGTTCCTGTGTTGACTCACCCCCGACGACTTGCGAGCTAAGTGTCTGGATACATACAGGTATGCAACTCGTTTCTTTTGTGTGTCAATGGCATATTCCGTATCAACGTGTGGTGCAGAAACGTGATATCGTAGAACTATTGTTTGTGGCCGCTAATCGATACTATCGCTCTACAGATGCAATGTACTGTTTTTAAAGATGTGTGTCAAAAGAACGCACACGTTTATTCGCTTTACTAATTAATTATTTTACTAAAATTATTAGATGAAATTTTAAAAACGTTCGACAAATGCTCTCACCGGTTAATTCTTTCCTACTAATTAGTTATTTTATAAAAGTAATGTGAAATTATTAAAACACTGACAAAAGCTGTCACAGTTTTTATTTGATACCGATAAATTTTATTTTGTGTAGATACGAGATGCGTACTTCGTATCTAATGTACTAAATTGTTCATATTACCTAATTGTTTGCTTTGAAATAGTAACACTTAATTTATTTTCTTTTTGCTTGTTTGTACAGAATCCTTTATTTATTTTTATGTGTTAATAGATAATCGTGGGCGGTGTACTTTATTTTTTGTTTTTTTGGTATGTAGGCGAATCCCCTCACCCTCCGCGGTTGGTAATTAGCCTGGTATTTACTTTTCTTCCGGCTACGTCTAGGTACGTAGCAAGTTAAGGGTATAACAGGTGGCCTACCTCCTGTATAAAACCATACACATTTACTATTTCAAATAATACTAGCGGGAAAAGATAAGCAAGTGAACAATTTAGATTGTTTGCAATCTGTGTCTGTAAACACCTGTGTGATAACGGAACGCGATAATAATATATCATGCAAACTCATTAAACGTATTTATTTAAGAGATGTAAGTGTTTTAAATTTATTTCAGAGAATTCATAAAACGAGGACTTTTAACCCTTGCTAACCAAAGCAAATTAACATAGAATATATTCCAAATATTTAACGTTGTAACTAAACACTTAATGAAATTTTATAGGATGCTTGAATAAATAATGATTTCAATTTGAAAAGTAGTTGAACTTGTTAATGAAGATTCGTATGATCGTCAATATAATAAGAAATGCGAAATTAATCAGAAAATGCACGATGCAAAAACTGTATGTAACTGAGATCTTCTTTACACAGCTCCCTTAATTTTCAATAATATTCCCCAGTATTGGGAACGGTTCTACCAAAATTAAGAAACAAAGGTGAATGAATATCCAGTTATTTCGTGAACCGCGTTTCACAAATTATGTCGTACTTTATGTATTTCTTCATCTCACGAACGGTGATTTTCTTTTACTTAGGAACGAATAGCAGTACCTATGCACACTCGATTACTGAACTGTTTAAAATTATGAAAAATCAGCCAACACATTCCACTACCTATCTATTGAAAGATTTGGATGGCAATCTAATTTTGGGGTTTTTTTACGGTGAAGAAATTCAATCTACAACTGTTTCAGAAATATCTAGTAGAACGAATTATGAAGAAGAGAAAAATGGTCGTAAAATTCTAGTGCAATGGTCAAATGATGGTAGAAGTTGATTCCGTCAATAGATATGCTTTAATATATAAAAAACGGTTTATTATAAGTTTGATCATTTACGGATTAGCTCTCGAAGAGGAATCATGGTTTACATTTTAGACATACAGGACTTGCAGTTCTAGTCAATGAAATTTTGTTAAAGAGATAGAAATACTGCATTCGCAAAATGGTGTACTATGGCACGAGATTTTGGATCTGCAGAAAATTCCAGAAAAGCACAGTTTTAACAAAAACTATTTGCATGGACGGTGCTGGAATTTTTCTTCCACCAGTGAATTAACACCGCTACGTTTACATCCGTATTTACAAGATATTATACCTACTGTGCATGTCGAAGACCTACAAAAAAGATGTTTGTCCAATATTATGGTGATTATGGAAAAACCCGGAGTACAAAATTTGAAGCAATTACAAAAGGATAACAAACAATCAAGCCATTGCTATTTACTTTTAAACAATTCCTTAAAGTGTTCTAGGAATAATGTTTTGTTTTAAATAAAGTTTTACTAAAGCATTGTTTTTAATTAAAGTTGGTGTATTAAAGTACAGATTGAGAGCGATCACTATACAAAACGAATAAAAAGGTTACTTCTGAACGCATAAACCCAAGAGCTACAAAGAATAACAATAGAAAAATAATGATTCCAAACATGCAAGTTTTACAAAACAGAAATATAAAATGTAATTGTACTTACATAAGGTTCTAGAATGGAAATTCAAAACACTAAAGTATAGCGTCCTTTTTCAGAGATAAATTTGCTGGTCTTAAGTTTTTTTCGTATTTATACATGCACATAGAGAAAGTATAATTTTTTTCCGCTCACTTAATTAAATAAGATTGTTTATGTTGGAGGTGGAAGATGGAAAGTAAGAGGTAAAATGTGGAAGGTAGAATGTGAGAAATGGAATGTAGAATGTGGGAGGTGGATGGCGAAAGGCAGAATGTGGAAGGTAGAAGGTGAAAGGTAGGATGTGGAAGATAGAATGTGGGAGGTGGAAAGGAACTGCCATGGGTAAAAAGGCAGCAAATTGCGGAACCATGGTTGTCGAGGAATCGTCTAGATGATCAGAAATACCATCTGAGAATTGTATGACTTAGTGGTGCTCGTTAATAGAAATATACAGGGTAAATCTACAAATTGAAAAGTGGGAGGTAGAATGTGGAAAGTAGAATGTGGAAGGTGGAATGTGGAAAGCGAAAGGTTGAATGTGGCGCTTAGATTGTGGAAGGTGGTAGGCAGATGTGGAAGGGAGATGGTAAAAAGCGGAAGGTGAAAGGCGGAAGGTGTAAAGTGGAAAGTAGAATGTGGAAGGAGAATATGCAGGGTGGAAAGTAAAAGGTGTAAGGTGGCACGTCTATGCCTGTTCTTCGTTTACTTACAGGAATATTTGCAATTAAAGAATCGTCACCTGCAAAACAAACATAATCTTCAACAAATCCACAGAATTAATTTCCAATTTTGCAAAACAACCAGTTCGCACTTACCTAATTTACCATACCTTGTAAAAATTGAAACCAATTTCCTATGTAGCTGTTATACAAGTGGATTTAGAGTATTCTATAACCGTGACTTTATTTCATACTAGAAAGCAGTAAATCGGTTTCCTTTAATAACAGTCCCAAAATTCTTAATTCAGCAACGGTCACAGAAGAAATTCTGTCTTCGGTTTTGCTGCAATGCAGCTATTTCCTTTATGGAAGGGAGATATATTTGTTACTACATAGTGTGAAAGATTTAATAATTTTGCAAGTGCATATATAAATAGTTTTCCCTATAGTAGGGGACAAAGAACACTACTATAGTAAGCTTGTTTATCGTAAAAGGCGATTAAAAGGCGCAGCAAAAAGCAGCAGCCTTGCTGGCTAGAACATATTGAAGGAGAGTCGGTTGGTCTCGGGCGATCCTCAATAATATACAAGGTCGTTGGGGGTTGGCCGTGACAGATACGGCTTTTGCTAACATCTTTAAAAACTGCGTTGTGGAAAGATATAGGAACCTATCGTAATATTTCCCAGGTATGCGTGGTGTAAAACACGAAATATGTATGGTGAAGAGCTCACAAGTAAAATTCTTGTCCGGAGGTAAAATACCCCCTCGTTCGGATCTTCGGAAGGGGATAATACTTGGAGCTCGTCATCGTAAAAATTTAAAACAACGGATCGATTTAGTGATAGGGACTTGGAATGTAAGGTCATTACTTAGAGTAAATAAGTTAACGAATTTATTAGTCGAAATGAGGAATGGAAAGCTGGACATTTTAGGTATTAGAAAGGTGAGATGGCCAGATAGTAATGACTTTTGGAAAGATAATTATAGAATAATTACAACTTCTTCAACTAATGGACAGGCAGGGGTAGGAATAGTGTTAGGTAAAAGATTAGGACGTACAGTTAAGGAGTACTTACAATTTAATGATAGAATAATTATGGTTAGATTGAGTACGAAACCCACAGACACTGTTTTAGTACGGGTTTACATGCCAACAACTCAGTACGAAAATGAGGAAGTAGAAAATGTATACGAAGATATAAATAGTATAGTGAGAAAAGTATAGGTAGATGAGAATTTAATGGTTATGGGCAATTTTAATGCGTCAGTGCGAGAAGGTAGTGAGGGAAAAATGATAGAAAAATTTGGATATGGTAGACGAAATGATAGAGGAGAAAGATTAGTTGAGTTTTGCCAGGAACATAGATCAGTAACTGTAAACACCCTATTCGAACAACATGTTAGAAGAAGATATACCTGGAAAGCGTCAGGTGATAGGGCTGGATGAATATTTTAGTTAAACAAAGATATAGAAACTAAGTTAAAAACTGTCGTAGTTATCCAGAGGCTAACATAGATAGCGATCATTACTTAGTTAAAATGAAGTGTAAGCTAAAATTCCAAAAATTGAGACGGTTAAAAAAGAGGGATGGGATATAGGTAAGCTTAATGATAGTGAGGTAAAACAGGAATATAAACAAGTATTAGATAATAAGATCGAAGAGATAGCTATAGGAGAGAACGTAGAAAATAGATGATACAGCAACACAGACTATAGGTAAGAAAAAAATAGAAGCGGGAAAACCCTGGGTAACAAAAGAGTAACAAAATATCCCATTTATCTCTTAGCTCAAAGACAACAGTAGTTATCAAAACTTTATTGTTATAATACAAATTTTTTAAGCCTCCAGTCAAAGGCATGGAAATTTGTGCGGGCTGCAAAGCCTGTAGCCCGGTAGCATTCTTTGTGGGAGGTGCACCGAGAGCAGTGTTTGAAAAATATAGCAGCGAATTATGTTTATCACAACAGCGCCCTACTTGTAGACGTCGATCTGCAAGAGTTTAACAAATGCGACGAACTAAGACAATTGATGCAGAAACGTGCTGATTTTACAATATTTAAACGTGCGGCCGGTGGCAATTGTAAAAAGAAATCGCATGTATAAATTAAATGTGCTGTGGCGTTGCAATGGACACATTTTTGTTTTGAAACCTCATTACCAGTAGAAGCTAGATGTAGGTAGCGGGGTTTTAATAGGGGACAATTTGTCCAGTCTTCTTTTAAGACGACTATACAGCTATGTGAAAAAATGATATTGATTTTATCCTTCTACCACCAAACTCAATACATCTATTACAACGGTTGGATGTTGGTTTTTCGCGCCTTTTATGAAAATATGGAGAAAAATATTAATTGACTGGAAATAAAATAATGGAAGCGTCCTGCCAAAATCAGAATTTCCCACTGTACTAAAGAGACTTCTTCATGATGTAGGTCTTATGCTACCAAAAATATTCTTTCTAGTTTCAGTACTTGCAGGATAATTCCCTGCGACAGGAATAACGTTGTAAAGAAGCTTCCAAAACTAACCAATAACCAACTAGAGAAGGAAGCAAAACTTAATGAAATTAATCGATGTTGGACCTCGACGTCCGTCAGTTTTATAAAACAATCAAAGGCGCTTGAAAACCAGCAGATCAAGAAACGAGGCAAAAGAATTAACGCTACACCAGAAAAAGGAATCAACGCACGTGTCGACAACCTCAAGAGAACAAAGTGTCTCTGAAGATGAGTTAGAAATTCTTGAGTTTGACATAGAGAACGAGGATGACATCACAGAATTTAATTCGAATGACAACCATAACCTAAACCGTAGCTTCGAAAGTGTGGATGACAGTTTGGGCGCCAACGGCTTTGTTTTAGTGAGTTCTAAATGCCCAAATAAAAAAGAAAGGTTTTTTATTGGCAAAATCGCCAAGGTGTTCGAGGCTCAGCCTGACCTCTTCTTGGTTAATTTTTTGAAACAAAAAAAATCCGAAAAGATCGACAATTATTTTTATTATCCAGACCTGAAAAATGAGTCCCTGATTAGGGATGGACTCGGCTCGGGTTTTCGGACCGGCCCGGCTCGGGACCGGCCCGATTTCGGGCTCGAATCCGGGCCGGGCCGTCGAGTACTTTATTCGGGCCGGGCTCTGGCCGGGCGTATCTTTTTTCGGGCCGGACCGGGCCAAACGATTCGGGCCGGCGCTAACCTTTCGGGCCGAAAAACGCACGAGTAGATACTCCACCGCCCTTTCACTTCTATCTCACATTGAGTAAGTAAACGTTCTTAATTATATTTTCACGTAGTATTTTCATGAATCCATTAATAATCAGTTTTTCGTCTTTAGTGTAAAGGAGACGTGAAATTAAAAGCCCGGCCCGGCCCGGCCTGGCCCGGCCCGGCCCGGCCCGGCCCGGCTCGAGTCCATCCTTATCCCTAATCAACCTAAGTGCCATAGTAATAAAACTGCAATCACCACAAGACCTCAGAAGAAGCCGATGGTCATTTAAAGATTTACCGAAAGAATGTTTATTTTTTATTCTTTTTGTTATCAAATAGATTTAAGTTTCTATATCTACTCAATTTTTTTCCTATTAATCCAAAAAGTTAGTTATATAAGATAGCAGATTTTGCTTTGTATTAAACTGGTTTATAACACATGTGTCGTTTTTTTACCTCACCGGCTCACCATTTAATTCTGAATAAAAGATATTTATTTTTTTAAAGTATCTTGTACGAATAGACACATGTGGGGTTTTGAAATTACAGTTCCGTGCATATTCAAGGGCCGTTCAAATTTACCCCACCCATTTTTGATCAATGACGGGTTTACATATGGCTTCACAAAGGTTTGATAAAGATATATTTAGATTTTGGTAATTTTTTAATGTAAAGCACTGGTACAATATTGAAAAACCACAAAAATACGTTGGAATTCACCCCAGAGTACGGTACGTACTTCATGAAGAATGACTGTAGATTTTCTATGGCAAGATGATAAGGAGTGTTATTCAAACTCTGTTCTACGGAACTCTGGGTTCCACAAAACGTCCTAAAGGGTTCCATAAACAACATAAAATATTTATAAAAATTATGAAAATGATTAAAAAGAAAAGGCAGGCTGAATAGATCGAACGGGTTCCAATCGTTCAGGACCGCATAATTTATAATACCTTTTTACCTTGTATTTTAATATAATAAAAGATTATTAAAACGTATATCTTTATATGTACCACCTATACTGTGAATATTCTAATATTAAATTTATAGTTACGGGTTCCACGAAATAATTTTATACTCGTAAAAGTTTCACGCGTATTAAGCTGACACAACCACTTCAGCACAATCGAATGTGATCTGTACAGGAATTTTGTGCTCATTTGTTGCTCTATTCCCGATTTTGTTGCTCCAGCCGATTCGTTAAAAACAATGGCTGTGCTAGCTTAAGATTAAAGTTAGCACGCCCATATCACACAATGCAATTTGAGTGTCGCAGTCGAAGAAACGAATAGGTCAGAATTATGTGCTTTTTATGTGCTCTCAGATTATGTAAAACCTTGGCGAAAAATAAAGTGGATTAATGAAAAAAATATATTTTAGAATATTGAGATTATCTTTCACGCAATAACTTAAGGAATAACTCGTTCAAATAACTTGTTGCTCGGACACACGTGGGTTTAAAATGTTCGTAATAAAACGTAATTTCAGAAAATATATAGATACGAATTTGTTGCTAGTTGCAAAGTATTGAAAAACGGTCGCAAATGAGTGAGATACTGTGCGCCGAGATGAATGCACGTATAGGTATTTTGCGAAGCCGATGAACAATTAAGAAATGTTTTTGCACAAATGAAGAGCACATAAATGGTACATAATTTCGGCGTAATGATTTCCTCGATCACAGCACTGTATATATTTTTTTCACATATGGCTGTGCCAGCATAAGCAGAGATGAAATGGGTCACCGAAATAGTGACCCATGACCCAGTGACCCAAATAGGTATGTGACCCACGACCCATTGGCCCACTAACTCAAATTGATCCGGTAACCCAAATTGACCGGGTGACCCAAATTGACCCGGCAACCTAAATTGACCCTTGAACCCAAGATAATTTACGTCTACGCTTATCAAATACTGTCATCAACAAAATACTTTATTTATTTTAAATAATCACATAAAATGTACATAAAAGCACTAAAAATAAGACAGAATTACAATATATAAATACAAATTATCTTATAAACCTACGTTATAAAAGAAGGTTACATCACTTATGAATTTATTATGACTAGACTATATTTTTAAAATTCCGTTTTTTTAAAGATTCTGAAACAATAAGTTGACTTTCTACGGCATCAGCCTTGAGTCGTGCTCTATCTTTGTGTGTTATTTTTCCAGCACCACAAAAATGTCTCTCTGACTCAGCAGATGAAGCTGGAATTACTAGGATTTTTTTGGCTATTTTTGCTTAGAAGTGGGTACTTCTTTTTATTAACACCCCACCCTTTTAATGGATTAAATCGTGGTTCATCATTATCCTTATCGCCATCAAAGGAACCAATTAAACTCTTATAAGTGCGTTCTTCGTTGCTTATAAAATTCCGCAGTTCTTCTTCGGTCTGCTGTTTAAAATCTAAAGTGCGTGTAAAAAGTAACTAACTGAACCAAGAACTTTATGTATAATTTTGTGAACGTACTTAATAAACTGACCTGAAGGTTCACTAAACTATGGCTTTACCTAGAAAAAGTCAATCTGTCACTTAATTAATCAATGGATCAATTTTGGTCACCGGGTCAATTTAGGTTACCGGATCAATTTGGGTCGCCGGGGCAATTTGGGTCGTCGGGTCAATTTGGGTCACCGGGTCAAGTTGGGTCGATACACCTGATCTATTGACCCAGTGACCCAAACAAAAAGATGACCACTTGGACCTACTGGCCCACTTGACCCAAGACCCATTTCATCTCTGAGAATAAGACGAGTAGAGCCGCGTTGAAAAACACAATTCGAGTGTCGTAATGGAATAAACGAATAGGCCAGAATTATGTGCTTTTATGTGCTCTCAGATTATGAAAAAACATTAGCGAATAATAAAGTGCATTAATGAAAAAAATATATTTTAGAATATTGAGAGTATACCTTTCACTCAATAACTTAAGAAATAACTCTGTTAAATAATTTGATGCTCGAACACGCGTAGACTCAAAATGTTCGTAATAAAACGTAGTTTCAGAAAATATATAAGTATAGATACGAATTTGTTGCTCGTCACAAAGTGTTGAAAAACGGTCGCAAAGGTGTGAGATACTGTGCGCTGAGATGGATGCACGTAGGTATTTTGCGGAGCCGATGAACAATTAAGAAATGTTTTTGCACAAATTAAGAGCACATAAATAGTACATAATTTCGGCGTAATGATTTCTTCGACCACAGGACTGTATATATATTTTTTTCACATATGGCTGTGCCAGTATAAGACGAGCACAACCGCGTTGAAAAACACATTTCGAGTGCCGTTTATGTGCTCTTCATATGCTCTTGATTTGTGCAGAAATATTTCTTGATTATTCATCGGCCCCGCAAAATACCTACGTTCATCCATCTCGGCGCGCAGTATCTGGCGCCTTTGCGACCGCTTTTCAATACTTTGGGACTAGCAACAAATTCGTACCTATATATTTTCTGAAACTACGTTTTATTATGAACATTTTGGTCCCACGCGTGTCCGAACAACAAATTATTTGACGGACTTATTCAGTTATTGCGTGAAAAGTACTCTCAATATTCTAAACTTTTTTTTTCATTAATCCACTTTATTTCTCGCTAATGTTTTTTCATAATCTGAGAGCACATAAAAAGCATATAATTCTAACCTATTCGTTTCGTCGACTACGGCACTCAAATTGCATTTCTCAATATGGCTGTGGTAACTTTAATCTTAAGCTAGCACTGCCAATGTTTTTAACGAAACGGCTGGAGCAACAAAATCAAGAATAGAGCAACAAATGAGCACAAAATTCCTGTACAGATCACATTCGATTGTGCTGAAGTGGCAGTGTCGGTTTAATAAGTGTAAAGGTTTCCTAAATTCAGAAAGTTTGAAGACCACTGATGTTGAGAATTGCATGTTGATCACTTCAATAAGGTGTTTTTCAACGACACTTTCCTGCTCTAACATTTATATGAAGTACTAGAAAAATTAAATGATCAAAGTTAATATCAATTTTACCAGACGATGCAGTGCAATTCGACTTATAATAATGACAATTCTATACAAACCCGGTGATAGCTGCTACATTTACCTAATGCGCCTCGGCATTTTTATAAAACCATTCCTAACTACAGATAACATGTTGCTATCACTACAATTTGTTTCTATCTTTTACATAAGTATGGCTAATAAACTTGAAAAGTCAGTAAGTGATACAATATTGGGCAATTTTCCTCTACAAGTAGGCCAAACTTCCACAAATTCACCTGCCGATGGAACGAACCACTTAATTCATTATAGAATTGACTCCGAATTTAATCGTTATCTTATCTCTTCATTAAGTGCGAGATTTTGATTGTAAGCTTGCAATTAAGCTTTTAAGTGAGGTGATTTTGATTGAAAAATTGATACTGAATATTAAATTACTTGTTTCTAAAAATTTATATTACTTTATAAAGACGTACTTGTTTAAGTGTGTAACCTTTCCTAAGGTAGTAGAGAAATAAAATAAATTCGGATGTTAAACGGTTGGATTCCCTAGCCATTTACTTGAACAACTTGCTACAAAATGCCAGTTCCAACATCTTTTTTACGTATCTAAACATATTTACATAAAATGAACTTGGTTTTGCAGTTTTAAAATACTCTAAACACCTGCTGAAGTACGTGCAGTATGTTATCACATTTTAACAATTTTATACCCGTGTTCATTTAATAAACATATCGGAGCATATGTGCTCGTATCTTGAGTGCTGTTAAGCACTTATGCGACAATATAAGAACCAAACGGCACAAGTGTAAAGTGGGTTTTCATGTAAAAAGCGGAGCATCATTCGTCCGAATCAGAATACAAATGATGCCAACGATTCATTCAGACAAACACCTTGTATCCAATAAATTCAGTTAGTGTTTTTGTTGTGCGAGGTGGGATTTGTCCGGATCTGAGGAGTCCCATAAACAAGATAGTCACACGATTCCCCCCTTTTCCGCTCCAAATCAGGCGGCGATACACGCCCAGAAGTTCATAACGCCACGGAGGGGAGCCTATGAATGAACATAAACCGCAGAACGCTCCACCTTTTCCATGTAACCAGTGGTTGTTAGCTAGAACTACGCCTCATTGGAAAACCCTGAGGGTGACACACTTCGCGTTGTCGTCGCTAGAGGTACTTAGATCCAGTTGCTTTCAACACGGCTCGACGCGAAGATCGCATACACTGTTATTTGTTGTTATTTATTCATGTTGTTGCGGCGAGGGTTGTTTAACATCCCTAGACATGTTGGTAGTGGAGTGTTGTGGATAAAAAAGAATTGAAGTGCGTGAGTGACGTGTGTTAATATGGCAACGTACGCTCAGTTTGGTTATTCCTATCCGTCGGCTTCCCAGGTATGTTAATGAAAATTGAATTCCGAAGGGTTAACTCCTTTTGTCAATTTTAAATTTCCGTTCAATAAAATAGGACGAATTTGAAGTAATCTCGCCTTAACAAAAATACATTTGTGAATTGACAGGTATTAAAATTATCTTCTATAAACTAATTTGCAAAAGGCCTGTTAAATTTAGTTAAAATCGTCTATTAAGCATACAGTAACCGTGTTACAAAATTACAACTGTAACTTACTCTAAAACTAAGTTTCATTTCAAAACCAGTATCTATATGAATATTTTAAAAAAAGAGCGACTTTATTGCGTTAAAACCTGACCATTTACACATGTTTATTTTTGCAGTTCTGACGGTTTTAAAAGCATTAGCATTTGCATTAAAAAGGGCATAGCCTCATTAAGAAAGAATGTCAAGGAAATACTTTAAATTTAAATTCCAGGTGTATCAGTAGTTATGCGACGGTATTCACCATTTATAAACTTACGTGCAATGGTGCATTTAAGATCTACACCTCATGTGCTTTCTAAATTCAAAACAACATTTTATTTTGTTAGATTATGTAAAAGTTGCCTTCGACATTTAACGTTATCAATTTACCGTTGCTTTTACGTAGCCACAATCTTCCATTCCCATTAAAAAAGGACAACTCATAGGATGTTTGCATAAGGCTTTCAAGACTAATTTTATATGGCTTTAATATAATTTTCTAAAAAATTTTATAAGTATATCAATCTGCATGTAAAACAATCAAATTCACTATGACATTGGTTGTTCAATGCTAAATTGGTAATATTAACTTGTTAAAGAATATTTGTATTGTGTATTTAATTTGTAAGCACCCTTAATTTTAAACTAAGGGGCTGACATATTTATTTCGACGGAACAGTTTGGAGTATAAAGGTATATTTATACCAAACAGAATTAACTTCAACGACATCATTTGCTTGTTGTGGTTGATTTTAGTAGGAAAAGTTTACAATTAATATTGCAGTATCATCCTTTTCAGTTGCAAGCTTAATCTTCCCCAAGTTCATGACAGTTTTCCTAAGATGTGGCAGATTCTATTAAATTGTCAGTAGTTTTTTCACTTCTTGTGTTAATGCGAATAATTGACAGATAAAGACAATCTAGACATAATAGAAAAAAACATTTCTAAAATATTCAATAATTGCGATTATTTCAGTTCTGACGATGCAAAAAAGCATTACTAAGCATGCGTACGTGTGAATTTTTTTATAAGCGGTATCCGATTTTTTAAATAGAGACACTCAATATAGGGTCATTTTTATGAGACTAGGAAGCTTTTAAAGTGAAATTTTTCTAGCAGGAAGGGGATAAGATTCGTTTTAACAATAGAACGGCCATAAAGACGTCTGCTCTACTTGGGGTGCGTTGTGAAAATAAAATTCATCTTAGTAAGAAGCGTCATGCATTGAAACCCTGACGAAGCCCGTATTTTAAATTTTAAAAACGGCTAAGTGAAAACTAATCTCGTGGCTTGGTGATTTCGTATACTTTAATGACACTAATTATACAGTGGAAAAATTTGGTCTCAGATGAAATCCAGAACAGCGTAGCGATTATAAATGTTAGAATTTAAGCCATAAGTTGCTGTTCAAATACTGAAAATATTACTTGCCTTATTAAGAACCTACAATGAAATACAGACCCCAACCAAACTCTAAATGCGAAATACTAGAAATATAGAAAATCGTTTTGAACGCTATTTCCAGAGGCGACGTTGAAACCGACAAAGGTAAAGCTGTATCTAAGTTTTCATTTTTCCTAAGAAGTCAGCCTTAAAATCTTGAAATACCTGCTGCATACGACATGAAAGGGTTCTTTCCATCAAGTATGACTATAGTTTAATGAAACTAAGAAACTGTCTATGTCAAAGGAACCGGCCGATATAAGCTCATTAATCTCACGAATTTTAGCCCTATAAAGATCAATTCAGAGAGAAAGAACTTCTACACATGCTATTCGAAACATTTTGGAATTTGTTTCAAAATCCACATTTTCTTACACGCTTTACACTCATTACCCAATTAGCCGAATTGATTTTATAAATGAGAACGTTTAAATGCTGCTTAAGTCTTCGGATTTTCGAAATGCAAATTAGGAATGCAGTATTAATAACACTGTGATCAATATACAAATATACAACAGTGCCCATAAAGACAAAAACAGACTTGCGAATTACTCACTAGGTTTTTGTTGTATAATTTGTAACTACTTTTATTATATTTTCAATACTGAACGTAAATTAATGTTGAACACAACTTTTTAAAAGAGAATGATAATAAAATTGGTCTAAATACGGCAATGCCGCTAGTATCCGTAGTCCTTATTCCATAGCAAACAAGTCCGATATTCTAAGAGTTTATCAACTGTAGTCAAAATTTGCGTGAAAGTACACACACAACTGAATTAATGACAAAAAAATTAGTATGTAAAATACACGACAATTTAGCGAGTGCCATTTAATGGAACAGTACAACTTTTTTATTAAAAAAATTTCCGTCATTGCATAAAAACAAAGAAAGTTCATCCATATCACTGTAATTTTCCACCTATAATTTTTATACATTGCCATAGTAAAGTTGAATTAACCAAATAAAACTTAAATATGTAGTCATTTTTGTAGTATATTTCTCTATATTAATTTCATCAAGTAATTTTTTCCTTATTTTATACTCTAACGGAATTAAGATTACAAATGAAAACTACTTAAATTACCCTTTTCAATTTTCCACTATGAAAATTACTAATATGTAGAAATGTCCAATATATAGATAGTAATATGCATATTTTTCATTTTTCGCAACACTAGTTCATTATAATATATATATATATATATATATATATATATATATATATATATAATATTTTAGGTAGTTTATTACACAAGGTAAGTTGATAAATACTATCTTATTAAGTGAATACGATGAAATAATAACTTAGACTTTTATGCAAACTCCCAAATGATCATTTTAAATTGAGCTAGTAATTGAAAGATGGAAAATATAAGGTCTTGGATGTCGATAAAAGTTGCTGTGGATCGCCCGGGGTCGTTCGACTAACAAAAAAGCTATGATAAATGTTTCAAATTGCCCGTCGTTTAATTATTTTTGCTAGCTTTCTGATTAATAAAACCCTTGTAATTATACATCAGCTTATAATAGTACGAAATATTCTTTTACAAACAATCTTTCAAACACAAATCAATACATCCACAACAGCTTCCTCTTACAAACAATATCTTAAATATAACATTGATGAAAAATAACTTCCTCTCTACACAAATCTATATACTAAAAATACAGTCTCGAATCTCTCTTTAACATCTTTGACGATGATCATTCACTTATTCTACACAAATCTTGATCTTTTAATTGTTACTCATAAACAACCTCATAATTAAATCTTACTTGATATGTACAAAATTTACCTTAATAAAGTCATGTAGTTTAATATCCTCCACTTTAAACCCTTTATAAAACTTATCTGCATTCAGTTAGACTCAATTATCACCTTGTATAATGGCAAAAACCTGTTTCGTAGGTTTGCCAACCCTTTGAATTAAATTATCTTGACTTATACACACCAATCTTATTCTTAAATTCAAGACTTGCACGCAGAATAATCTTATTATACAGCTTTACCTAAAACTATTAATTCAGCAAATGTCTAAATGTTGGGGGATCTTGGCAACCACAGGCTGCTTAACCCCTTCACCGAATCTCGGTGAAATAGGGCATAAAACGATAAAACAATAGAGGGGAAACCGAGCTGTATACAGGCTGTATGAGAATTTCAGGGAACTGTGTTTGCTAGCTCAGAATATAAATAAGTGCAGGTACGTGTCCAACCAGTTTTGAGACAGAAAACCTAATGACGAAAAAATAAGCGCAGATAAATCTGATGATAATTATAAACAACTACAGGTGTTGGTTGTGAAATATCTGCAACTAATGTTGACTGTGCGAAAAGATACATTGGAAAAAATTCAGGTGCTGGGGGAACTTGGCAGCCACAGGCTGCTTACCCCCCTTCACAACCTTACATGTGATTTTCCAATGCTTCACCCGAAGGTACTGCATACATAACCGTTCATTTACATTTCCAATGCTCCACCAGAAGGTACTACATTGGCCAGAAGGCGAGTTTTTTGTTGCCTGGAAATTTAGAATTTTGCCGAATCCTTGCCGTTCCAGGCAAGGTAGGGATCTTTAACGTGCGTGACAACACTCACACACGGGACCTCCATTTAACCTCTCATCCGAACGAGGGCGTAATTTTTGTGAAAAATGCTCACCTGCCATTTTTCAAGCAGTCGGC
This sequence comes from Platerodrilus igneus, assembly GCA_036346225.1. Taxonomy (NCBI): domain Eukaryota; kingdom Metazoa; phylum Arthropoda; class Insecta; order Coleoptera; family Lycidae; genus Platerodrilus; species Platerodrilus igneus. The sequence continues at coordinate 7,250,848 of JARFIW010000800.1, forward strand.
CGTGTCGGGATTTGAACTCAGGACCTTGGGATCCGTAGTCTTACACTTACTACATTGATCCACGGCGACGCCTTGCAAACATAACCACTGAATGTTGGAGAAATAGGGTATATAACTGTAAAACAATAGAAGGGGACCGAACTGCATCTAACAAGAAAGAACAGCGCCTATGATGAAAGACAACAAACATAGAAACAAGAAGAAAATTGTTGAAAGCATGCGGGTAAGGCACAGCACAGTATGCCTATGAAATACGGGCAGTAGGAAAAGTATACAGAAAAACGGTAGCAGCCTTTTGGAATGCTGTGCTTCAGAAGTATGAGGTTGATAGCATGGACAGACAAAGTTAATAACAAATAGGTTATAGAAATAATAGGGAAACAAGGATATCCGTGGAAAAAATAGGAGAAATAGAAGGGTAGAATACGTTCTAAATCATTTTTGCGGAATAGTATGGAATATATTACAAGCAGAGATAGTAAAAAAGGGGTAGATGTAGACCTAAATCAAATAGTGATAGATGCAGACTGTGCAAATTTTAGGGAAATGTATAGGTTAATTCAAAATAGTTAACAATGAGGGTACGCGTCTAACCAGTTCCAGGACTGAAGACCTAAAGATGATGATGACAGCTTAACCAATTAATTGATACATATGGCTTCTTTTAGAAATTTAAAAAAGATATACTTACTTTACCGTTACAGATCTGTTTGTTGTTGGCATTTTCCAGAATGTAATTAACAATTCATGTTTCAAAATTATTTAAATCATTTCAATGAAATAGGCCTTTTTATCTAAATTTACCCATACAACATATAACAAACCATTCCAATCATATATGCTTTTATCTTGTAGTCGTTTTAATTATTTTAAATTATTTATTTAACATTTTAAGATTATTTTAAGTACTTCAAATAATGTACTCCTGTTTGAGTATCAGTAAACACTAACGACGGCGATTCGAATAACACTCTCCTAAAACCGTTCTTGAAATTGTTATCTTGCATAAGGTATTTAAATAACTTTTACTACTAAATACTGTACGTTTTTTCTAATTTCATCGATAGTATGCTACTGTCAAAGTTTCAATTAAAACTGTATTTCTTCAACGCCCATTGACATTTATAGATACGAAGCTCTCCTGACGTATCAAGTTCTAGATGTTCCAGCTGTTTCGTAAAATTTCGATTTATTTCGTTGGGTATTATTTCCACGTTGGGATTTGTTCTAGTAGGTGTGTCGTTATGCACGTTATCAACATTCGAAACTTTATCGTTTTACTACTGCCTCGAGCTATCTAATAACAGGACTGTGTCGTTTACGTTTGCGGTTATCGCAACATTTCATTGTTTTTTAGAAGAAAGGTTCATTAACTAGCTCCTTCATACCTTACGGCTATTCGCTTTAATTCAAAATACTAACACTTTGTTATCAAATTTAAATTCCTTTTAGAATCTGCAATTTTAACATAAACTTTACATGCATTTACGAGTATTTTATACACGCGACTTTAAATTTAACTATAAATTTCTCTTAGAATATTTACCTTTTTGAACAGGATTACTTATAAATTAAACTCTTTTGACTACGAATTGCAAATGAAGATTTTTTGGAGTATTTGTAAGCGTTTGAACGCAATGCGATCATTAACTTATAAAACTAACATATTTAAATAGCCTTTACGCATGCGAGGTTTTAATCGATGAAATCTTTCAATAAGCGCACGGTTATACTCTAACCATAACATAATCTTTAGTATCTACATAATTTGAATTTCGCAAAGCATGTTTATTATATGATGCAATATGACCCCTTTAAGACCTTTAATCACAACAATATTTATATAATATATATATATATATATATATATATATATATATATATATAGTTATTTATTTACTAAGATAAATATTTTTCCAAATATAAATAAGTAAATATAAATAGAATATATATATATATATATATATATATATATATATATGATTACCTTTTTTGGTTCTTAAATATATCGGTTTCATCAATGACAGACGTCGGATGTTTAGAAATATACGGCATTTCTAAAGTTCCAGTATTTTTTATTTGTTTTTGTTTTTAAAATTGCTATTTTTTTCATAATCAAATTTCTGTTTGGTTTGCCTCTCATGCTTCGTAAAGGCAGTTTTGTTTGCTTTGTAGTGTTTATAACTATTTAGTCTATTTTCCAGATATTGCATACTCTGTCCAATGTATGCTCCATTACAGTTGAACGGACAAGGAATTTTGTAGGCATTGTGATTTTTTTCTGTTTTTAGGTGTGATGTTTTTTAGTTTAACAAAACAGACTTTTGTCAAATTGAACCCCTTATGTGCAATTTTCAAATTACGTTTTTTTTAATACTTTCTGTAGGTTTTCGGATAAACTTTGTATGTATAGTAATGATATATATTTTACTGTCGTAGAATTATTTTTATTGATTTGGTTGTTGAAAATTTGTTGAATTAATTTAGATGATGGTAGTTGTATTCTTTAAGGATAGATTTCGCTTTCGTGATTGCTTCTAATCTATATTCAGTGTCAGATAGTTTAATTGCCCTGTCTCTTATACCGATATTGACAGATCATTTTTAGGGTATAGGATGTTGGAAGTAATAATTAACGTATCTACCTTCTACAAAACAATCTCTTCTTAACAAATTAGCAAATCTCATAAAAACATACTGAAAAATATAATATATAAAAATTAATTTTATGTTAAAAGCTCTTGGTATATTAAAAAAAATATTAAACAGATAAATATAACAACTGACTATATCTTAATATTCCTAATTGTAACATCTTCATATACAAGAATACCGGCAGAATTAGTGATAAAAATAGTCGAAGAAAAGTGGAATGGCATCAAAACTCATATAGATGTACCACAAAATGGACGAATTTTAACATCAACCTATATACTTTCAAAAACCAGTTATATAAACAAGTAAATGGTTGTGCTATGGGAATAAAATTAATTAATTTACCACTACCATTCTTTTTCCGGTAGATAGACGACTGTGTATGTGCCATTCCACATGATAAATGCGATTACGCAATAAAAGCATCTTTTACAAAAGATTTAAATTTTCTTGATATGCCGCTACGCCGAAGCTACAATCAATTACGAACTTCATGGTACACCAAAAATACATGGTAAGATAGGTACCCTAATTAATACTCCTAACATCCTGTAGCCAAAAAAAATGTATTGTTATCGGTACAGCAGACAGGGCAATTAAACTATCTGACACTGAATATAGATTAGAAGCAATCACGATAAGGAAAAGTATCCGTAAGAAAAACAACTACCCATCTAAATTAATACAACAAATTTTTAAAAACCAGATCAATAAATACTCCAACAAAAAACCATAACAATAATTCTAAAATTAAACCGACAGTAAAATATAAACCAATACCAATACCGAAAACCTACAGGGAGTATTAAAAAACACAATTTGAAAATTACACGTAAAGGATTCAATTTGACAAAAACTTTTTAAAGGACATCACACATAGAAACAAAAAACACGCGCAATTTATAAAATTCGTTGTTTGCCTAACAGTAAAAGTGTATACATAGGACAGAATGCAATATCTAAAAAAAAAATAGTCATAAGTTCATAAGTATGACAAAGGAACTAAAGTTGCCCTTACAATTCATGAGAGGCAAACACAAACTTGATTATGAAAAACAACAATTTTAAAAACACATAAAAAGTGCGGTAATTTTTAGAAATGCTTATATTTTAAACATCCAACCTCTGTCAATGATTAAACAGATATAAGTAAATAAACTAAAATTTACTATAGGACAAAATAAACAGTTAAGAGGCATAACTCTAATAAGCCTAAAAAGATAACTACCTAACTACAACTAACTAACTACTTAAGCAACTAACTAACATAACAACATCCTGTACACTAACGCGAACGTAATCGCATCAAACCAGCTTGTATCATAGTGGCTTATAATTAACAACAATATTAGATTTCTTACACATGTACGATTTTGAGACACCACTTGGAGTTGCACATTTTAAAAAACTCGTTCAATCATTTAAACAATTTGACAAAAAACAGAATAGCTTGCAAAATTTTATGTATGGATAACATACAAAATGTCTTTTTAATTTCGTGACGCAAATGTGAATAAATATTTATTGTGTATGTTGTAAAGAAGTGTTTAATTCTGGTAACGACGCTGGACAGATAATTTAGTAAAGGTCAAAATGCTTCGAATCCTGGCCCAAAATTACTGGAAATTATCACCTTGACAAATAATTTTTATAAAATTGAAATCTTATTCTAGCTTAATTTACTCAAATATCATTTTAGGTTACAAAAAAACAATACAAAATTATACTTGCAATTGGTATAGTCAAATACTTCTTTATAGCGCTTACAAAAATACTATTTCCATTGTAATTAACGGCATTGAATACTTCATGGATCCATTTGAAATCTCCATTTCCAATCAGTGTTAACGTAGAAATATCAGGTTACAAATTGCCTTTATTTTAATAGATTAAAATTAGCAGTTGCTCTTGTACCAAGAATATTTAAGTCGAAGATCGTTTAACTTTCGTGGTATTCTTTAAAATAATTATACTTCAAAATTATGCAAAGTTCTATGTTACTTGTGGAACGTCGACAAAATAGATTGCAAATTACTTAAAACGTATATATTTCAGTCGTATAATAAATTAAGGAATGAAACTTTACTCGAAACTTACAAGCTCTTTGACTGACTTTATGATGAATGACCCCTTTTAATTCATTTCCGTTTCATATACTAAAATTCTAAATACGTCATTTTTTCCATTTTTTTCTAAATTTATGTCTAACCATTAGTCACGGGTGATGTAATAATTACACCGATTTTGCGTTTTAATGAGCTATTTGTGAAAAGTTATTGTGGTCGTAACATCTTCCATTCTTTGCTACTAAACGATCTCTCTCTTATAGCTATAAAAATCGTTCTTGTCTAATTTATCTTATCTATCTTATCTTATCTTATCTAATTCTTAAATTGGGGCGTTAATTCATTGATAAAGATAATTGGCTAATTTAAAGCTCTTCGAACATTTCTCGGAAAAATTACGATTCCTTCATTAAATAACGTAAATGCTTGAACCCTCTGGAACTTTGAAATAAAGGTACAATTTATTAAAACTTATAAATTGATATTTTTTTAACGAGAATAAATGCATTGCGTTTGTTTTAAATGGTATATCTTGACACTGGAATGTCTCTAGTATTTTAAAGTTGTATGCCTAAAATTGATAGTTTTTAAACTACGGTAAATGCAATAGGAAAAGTTTTTTTTTCTAGAAAATCATTATTTGCACAAGTTTAAGATTGGACTTCTTCTTAAATATGTCCTTAAAAGGTGTTATTTTACATGGAATTCTTAATTTCTGTAGAATATGCTTATGCGTGTGTGCAGGGTGAAAAAAAATTTTCCGTTTTTTTTCTCTTTAGAATGGGGGTTTTCATAGAATTCGGTGTTCACCTCTTGCGACCTCAACATATCAATAGATATTTGTTTATATATATTTATTCATTTTATTTTTACCAGACATGCATACATATTTGTTGTTTTTGGACTTAAGTCATTTATTGAAATGAACGTGTTCGGCTTATTGTTCTCGAATTCTAATTTATAACTATTACGCGTTTTAGTCTAATTGGATTATTTTTCGATATCTACAATAATTACTGCATTTAGATAAATAACTTAAACAAATATTTCACATACCTGTGATCAAATACACAGCACGTATAAGTTTTTTTTCGTTGATTAAATTCGATAAAAATTAACCTTTTGGTTTGTAGTATGTTAAAACTTTCTTACATTGTAGTTTAATCTTGGAGGACAGGGGTATCTAAATACTACTAGGGGGAATAATTATAGTAATTGAACAATAAATAAGAAAAAGTAAAAGGTTATTTTGGCTGAAATGCAATTGTACACATTTAGATGCTATACCTCTCCATAAATTTGTAAGCATCATTGATCGTAAGTAATCCACATATTTGATGGTATTGGAGTAAAGTTATTTACTTTTAGTTTTCCGATGAAGAAAAAAATATATTTTTGAAAGCGCAAATGGCTATAAAAAAAGTTTATTTTGAATCTGAGTCTAAAATTTATTACGTCGGCGATGAAAGACGAAGGTTACATGTTTTATTTATGAAACAGATGTTGCAAATGTAATATTTATTAAATACAAGGGCTGCTAATCAAAATATAAATGACCGAAATATCAGCTTAATCGGATAAGAACGTGTTTACAGTGCATATATTGTAGAACGATAACAAAATAATTTCTTAATTGTTTAAATCTATTGGCTTTTTCTAAATTCAATTGAGGTAAGGACTTGAAAAATTTATGTTCATTGGATGTATTAGGTATTGTTGAAAGATGCAGGTGTCTTTGAAAAGATCGTATACAACTTCATTTTTATAAAATTATATCAACACATTTAAAGTGTGAAAATAACGTGATGTGAAGAAAGTTGGAGCGTGTTTCTGCAAGGTAATGATAATAAACTATTCTGATTGGATGAGGTGGTGATTGTGGCAGGAGGTGCTTTCGGATTGAACATAAGGCGTTGATTATTGATGTGACGCTAAGGCGTTTTAAAAACATAAAATTGAAAAAATTTCGATAACACTGCTCTTTTTATTTTTTATGATAATTATAAAAAAACCTATTTGAAAGTTAATACCTACATAAAGTAAATAAAAAGTTTTGTACAATATTATTAAAATGTGCCAACCCTGTTGGAAGAAATTTTGAAATTAAGCAATGGGTGTCTGAAGAGAAGAAAATTGAAGTTAAAACTTAAATTTATTATGGGAATTTTTGAATGTAACGTAGATTGATGCTACATTATGTAGACCAGATACAATAATGTATTTTGTAAAACATTTTTAAAAAATTGGATTGTGAGAATTTTATGTTTGATTAATATTTCCTGTTACAATTTATTTATTAAAATTTATTCCAAAGAAATTTAATGGTTGGAATTGATGTAATAAATAGTTTTATTTATGTTTGAAAATATTTCTGAATAATTTATTGCGGAGAGCTTAATATCTATCATAGCTGACTATTTAATGTAACAAGTTATTTATTTTTGAAAATATTCTTAAGTAGGGCGAAATATTAATATCTGTTGTGAAAAAATTAATTTAATTTGGAGGGTTCCATTTCTACTAAAGGTTAATTAAATGTCACAAATTTTATCGTTCATTGTGCAGGATCTATTCTCGTAATTGATAAATCAGTTAAGATAAAGCAGCTATGTTGATGTATGGCTGCGTGCATGATGTAGATCTGTATATTCTCCTAATTATTATCATCCGCTCGGCCGGCGCAATTGGTTAACGCATCGGCGATCAATGTCGAAGGTTTCAGGTTTGAATGCTCTCAGGGACGTTATGTTTTCCATCTTTCAATTACTAACTAGATTTGAAATGATCACTTACGATTTTCATAAAAGTCTAAGTTACTATTTCATCTTATTAAATTTATAATTTGAAACTCAATTTGCTCTTAGCAATTTCCGCGGTTTGTAATGGACACATGACGCTTTTCTACCAATCACTACACGTGAATGTAAGCGGCCGCCGCTGGCAAGCGGTGGTTCATTATCACTTTTGGCGTGATATTATTCGGAAGTGGACGTACTCTTTACCTTTATTATTTGTGCGGTAGTACAGTAAAGGCGACTCCGTGGCTTAGTTAATTCGCGCGTAACTACTAAGCTTAAGGTCCCAGGAAAGATCCCCGACACGGACCGCTTAAAAAATGTTAAGAAATCATTTTTTAGAAAAATTCGCCCTCGTTCGGTAAACTGTAAGTCCCGTGTGTGAGAGTTGTCACGCACGTTAAAGATCCCCACCTTGCCTGTAAGTGCAAGGGTTCGACAAAATTAAAAAGTTCCAGGTAAAAAAATTTCGCCTCGTGACTAATGAAGTATCTTCGGGTAAAGCAGTGGAAAATCAAATATACAATAGTATATATTGTAGCGGCTTTGTGGTTTAGTTGACTCGCGTGTTACTACTAATCCCAAGGTCCCGGGTTCGATTCCCGACATAAACCGCTTGCAAAATGTTAGGCCATCATTTTTCACAAAAATACGCACGGGTTGGGATGAGAGGTAAAATTAAGGGTTCCCTGTGTTAAAGTTGTCACGTACATTAAAGGTCGTTACCTTATTTGGAGCAGCAAGGGTTCAGCAAAATTCAAAATTTCCAGGTAAAAACAACTCCCTTCCTCACCAATCTAGTACCTTTGGCTAGTGCTTTGGAAAATCAAATATAGGGTAGTATATTATAACATGTGGTGAAGTGGTTCCTTTATTTGATTCTTCCATACCTTGGCTTACTTTTTCGTAGTCGATTAAGTGTTAGCAAGAAAACAGGAAGTAACTTCACCACCTAAAAGCGATCATTTTTACCACTGACGATGAACACCTCAGATCTCCTTAATTAGCTATTACGCAGCCTGTAAATATGAATTAAATTAAAAGGTAAGCAGTACATTGTTCTTGTCCTTTGTTTTAAATTTGAAATTTTTATAATCCCGCGTAATGTCTTGCGACCTCTGTTATGCAAGTTAGCAACAACTAATAGTAAAAGAATAACGATATATAGGGTAAAGCTCGGTGATGTAATAAGATGGTAAGAGCAAAGATATTAATAAAAACGATTTCTATTATTAAGCACAAAACCGCATGTAGCTCAATGATCCATAATTAGTTCACAGCAAATATTAAATTAAATATAAAAGTATGAAATGTACTTACTTACAGTCCGTTTCACGAAGCAGTGTAGTGAAGTTTCACATACACCATCAGCTGCTATGTTACCATACATTCATATACCATTTCTTTAGCACGTTTGTCTAGAGACTTGCACATATTATTCACCAATACTTCGAAATAACAATACAAAAAGCAAAATTTGTTCTGAGAGAATGGTTTTAATACAAAATATACAAGAAATATTGTATAATTGCTAAAAAATAATTCGGAAATGACAGCCGATACATGCGAAATGAAATGAAATTTAGGAAAGTGCTAATGACAACAGCGCAAAGTGATGTCAACCCTTGGCATTTATTTATTCCTAAATATTACAAGTACATAGTTTTGGATTACATGTGGCAACAAAAATTATACTCTCTGTGTCTGTGACGTTTCTACACTGATTTGTGCAACGGACTATAGTTAAATATAATTACAATAAAGACTGGTTTCTGGATTGTAAGATTAACACCTTTAATTTTTTTTCTAACGAGATATTACGAACATGAATCCCCGCGTAAAAATTCAGAACGCTAAGCTATGTAGTTAATAGCCTACGTTGTTAGAGATTTTTAGCCAAGTCAAATGCCGAAATTCCAACATAGTATGTACACACGCAGCCTAGGTTAAATTTAAGAGTATCAGTTGGCGACGGATAATTATATATCTCACATTTTAATTGTTTTGGAAATAGTTGTGTATTTGGTCCATGAGGTTCATTGAGGGTGTGCGGTTTGTGAATCACTCAGAAGTAAATTGGGAGTCACGGTATTAAATTAGTGAGCTGTATGGCATGTTGGCAGCGATTCGTTGCTTAAGCCTTACCATAACATATAATTTAACACTTTTCCTCTTTTGGAGGGGATAAACAGGTAATATTTCATTTCCGTGGGAATCATGTAAACATGTCGGAGTTCCTTAATAACCATCTGGTTGCTAATATCTATGTAGAGCCACGTAGATAAGAAAAAGATAGAAGTGTATAGGAAGACCTAGACCAAGGTATATTAGTCAAATTATTAGAAATTTAGGTTGTGAAGGGTATGTAGAATTTTTTAGATTAGCACAAAATAGAAAAGAAGTTAGAGCTGCGCCAAACCGACCTTAAGTAAGGTCGAAAACAGAATGAATGAGTATTAAATAGCAGAATATTCTTACCAAATAAATACGTACTAATGTTTCCGATAGTCATCACCGTTTCCATGTCGGTAGTAAAATGCCGTACATTCGCTCCATCTTTAAAATTCGCGGGTTACAATATTTCATAAATAGTGCTACCGCGAGACGAGAACAAGACGACAGTACTTACCTCTCGTACTCGTCTCGAACCTCGAGACGAGAACTGAGTTGAATTTTCGTTCTTGAAAGATATGTCTCGTTTCGTTCTCGATTTCGAGTTGAGACTTCTCGAATTTTCCTCTTCTAAAACTCTCTGCAAGTTGCAATAATGTTTCTGAAGCCATCAATGCTGTGAGAAATACATTCAGATAGAATACAATTTTAAATATTAAAATCGAAATAAATTAGTCTGTTCTGTTGTCAGAAGGAGAATGATTACAGAGTCTAGTAACTAGAGCCTAAAGGTTTGAGCAATAAACAAGCGAAAATTATCTTATTATATTTATATTTTAAACTATTACAGGAGTTTATTTGCAATATTCTCAACAAATGTTGATTGTGTGAAAGGTGTAATTGGAAAACTATTGATTCGGTAAGTGTCTAAATGGTGGGGGATCTTGGTACCATCAGGTTGCTTAACCTCCTTCACGTACCATTGAATATCGATGAAATAGGATATATTTTAAGAGAACAATAGAAGGAGGAAAGTGTAAAAGATACACAATAAGAAAAAAGGATAGCACAGTCAGTGCTGTATTTAATAAGAAAAAGCAGCTGCTATTTTTGAAGACAATAAGCATAAAAATAAAGAAAAAATTGCTAAAAGCATGTGTTGAGTACAGCATTGATATACGTGGCACTTTTACACAATTCCGGAAAACTATTGCAAAATATTTTAAACTGTGCTGGAGTGTTTAAAAACTAATTATTAATAAAAAATGCGAGTCTTACACTATTTTTCGAATAAATAGTGTTTTAATATAGTACTAATCTAACATCAAACCATAGAAAAATAAGAACAACTTCGTAAACAAAGTATACACGTTAGGGTTTCCAGGTAAGGTTACTGGTAGAAACAGTTATTATTATTAGGAAACATGAATCACTTGACACGCATATTAAAAACGTCTGCAATATTCATAGACAAACTAATACCTTTGACAACAAAAAAATTAATGGCAGGAATGACTAGTTGGTGGCGTGCTGCAACCAATCTTAAGGTTAACATACGTCACTGGCGTTTTTCAATACATCATATCAACTCAGGAAAAAACAATATCTATCGGCATAAAATTTGAAACACAATCAAAATTTACCAACAATATGAAAATTACTAAGTGTTTATCAACATCAACTTTATTTATGTTTATTTCTAAAATATTCTATGCGAGGTTATAGGACTATTTCATTCATGTATAGTGACGCTTTCTATTGCAAATTTTTGAAACTTTTTTTAAAAATACGGCTAAATCGGTAGTAACCCGCTTTTTTGTAAGTGAGAATTAAAAATATAGTAATAAGCTATATTAAAAAAATTTTAAAAAAAATTTAGCTCCAGTGTGCCAACTACACCGTGCTTAGATTTGTATGGCTGTGAAACGTGGACAGTAAGAGAAGCGGAAAAAAAGATAGAAATCTTTGACGTGTAGTGCTACAGGCGTATCATGGACAGATAACGTTATGAACAAAGAGGTACTAGAAATGGTTAGAGAAATAAGAAATATGTGGGAAACAGAAAAAAAAAAACAAATTGGAGGATAGGTCACATACGAAGGCATTAGGGAATAGCGTGGCATATGTTAGAAGCAGAGAAAAGAGAACAAGAGAAGTAAAGCCAGGTCTACATTAGATTATTGCACACAGATAGTGAAAGATGTAGGATGTTGGAATATCAGGGAAATGAGTAGGTTAGCTCATAGTAGTAACATTGGAGGTACGCATATAACCAGGTCCAGAACTGAAAACCTAATAATAATGATCAGTTCAAAGGATTTAATTTCAAAAGTCAATAATAATTCAAATTATACACCATAGTCCTAAATTTCGAATAACACGGAGATAACAAACAATAATCGCGCTAAAATACAAAAATCATTGTCAGTTCGATTCAAAGGTATATGGTACAAAATAATTTTCATTACGATTAGAACTCTTTTTAAAGCCTTTCTAAGGCGTTCAAAATGGAAAGCGCAATAATGAAGCATGGTTTAGTTTTCGCTGATATTATTCTCCGGAAAGGATACGTTTTTGTAATCTAAATGCCCAATCTTTAGAACATCTAAACGTTAAATAGATAGTGTACCAAGACATCAATATAATTAACCAAATGCGAAATAAACGTATAAATAGGTAAATAGGGATTGGTTCATCGTGCATTTGCTAAAATGTAGGAAATTTTTGTACAGAACATCCTAAACGTGTATATTTTACCTTGACAATAATATCAGCTTATTTTCTTATCGCAATTGTAAGTAATCGTACAATGTTTTTCAATTAAAATTGTGTTTAATTTTGGTATAATCATTATCTGAATAGCATACCTACCATGTTTCGACATACACGGTAGCAACCCAAATTATTAAATAAATTGCATAATAATAATTATTTCGTATCCAAACTTCGCGTAGTCTTGTGCTAAATCTTCCTTTGTAGTAGTAGCAAATACAAGGGAATATTAGCATAAGTGTTATTTTCTATCAATTTTGAATCGTAAATTGTAAATTAAGAAGCTTTTCAATAGGAAACGCTTTTTAACCTTTTGGTCCATCGAGCGACGTACACTTACTTCCGGTATAGAATAGCTGATAACTTCTTTGCTGAGATGGGGCACCAAACTAGGCAAAATTTAATTCCTCTTGGCAAGAACAAACGTCATTTTAAGCTAATTGTAAAAAATTAAAAAAGAAATAGCTACGGTAGCTCGATTTTATTCTCCTTTTTAGTTGACACACCTACCGACTTTTTTTCCGGTCTAAACAATTCGAAAAGCAAAAGTTAACGTAAGGAACGGGCTTTTTAGTACTATTTTAATATATTTTGTATAAACTACTTTTATTGTAAATTAGATAACGCTAAAATCGGCTTTTGTATTTATTTTGAACATCTACAATAGCGGACATAAATATTCTCGTGAGAAAATTTAAATTTTTGTCGAATTCTGGTCTTCCAAAGTATGCGTGCATTGGTAGTAAATTCGTGTCAGGGAATCGAATCCAGAATCACTGACTTGGAGAACGATCATCAAACTTAAAAAATGGACTAGGTCCACATACGTGACTGCTTGAACACTTTGCACAATATACAGTAAGAACTAGAAGTCCATCGCAACTAACCCGAATTTTAAAATGAATAACGCCTCCCCATTGTAATCTGGACAGTATACTACGTGTCCAAGATAAGGAGTGCCACTATGGGGATCTAGGAAACGGTAATGAATACAACGGGAGTTAATTGGGAGAAAAGCTGTGTAATGATGGGACCAACAATTTGCCTTTTAGAAATTATCCTTAAAATTTCTGTTTTACCAAATTATTCGAAAAAATAAAATTTTTGTTGTTTTTAATTAAGTTTTTTATAGCGTTATTATCAACACAGTAAAAAGAAGAACACATTTCCATAGCCATTTTTAATCTGCTCTAACATGGTGTAGTTGGATTTTAATCATTATCAACTTTATTTTTCTTAACACTATTCCGTATTGTGAAAAGCGGAATTTGATAGTTTCTTAGTTCAAATTCAACGATGTACGGCACTTGGTGATTTAATAACGTTCTGAGCATTTTACAACCATTATTAATGCTATTAATTGCTCTATTAAAATACATATTAGGTCGTTCAGATTATTTCTTGTTAGTGTTAGTTTTGAAACTTTGACAAGTTGTCATAATTGTTTGTTGTCCATATTACGTTTCTATGGTGGTTTTAGACTTACTTAATGATATTTTGTGTTTACCTATACATAATATGGCACAATTTTCAAATAATGAAAATTCGAAATGTTGACGTTTTACATTTTTCTGCTGTTCTGAAGCTGAATGAATGTGCTTAAACAAATATCCAGAAAAGCACCAACCTCATAAAAGAACTTTCTCAAATTAGCAGTCAATCTAAAAGGATATAGAGCGTTCAAAAAACGTATAAAAACTAGTAAATACCATGCAATGAAGGAGGAACGGCAAATACTGTTTTATTAGATGTGAGGGATAATCCAGAGATTTCTACTAGGAAAATTAAAGCGGCAACTGGAACGGCACATTCTACAGCGCATTATGTTCTATAGAAGGAAAAAGGACATCCATATAAATTTAGGATTTGCCAAGTACTTCGACCAGGTGACCAAGGGAGGTATAAAGCATTCTATTAATGGTACACAGCCAGTGTCACGTATAAAACAATATGGTCCGTTGAAAGTATGGTTAGTAACAATGGAATTTCTAATCGTAGAAATGCTCATTATTGGACAAGAGAGAATCCACGTGTGTATAAAACAACCATATATCAACAGCGTTTTGGATAATATGTGGGCTGCCGTATTTGCTACTCGAATTATAGTCCTCCATTTATCAGCAGTTCTTAAATTCCGACCGTTACCTAAATTTAATCCAAGATGAAATAGACATAGCTTTGAACGATTTGCCTTTTGAAGGAGTTGGAGACTGTTGGTTTGTGCAGGATGGTGCACCAACACATAATTCCATGGTTGTCCGAGAAAACCTATCGGTCAGATTTCCAGAACGATGTGTCGGCACTTATGCAAATTTACCATGGCCAGCTCGATCTCCAGATATAACACCTGGATTCTTTTCTTTGGGAATATATAAAAAAAATACATCTACGGAAACGATATTGTAAACGAAGATATTTTACAAAGATTAGTTTTCGAAGGGTTTGCTAGTATGTATCCTCAAATGTTGAGTAGGAGAAGCTATTTATTTTTAGAGAATGAGGCAAATCATTTTGAACATTTTTTTGTGAGTTTATATACCTTTAAACTAGATAGTTTTTTTAGTAAACATTTGTCCAATTTTTTGTAATACTGTTGAAGTTGAAATATCCAATGTTTATAACTAACTAATTCCATTATTTAGTTGATTTGTTTATTTTATTTTATCACTAGATACCTAATAGTTTTTGTTTTTCAAATTTGATTTAATGTTTTATTAGTAAATTTGAACCAGTAAAGTGTTTGCTGTAAAATTCTTGATAATCGCAGTAAAATGTTCAGAACGTTATTAAATCATCAAGTGTCATACGGCGTTGAATTTGAAATAAAAAATACCTTCAGAATCTGCTTTCTACAATACAGGACCAGATTAAGAAAATAAAGTTGATGATGGTTACACGAATACGAAATGTCGACTGAAAAATCCGACTATACTATGTTATAAGCATATTAAAAATTGCTCTGAAAATGTGTTCTTCTTTTTACTGTAATATTGATAATAATGGTAGAATAAATAAACTAGAAAATCCAAAAATTTTGTTTTCGAAAAATTCGAAAACCACATATCTTGAGAATGATTTGTAAACGGCAAATTGTTGGTCCTCTAATTACACAACTTTTCTCTTATTTAATTGGGCTTGTATCCATTACCTTTTCCGAGATCCCCATA
The DNA here is from genome assembly GCA_036346225.1 of Platerodrilus igneus. NCBI lineage: Eukaryota > Metazoa > Arthropoda > Insecta > Coleoptera > Lycidae > Platerodrilus > Platerodrilus igneus. The sequence goes on from JARFIW010000800.1 coordinate 7,266,415, forward strand.
GCGGCCCTACATATCTTGTACGTTGTATAAGAGTAAAATTATTTTTTAATAGGATTATGAAAGTTGAAATTTATAAATTGACACTTAATTGTCATTTTGAAACTTTTGCTCTTATTGAAAAGAAGGTTGAGTGATACACCAATTGAAAGGTATTTTTGTTCTTAATTCATATTTGATTTAGTCATTTTCACACGACAACCAATTGCGCTTCCAGTCGGTTGGTTTCGTACAACTACAAATGTGACAGGTAATTGTTACTATTGCTCTACTTACTTGACTTTTAATTGTTAAATTATTCAGTACTCCGTAATAATGGCATTGTGGTGTCATTTAGAAAAAATACGAAGCTATTATCATCTTTGGTAAAGCTAATTGCAATTATCAACCTTCTGTACGAATACTTAATAAACGATTCCGCAAAAACTGTTGCCATAATTGTTTTAGAGACCAACGCACCTTATAGGAACGGAATTGTCAACACTCAATACTGCAGGTACTTGGAGTTATGTAAACTTGCCAACTTCACAGAGGTATCCAAGTAATGTATAATTGACTATTTTTATGCATCCTTTAATAGTAGAAGTATGTTTATATAATACATATAGTAAAACGCCATAGAATATTGGTTTAGTAATAGAATGCCGACAAACAAAATATTTCAATGAAAATTCTTCTGACGCTTTTGCTTATTGTGTGATATATGTATTTGGTAGAAATAGATTTAAAATATTATTGCCCCATGGTGCACTGTCATTAAGGCAAATTATATTATTATGCAATGAAGCTGCTTTTATTTCACAACTTTTCATGAGGACTAACTGCTGGTAATAGTTAGTAGAATTTAATAATTTACAATTCGTTCCAAAGTCAAAATTATGTGAAGTCAAACGAAGATGTTGAATGGAAGGCGATTTTACATCAGAGTCGTTCCTTCGGTGATATTGAGGTCATAAATATTGCAAATGTTCTTTAAAGGTAAGTTCATACAAGGACGAAATTTACAATTTTTATCCGAATAAAATGAAGGCTTTGAATTTCGTAAGAATGTTGAAAAAAGTTCAACATTTTTGCGAAATTTGCATACTCTCATCATATTAAATGTCACTTTTGTAAGGTGCATAATTTAAATTTCACATAACTTACATATAGTTCATTTTTCTTTTCCTCCATATTAAGCGACAATATAAATTATCTTTGACTTCCAACAGATTAAATAATTATTATAAAATAAACTATTGACAGATATTTTTGACAATGCGTTAAATTTATGACATTTTTGCCAACGTTTAAGAAAATTAGATATAACATCCCTAATTTATTCGTTATTCATTTTCGTTGCTTTTAAAGCGTTCCAAATTTCCGAATTGCAAGTTTGGAGAAAAATTTCGCATTCGTTGTTCTATGAACTTTCAACTTATCTTTAGTCTAGTTTTATGCATCGCTTTGTTTTATCTATCTAGATCATATCGTGATTATTTTGTTTGCATCACTGTGTTCAATAAGTACAGTGGAATCTGCTATATGGCGTAGTACTGTTTTTGTAGAATTCCGAACACAGAATTTGTCGATGTGCGTGTTTCTTAGGGTGTTCGCTATTATTAAAGGGTATTGAGTAATATTTTTTGATGGCGATTTCTTTATTGGAATTTGTTTTTTATCTACAAATTTCTGATGAATTCTATCTACAACATCGTGTGGGAATTGATTAATGTGTGCCATATATTTAATATTAAGTTGTTTTTTATAATTTTTTTTTTGAAAACTGTTTATTTAGCGGTCTTTGAATGGAACCGGGTGTTTTATGTTGCACCGGTTGTGTAGAATTGCATGGCAGTATATTATCAGTGTGATTTATTTTTCTATGAATATCAAAAGTTTAGTTTGATATCTGTCAAAGTTAAAAATAGATCTGTAAAAGAAAGGGTGTTGTCGTTTATTTCCATCGTGTATTCTATTTTTTGATGAACGGTGTTCATGTAGTTGAAAAATTGATCTAGAGTTCTCTGTTACCATAATAAATTAAGACGATATCATCGACATAACGGTGATAAACTATCACGTTGTTTATAAACAGTTGGTTTCTGCAAATATTTCCTCTATCTAAATTATCTAAAAAAACCTTCGCGGGCGAAGGACTAAGGTTTTCTCCTATTGGTGGACCAATATTCTGTTTATAGAATTTGTTGTTAAATTTAAAAAAAGTTCTATATCGATATGTATCGATATATCGAATATCGATACATGTCGATACGCATCGATACGTATCGATACGCATCGATACGTATCGATACGTATCGATATATATCGATATTCGATATATCGATACATATCGATATAGAATATGTATCGATATTCGATACGCAAAATCCCGTATCGCCCACCCCTAGATATTAGTTGTATGTGTTGGTATATTACTGTTACCCTTAATTAGTTTGTTCAGTTTCTTATTGAACTTTTTTGTGTAGTTAAATTCCAAAAGTGTGTAGTCAATATCAGATATAAATTGTAATGTAATCTACTTTATTTATTATCTTGGTACAATTTCCTTATTCTGCTTTTACTAGGGGTAAGTTTTTATTTTTGAAAGTATTTTTAGAGTATTTACAGTTTTTTTCTATTTGCATCATACTCCCACTCTATCTCTTATATTCAATCAAAGCCATCAATTAAAAACTAGTCATTAAATAGACTGAAATGTGATCACTTACAAGAAAAGGGCGTCGAGATGGGAAAAACAAAAAACAAATTGCAACAATCGCACTGAACTTTTGACAGTGATATGTCGGTGTCGTCACAACTTAGTTCTGACGACTATGCAAAGAAGCACTTTTGTGATCGCTGCTTACATTACTTTAGTACAGAAAAAATTAACCAAACGCAGTGAGCCTTGTAAAATGAAACATTTATGTCTACCTCGACTGCCTACGGAAGAAGATAAAACGTTTCGTTTCAAGAACTTTGATACTAAAGTCAAAAGTTCCATTTATCGTATATGCATATCTGGAATGAATGCTTAAACTTGCTTCAGATGAAAAGAAATATCAAAGATATGCACCATTCAATGTTCGATATTCTGCAAAGCGTAGTTCTGATGACTCACTATTGTTCTATCGATCATATTCAGATGAAAACTGTGTGAAATGGTTTACTATGGAGCTTCGACAACTTGCAGAAGATGTTGAAACTGTATTTTTGTGTCCCTGTGATATAGCCCCATAGACTTATGAACAATAAGCTGACTCATATTTGTGAAAAGCCGCTTGGTTTAGAAGATAAAAAGGTTTGTGACCATGACCATTTAGTTCCTACTAACAATTATTGAGGACCAGTATATAAAAGCTGTAATATAAAATACTAGGATTCCCATACAATGCCAATAGTTTTTCATAATCTGAGTGGATATGATAGCCATTTTATAATTAAAAGCATAACCGTTGATTTGAATGGTCGTGTAGATGTGCTGCCAAACACCCAGGAAAAATATATCTTTCTCATGAAACATATTTCTGAGAATCTGGTCAACTATAGATTTATCCATACCTTCAGCTTTATGAGCTCATCTTTAGAAACATTGAGTTTTTACTTGGATGAATATCCATTACTAAAAGGCGAATAACTCATTTGAGTGTAGAGCAATTTAAAACGTTGACCCGATAAGGCGTATATTCATATGATTTCGTTGATTCTTTGGAAAAACTTGATTATACCTTATTACCTAGTCAGCAAGAGTTTTACAACAAGAAGCTGGAGCATAAAGGAATTACAAAGCGACTGTATGCATATGCTCTGAAAGTATGGGAAGCATTTAATATTCACAAGTTAGGTCAGTATTCTGATTCATACCTTAAAGCCGATATGATGTTATTGGCGAAAGTTTTTGAGCAATTCCGCACAAGGTGTCATTAAATATATGGACTTGATCCCGTGCATATACGCTGCCTGATTATACGTGGGACGCAATGTTAAAACATACAGGACAGAAGCTTGAGTTGTTGACAGATATAGATCAGCTATTATTTATAGAAAGAGGTTTACAGAGAGAATTTAGTCAAGTGTGTTCAAAACGACGTGCTCCTGCGAACAATAATTATTTACCTTCTGAACCCGATGAATACCTCATGTACTACGATGTTAATAATCAGATTGGACGATGCATTGAACGGGTGGTTACCAACAACATCGATGTGACATCAATTCCTGATAATTCTTTAGATGGATACGACGAGAAGCGGATTTGGTGTATCAGAAACATATTCATGACTTGCATAAAGACACCTCCTTCGGTTTTGAGCACATGACCTGAAAACGGGAAGACCGCCTGTACCGAAAGTCCAAACTACTAAGTTAATGGCTAGAAGATGTGCGAATCACTACAGAAATCTAAAACAAGCTCTGACAAAAAGACTTAAATTATCAGCAATTCACCTAGTGCTAAAATTTAAACAAACCTGCTGGCTAGATTCCTAAATTGACTTAAGCACTGAACTCCGAAAACGCGCAAGGAATGAATTTAGGTAGTATGTCTTCGAAAAAACAATCAAAAATATACGAAAGCATCGTAATGTAAAACTTGTACGAAACTGGGATGGCATGTATGGTGTCGAAGCTAAGGTATACCGTAAATATTTTAAAAAGTAGAGATAGGCGAAAATATCAATCCCTAATATGTATAGATTATATAATAAATTATTATATATGATTTATATTGATCTATTCTTACTGCAACAACTAATCATCGAAACCAGAGGACTGGAACAATTAATTACCCCTGAAAATTTCTCGAACCCTTCAGACAGGATTTGGATCTTAAACTCACACATGCCCAATTTCAGTACTCGCAGCCCACCGTTGTACCTCTAATAAGAAAAGGTAGAGGTATAAGTAATGATCTCGTCCTTTCCACGAATGACATTGAAGGGTAGAAGTATGACCAGAACGGGCCTGAGATTTTCCCATGTTTATCCCATAAGGAAACCGTTTTTTAGTCCCATACGAAGGTAGTTTTTCTACTAGAATTCAAATATTATGTACGAAAATACAAATAACCCTAATGAGGTAATAATTTCTGTTGTTTGCGTACTTTGTTCTGCTACAAGAACTTATAGATATTCCCTAGTCACATTCATTGTGATATAGGATATCTGTGTAGGGTGGTCCTCGTAGTAAATGATCTACAATCGCAAATTATTGTTTTTGTTACTTAATGCAAAGGATTCATCAACGGGTTTTTGACTGTCAAGCTACTTCTAATCTGACCATCAAAATCAATATATCTTTGGTGCTTTAAGCTCGTCTGGCGCCAATCTGTTTTGATGAGTGTAAATGGACAATCCCTGCGTAGTTAGGATTTGGTTCTCCATTGCATGTTTGACCGCTATAGGCAAAATGCTAGGGTGCGTCATGTTTGAATATTTCTTAAGAACTGTATAATAACTTTATTTTGAAGTGGCGTGGACTTTCCCAGATTGTTGAACTCTTCTAATGAGCTTTCGAGTAGACAATTTGTTTTGTTTTTGTATGCAGTAGGATTACATGGTGAGCAAGGATGTCAGTTCCTGTGATAGATTTCTTGACAGCTGTAATGACAAATTGCCATATAAATAGTTGTCCTAAACCCAGATCCACTGCGTGTGTAGCGGTACTCTATGTGCTGGTGAGAATATCAATTGCGGATCGCAGTTAGTAATTGACCGCTTACTATCTAGAGTGTACCTTGTATAATGCTAATATATAAAGATATACGCCAGTATCGACTAATTATCTCACATTAATGATTCGTTCTGTTTCATATAGACGATGAAAACTTAAAATCAAAGAACTATACGCTTGTTACACCTGTCGTTGAAGTTTCTTTGGGTCGAAAAGTTGCAGGGTGGAACATATTTTGTTGCTTTAGTGCCAAGTTTGGTGCCATATCCGCATGTTGCGTGATCTAGGATTTGACTTGGAGCACGTAATCTGAGGATGTATGCACTTTGAACTTGTAGGAATTATGTTTCGAGGGCGGCTACCTATTTGGTGAGCTTTTTAATTAACGGAATACCGTAATCTGCTATTGAATGAATGCTGTAGACTGGACTAGCCTCGATGCTGCCATCTATCCAATATGCCATGTTTTCCCAAGAAAACTGAGCTTGTGCTATAAGTATAACTTGCATTTACGGTGATATTATTCCTAGCCAAATTGACTTTATGAGGTTGTTGAGAATGAGTAGGTAGAATCTTTAGAAATTGAGAAGCTTTTCTGTCGCTTACTTCTTAGTACTTCAACAATAGTTAGTTGTACCTGACTTGAGCTTAACAAGGTAATTAATCTCGTTTTTATCTTGCTATTCATTTCTTGTTCAAAAGGTCCGATAACGATGTTCTCCGGCTTAACGGTCTCAGGGCCGCATTTGCACAATAAATTTAGCAATAATAATTTTGTATTTAATAATTTATTAAGAGAGCCACACAAAAGTTTTAATTAGAAAATTATAGTTCTAAGTTTAATTTACAAAGCCCTCTCTGGGACAAAAATATCCCAATGGTAATTTTCAATAGGCTATTTGTGCTAATGGTACACAATTAAAGTAACTGTAATGAAAATTTTTACTACTAAAAACGTAAAAACACTAAACCAAGCACAATAAAAAGAAAAAACGAAAACAATTCTAGACTACAGTTTTTTCAACCTCATGTATAAGGAGTAAAGCAAAATTTACTAAAGGTATGTTACACATCTAACAATATTTTTCCGTTCTTCTTTCAATTTTTCTTTTAGCATGCCGTCCGCTACGTCTTCTCCTTTCCCAAATCCTTGATGGATGACCCGCTACATCTGCTTGCTTGTCTTAGAAGGTCTACCTATATATAGATCGCCGTCTACATTTCATTTTTGTCACAAATTGTCCATATTCAGCCATTTGTTCCGTTAAACCAGCTAAAAATCTATAAATTCTTCTTTCTCTCCACTTTTCTTATCATATATAATTCAATTGTTTACTGCAGCTACCATTGTTGATCTGTAAAAGATCTATTTTCACCGTTAAGCGGACCTAATTTTCTAAAAAATATGTAGTCTATTTTTTGTCATCCAAATCTGCACCTGCCCATAAACTTAATATAAAAATCTCTAATTGCTTCTGGTAATGAAATATACTTTTGATATTAGAGAGGTGAATCTGTTTCGTGACATGTAATACTTAACAAATTCGTCGCCCAAACATTTTCAGCTTGACTAAAAGTCTATAATTTTTGACGGTTTGTTGAAACAAATTATAATATAAATTGCAAGGACAAGAACAAATTCTGCAACATTTGTTGGTGATTTTTTAATATTTTTCTTCTCCTCGTAAATTTCAATTTTCTCATTCGTATTTTTTACTATAGTCAATAACAAACTATAGGGAAACGGTTTCATAAAAACATTTAATTTAGACACATTTCCCTTTACGCTTTCATAAATTGTGTAATCCCTTTTAGGTAAAATATCAAATTTTGGTTTGAAATTTGGCGCACTGTTGATCAAACAATGTCAGGATCTATGTATTTCTTCTTCCTTACTAGTGTCTTCTTCTACCTTGGATAGTTTTTCATCACTTTTTACATTATCCTCGGATACCTCACTGCCATTCTATTCTAATGAATTGATTACATGTCTGAATCTCTATAATCGTCGACAGATCCATATGGATCTTATTCTACCGATTCTACGTGATATAAATGATTTGTATAGTGTTCTATTTCTGTATTTGTCAGTTTCGTATTATTCTGCTGAGTTTGCTTTTTGTCACTGAAAATACCGCTCAAAAATACCAGTGGGACGTAAACGACTCAATATAGTTTTTGATAGAAATTCCTTAAAATTTACTTACTACTACACGTACTAATATAAATTGACAATTTATAATGACTTACCTCATTGTTTCATATGCGCAAACCTCACAGAATGTAATAAATTTAGATAATATTAGAGCGCATCTCAAGAATTGTCATTACAACTGTAAAATGAGGTTAAGAAGCATATGCAACGACACCAACTTGCTTGTAAACTTTTGAATGGACCAGAAATACCACTTATCATATTTTAAATGCTATTTTGGGTTCAGATTTACCCAGTAAAGTATCACAAACAACATGTGGGACATACATGTATCGGTGGTTCCGAAAGGGCAAGAATAGGATGCTATGTTTGCATATTGCCTGGCATCGTGAATAATGCCGAATATTGGGAAGCTGTTTTTGAGTTGAAGGAGCCACATTTTTGAATCCGACTGTCAGAAAGCCGGAGTTCAAACTTGCACTTTATTTAATTGGTTATTGTTACTTTTGAGCAGTCTTGGACTGTTCATGCAATAACGCTGACATCACTAGTATGTCGGAGAGTGTGCGGTTGCAAAAAATTAACACATTAAAATTGAATAACGTGACAAAATGGGCAGAAGTTCGGTATGTGGACAGCACCCGATGGGGGCGTGGGTGGGCTCGTTTGAAAGATTAGGGGGTGGTGGTTATAAATATATAAGTGTCATAGGCCGGAGGGTGGGGTTCACGTTTTATACGGGGGTCAAACTTTTGGTACTTTTTTATATTGTAACTCACATTATAGTGTATATAAATAGTACCAAAACTATTTTAATAATTTGACAATATTTTTAGGGTTGGTATAATACATAAGAATTTTATTGAAAATTTATAGATTACATTCTTCGATAGGGTAAACTTCTATTACAGATGCAATTAATGCTTCAAATATATCTTTTTTAAAACGACGCACATCTCTACGCCATAGGTGTTCACACAAATGCATAGCCAAATCTTCTGATTTCAGACCATTTCTGGCGACGTCATCTTTCATATGCTTCCATAGGCCTTCTATGGTGTTTGTATGTGCCTCTGTCTCAGGATCTTTGAAGTGATATTTATGGCATACTCTTTCATGTTTGTAGCCCATATCCTTTATTGCCATATATGGCCTCCAGTAATCAGAAATAATAGTAGTCCCTTTATAATAAGTTAGGTTAAGTTAAGTTAAGTTATTTTAGGTTAGGTTAGGTTAGGTTAGGTTAGGTTAGGTTACCTTTGGCTATGTGCTTCTCGATGAGTGGCAAAAGAGTTTCCTTGTCTCTTTTATTATTGGCACATATTTCTAATCTGTAATCTCCTGTTTCTCTACAAATCATCCCAAAATCCAGTGCCCTTCTCTTGGTCTTCCTTTCCTAAATTTCCTTTTGCCAACTTTTGACTCATCGATTTCAACTGTTATTCCTGGCCACCAATTTGACCTTGTCTGTCAAATTCATTGTCTAATGATATCATGCACACCTAATAAATAAAAGACATAATATTTAAAATAGTGAAAACAGATTTGAACTAGCTCATTATTTCAAGAGATATACTTGTTCAAACCTATATACTTACTTCTCTGAAATATGAGAACCAGTCGGAAACTGCCTCTCTGCCACAACCAACTTCACGCATGGTGTGGTCATAATCGTAACCAGATGCAAAAGCGTACAGCATAAGAACCACTTTTTCGGCAGAGAGTTTAACATTTTCTAGCCAAGTACCTGTGGCCATTGAAATGTTAATTATTCCTCTGCCTTTTGCATGTGTATGCTTGGTGCATCTAAAACGCCCCCATCCATGCTCTATGTCAATTACCATTAGCTTTCGGCATTGAGGGCACTTCTTTTGGGAGGGCAAAAAGCCACGAGACATAAACCACTTCATAGTGGTTTCTCTGTCTATTAAAACCTCTCTTGTCAATTTTGACAGATTCATAATATAAAATAGATGCACATTTAATTTACAAAATTTATTTATGAATAAAATGATTATTAATTATTTAAAATGTCATACAAATGAAAGTAATGTCCACTAAATTAAGACTTATATGATTTGGTTTCATGTCTTTATATACTTAATTTTTATATCATGAGTTCACGCTTAGTACGTGTCTATTGTGATTGGTTTGTGATTAAGACACCACTTTGGATGTTAATCCTTTTTAATCTCTAATAATCTTATTTAATCTGATTAATTAAATTGTCAAAATTTTTCTCATGTATTATACCAACTTTCAAAACATAAGACACTAATGTGAATACTTTTGGTACTATTTATATACACTATAATGGGAGTTACAATATAAAAAAGTACCAAAAGTTTGACCCCCGTATAAAACCTGAACCCCACCCCTCCGGCCTATGACACTTATATATTTATAACCCACACCCCCTAAGCTTTCAAACGAGCCCACCCACGCCCCCATCTGGTGCTGTCCACATACCGAACCGTAGCCACAAAATGATTAACCAAGATGGGTGTACCCTATGATTAAGGGAATTAGTATTTGTTTAATAGCAGCTCCTGCAGGTAGTATACGCCGGGCTTGCTGGTCGGGCTGCGTTTCATTGGTGAAATACCAGATAAATTTTCATCTGTCAGGGTGTTACCCGTCGTTTGTTCCGTGTAGAAACATTAGCGTCTATTCCAAGTGATTTTATTGACAGGTAGTGCGCTGACAGAGTAGGGCAGGTATGCCAGATCAGTTTGGCGTATGGAAGCGCGCAGACCTAATCAGGCATACCTAGCGTCTTGCAGCCCGCAGAATCTTGTCTAAGTGGACAATAGGGATTACTTACCATTTGGTAGCACCATTAGCAATTTCAACTAAGCCCTGCGTTTGGCTGTAAGCAATGCTGTACCATGGGAGTTTATATGTGTTTATATACCCTGTATATCCTTGTTTTAGAGGTAGTATTTTGTTTGGCATCATAGTGCTATAAACCATAATGGACGTAGTCTTCACGATGACGCGTGCTAGACGTACTTGTAAAGTTGTTAAATGTGGCAGCTGAAATGTTAATAATTAATAGTTGTCAGATGTGGCAGATGCAACTTATGATTGTCAAATGTGACATATTGTTACGATCGCTACACATTCATACTTCTCTCTCTTCAGGTTGTAAGATAAAAATGTTACAGCGCCATACTTCTAGCATCTAAATGTCGAGATAATACACTCTTTTGCTAGAAAATTGTAAGAATTTCTATAGACATATATGTTGCAAACATCATATGTGTGTTATATTTAATTTCATGTGTCACATTTTTTCCTAAAACTTTTTAAACTACCTCTATTACAGAAACGTGCTAGATACACTCGACTAAATCGCTTAATTGCCTTATAATTACTCGTAAATATCTAATCATTTTCTATCCTCTTCAGCTACACTATATTGGGTAATTATTCACTGGCATTGAAATCATGTGTTGAGAGCCGAATAAACAACAGATATACTACCGCAAATATTTACCCAGCTCTTATGAATTAGGAATTACTTTGTAATATGCTTATAGTGCCCGACTGCTTTCCTAACTCCCTAGTTATGGAGATTATACATACATTAACACAATAATACAATTAACAGTGGCGTGCATGAGGGTGAGATTTGCGTTTGCACTGCTGGAGCTTAAGGTATTTTTAAATTGTGAATAGAAAAAATTTAAACAAATTAAGACAGGTTGAAAAGAGGAAAGCTTCATATGGGTAGATATCGTTAAAAGAAATCTTCTCTGGGAATTAGTGTATTTCTTTGAAAAACTACGTATTTCTCTAAATTTTAGTCTTTGAATAAGTTTATATCCTGTTTGAAGATAGATTGCACAAATATGAATATAGTCCAAATCTTGCAATTTTGATAAGTTTGATTGATTTTGTTTATTCAAAAAGATTCTTTTGATTTCTAAACGTGTAACGTGTTGCATGATTCTTTTCAAAATTAGATCTCAAATAGAAATTGCTTTTTGTTAAAAGCTTAAACATAGAACTACAAGTGGTGTTACATACATGCACTCATCTTAATTTTTAAAAACAATCTTTGAGTTCCGTCTCGTTTATGCTGGGATGTTTTATGCAGCGAGCTGTCTTTCACCAAGGATGTAAAAATGTATAAATGACATGTCTAATGTGTTATAATAATAATAATAAATCCACTCTCAACCCTGCTAAATTCAACAAGTGCAGGCTATCGATTAGAAATACAAAATGGAATGACTAAATTTAACCATCTGATGTTTATGGATGACTTGAAACTATATGCCGAAACACACGATCAACTCCACTCTCTAATAAAAACAACTAAACTACTTAATGATCAAATTGGAATGAATGTCTTTTGGCACTGACAAATGTGCTACAATAAGTATAATGAAGAGTAATGTAGTTAAACAAACAAAATCCATGGAAAATTTCAAATCCATGGACACTACAGATGAGTACAAGTACCTTGGTTTTTATCAAAATAAAACTTTAGACCATACAAAACTAAAATCAAAATTAAAGGAAACGTATTTAACGAAATTGCTTAATACAAAACTATATTCAAAAATTTAATCATTGCCATTAATACGTGGGCAATATCTAGCCTCAATTATTCATTTGGTATTATAAAATGGAGTAATACAGATTTAGATGAGTTAGATAGACTGACACGTAGATTACTAAGGAAATTTAGATATCTTCATCCAAATTCAGCAATAGAAGGCTGTACTTACCAAGAAGGATAGGTGGACGTGGTTTGTGCAATATTTCAAATACATGCAAAGAACAAACAAATTCTATCAAAAACTATTTTTTAAATTCAGATAATGACAGGCTTAAAATACTTAAAAAGTACGACAAAAACTTTTCTGCATTAAATCTTCAAAATTGCACAGAATCGATTGTGTCCAATTTCACAGATCAACTAGAAGCGTGGAAGGAAAAGGCTTTACACGGAAAATACCTTAAATCATTAGAAGAACCTGAAATAAACAAGAAACTATCACTTAAATGGACTACACTTGGGTACCTTCATAGTGAAACTGAATGATTGTTAATCGCTATCCAAGATGGAGTAATAAGAACTAAAAACTACGAAAAACATATTCTTTGCATGGATGTTACTGACAAATGCCGCAAATGTGGTCAAGTGGGTGAAACAATTCAACACATTACTGCTGGATGCCCGAAACTGGCAGATAGCGCTTACCTAGGAAGACACAACCAATTTGCCAAAGTAATTTATCGACAGTTAGGCATCAACTATAATTTAATTCAAAACCCTCCACCATTTTATAAATATTCACCATGTGCAGTTCTCGAAAATGAAAAGACATTGTTATACTGGGATCAACCAATACTTACAGACCATACAATTGCTTTTAATAGACCAGACATACTATATATTGATAAATTAAAAAGAACAGGTCACATAATTGATATTGCAAGCCCTTTACCACATAATGTTATAAAAACCAAAAAACATAAAATTGAAAAATACACGGACTTGGCCATAGAAGTGAAACGCTTATGGAATTTAAATTCAGTGAAAATAAGCCCTCTAGTAATTGCTATCGATGGAGTAACCAGCAAAAACATGGAAAAATACTTACTTATTATTTCACTACCTTCTGAGTTACATACTGTTGGCCAAAAGGCTATGATACTTCAAACATGCAACATCGTACGCAAGTTCTTAAATTAATGGGCCGGGTTAAATTTTCCTTCCACTAATTAAGTTTACCATAACTACATGTAGTTATGAGAATGATTAGATAATAATAATAATAATAATAACAATAATAATAATAATAATAATAATAATAATAATAATAATAATAATAATAATAATAATAATAATAATAATTCAAATTCAAATTCAAATTCAAATTCAAATTTATTTATTTCTTATTTTTACAAATAATACACCTTAAGCTAACTCAACGTTGCTTGACAAGGTGTTTTAATATTTTATGAATTTTGTAGAGTTGCCTTACTGATTAATTGTCTAGTAAATCTAAATAGTACAACCTACATATACACATTGTTTTGATTTCTAAATTATTTAGTTTTGGCTCAACCCTCTATTTACATAATTTATAATTAATCCCTGCTTTGTATTAATTTTTATAAGATAAGTAATGAATATATTAACTATCATATTTATGTATTTTCTAGTATTTAACTTAACTAATATGTAAAAATTAATAGCTAATGTTAATGTTAATGTTAAGGTTAGTTAAAATTAAAATTATTCTAGCTTAGTTAAAATCATTTTACATTTCTATATTCTACGGTTTTTGTAAGTAACTTAAGATAATGTACAACTAAATTAAAACTAAATTAAACATGAATATTAATTTTAAAATAATAATTGAAACTAAATTAAACATGATAATAATAATAATAATTCAATTCAATTTATTTACAACTTTTGCTGAAACACTCTACCAGAAGTGCTTGAAAATGTCCCACTTAATATTTGAACAAATATTGTTTTCCAGCACAGTTGGATTAAATTGTTGAAATTATCTAGTGCACAATTTCCAAATGGAAGATCTAAGGGGGTTTTCTTGGTCTGAACGTTCGCCAAATATGCCTTCAGTTGATTTTTGTATTTGGGGTCATATTAAATTATTGATATATGAAACGTATGTTGATATTCGTGAACGTCTGCAGCTATTTTGAAGAATTCGGCAGTGGATTGCACATAGTTACAACTTGTGTATTGAAAGTGGTGGTCGTTATCTTCGAACAATTTTTATAAAGTTTGATTTCTAGTTTAACCTGTCACCGAGAAATTTTTGGACACTAGTTTATTAAAAAAATGTTTATTTAGGTGCCATGTATCATTTCTGAAAATTAGGGCTAGTTATTCTGTGACACCCTGTATTTCAATTCCTCTGCCAGCTTAATTTCTATTTTCGCACGTTTGTTAAAATTTTTGATGCATTAGACAATATTCTGATTATTATAAACTCCTGAGATTTTTCTACACATACTACTTTGGTCATATAACAATCTTACTAATTGAAATTTACTAGGTACTTGCCCTTTCATACATCAAATTAATTAACCTCGACAACTCGGAGAATATTTGGCCATGTATGTTTTAAAATTACTGCCGGTATTTTACCCATTTCCACTGCCTTACCCACTGTCAATTCCACTACAAATTTATTAAATGAATTTGTTGTTAATAGATACGGTTTGGCTTCTTTGTCGCATGTTTTCATGTTTAATTTTAAATCGCGGTAAATTTGTAGTTGTAAATAAAATAGCAAAGCTGTCATCCTTTGTCCCATTATATCCCGTCATAAACCTCCTTAGTGCCTGTGGAAATTAAGTTGGACTAAAGGAATAGTGATCGACACTTGCTCATAGACATCGAAGAGTAACGTTTGTTGGTTTGGTAAAGCGAGTTAAGTCATTTGTGTCTTCGAATGTGATTTTATGGATAAACCCTAAAAACACAGTAATAGTGCGTACGTAACACGTCCAATAAGTAGCTATACAGTCCACTTCGTTGAAGAGTAAAACGACACTTATAGAACATTAGAATACGTCTGAGGTAAGTCGATAGATAAAATTATAAGACCCTCGCTCGTTAAACAAAATGGCCTTTGTAAGCCGGATTATTTGATTAATTAATTAGTTCCTATTCTTGTCGTTCCTTATTAATACTTTTAATTTAATAATTGTTGTAGTTTTGATATGTTTGGGCGGGTTGCAAGGAGGCTAATATCTTGTCTGCACATTTAATAGTAGAAACATTTGGGTATAACGGTAGATTTATAATACATCCCTTTTTCTTTGTCGCAAGGATTAATGGTCGGTCGGTTTACTTTATGTAAACGTTGTAGAAATTTTGGATACTATATTTATGAGGGTGGTATTTTAAATTCTTACCTTACTTTTCGTCGACAAAAGTTTGATGCACCATTCGGGTCATCCAACTTATTGGATGTTACAAAAAAGGGTTATTTTGTTGATATTTATCTTGAAACATTAAACGTTTTGTCGAGCGAGCATTGTAATTAGTTGCATATGTCGACTAATAATTTAATTTTGTAGATTAATTAGTTGTCGTAGCGTATTAAGGTATGCATTGTTTTTACTTTAATTTTTATTGTCGTTCATTAATCAAATGCGGTTATATCAATTGATAAAGCTATTATTAAATCTAGCTTTGTAATAAAAGGGTTGGATGATATATACAGTAAGATTAATAAACCGGAAAATGTATCGATTGCTATAATTAGAGCATCGATGAAAAGTGTCGAGCAAATTGAAACTCAATTCAAGGTTTTTTGCAAGGATATTTTTTGACGAAGAAAGTGAACAATTGGACGAATGATTATCTATTAGATATTCGTATTATCGTCCTGATATATCTTGTCATAAACCTCCTTTGTGCCTGTGGAAATTAAGTTGGAGGTACTGATCGGCAGTTGCTTATAGACTTCGAAGAGAAACGCTTGTTGGTTCGGTAAAGTGAGTTAAGTCATTAGTCAGCGCAAATCTTTACTCCTGAAATGGAAACTACCTTAGAAATTTATTTATTAAAATGTTTTGCCATGTTTTATGGGTTAACTCCTAAGTTAAGAAGACGTCTAGCTTATGAATATGCAATAAAAAATTCTTTGGCGGTGTCAACAAAATGAGTGGAAATTTTTAATTTAGATAAGGTAAAGTTAGTTATTAATCTAAAAATTTATTAATTAATTTTACTTATATTTCTAGACTGGTGTTACCACTGTCCAACGAGTTCAGAAAGTTGTAGCCAAAAAAACATCAAATAGGCCAAGTTACATCTAGGGAAAGGGGTGAGCTAGTCACCCAGGTAGGAATTGTTTGTGCTAATGGCAGTGTTATACCGCCTGTATAGGTTTTTTCGAGACACCGTTTTGACTCTAGCAGAATAATGAAAGGCATAACAGGAAAAGGTCCTTTAGGCTTAGTTTATTCCAGCGAAAACTTTCTTAAAGTTTTAGAACACTTTGTTAAACATGTCCGATGTAGTAAGAAAAATAAAGTGCCTTTGCTTATGGACAATCACGAATCACACATGTCCTTAGCTTCTATCGACTTCTCTCCATAGCGAATGGAATTATAATTTTAACACTACCATCCCATACTTCCAATAAGTTGCAATCTTTGGATAGCACAGTGTTCGGCCCATTTAAAACCTTCTTTAACCTAGCCGCGGACGCATGAATGATCTCACACCCAGGAGAAACCTAAACATATATCATCTTCCGCTTATGTGTCTTCAACCATGGGACCACATTAAATCAGGGTTTAGATGCACTGGAATTGTCACGTTTGATCGGAATGTGTTTTCGGATGAAGATTTTTTATCTTGTGCGGTAACAAATCGCCCTTTAGTAGATATTCACCAATGCGCTAGTGATCCTTCAAAAACAGTCAATCACGCCGGATAATTCCAATCGGTCATCCACCTCAGGAACTAAATCGTTTATATCTTCGGATGAGATAAAACCTTTTCTGAGGGCAGCTGCAAGGAAAGACACAAGCAACAGAGGAAGAAAAAGAGGGCGGTATATGATTGCTACTCACACTCCTGAAAAATTAGAAGAAAAAGCGAGAATGAAGGGGAATAAATTATCTGCAAAGAAAATAAAAGCAACCAAATGGAAGAGTGTCCAAAAAGAATCATCAGACGAAGAAACCGAGAAAATTATTTTCAATGACGATTCATCGTAAGTAAAAAATAGTTTTTAATATGCTATAATTTCGAAGTTTCAATAGTAGGCGGAAATAATTGCCTGCGGGAACGAGTAGTTGTAGAGCGATAGGTCAATGTTTGATATTTTCTGTTAACCCTATGTATTTACTGCTGACTGATACTAACAATGTTATTATTTTGATAATTTGGTGAATTATTTTAGTTGCCTAAAACAACGTAAACAAAGGGTGAGTTCGAACAAAATGCCATGCATGTATTGGCGCTTCTTATGAGCTACGCAAATGTGCAATTACAAAAAAATTTAGAAAGAACGGTTAGAAATGTGAAGGACAAGAAATTGTCAATAAGGAAGGCCGTAGAACGTTATGACGTTTCAAAATCTACATTGGCGTATAAAGTTGCAGGCAAACACACGAAATTAACGGGCGAACAAACAAAGTTGAGCGAAAGGAAAGAAGATGAACTAAAAATGGAATAATGAGTGCTGCAAATTGAGGCTTTCTTTTAACTGGAACCGATATCCGTGAAATTGTAGAACTATATTTAGATAGATTTGGGAAACGGATTACAGATCGTGATTAGAATGGTTTTATGGTTTTTATGAGACGAAACCAACCTTTAACAGAACAGAACGTCTTGCCCAAAATATAAGAAAGATGTCAAAAATACAATTTCTAAATATTTTGAAAACCTGACACAAATTTCTACGTCGTCAAAGAAATTTTAAAGAAAGAGAAAGATCAAATCAAATGTATACTAAAAGAAAACAAGTATCCTACAAGAATAGAAAAAGAAGTTCCAAAAAATAAAGAAGAAGAAAACAAAAACAACTATACGCATCAAAAAAATGCTTTCATGTTATACGGTTTAAATGTCAAATTATATTGTTTCCACATTATACTAGATATCGGCAGATCTATTTAGAGCATTTAACACTTGTAGTTGTCAAACAATTCAATGTTACCTTGATAGCTTAATCACTTTGAAATCTAGATTGATCGGTGTCATTATTAGAATATGGCTGTAAAAAAACGTAAATACTCCAGTAATTCCTGGTAGCAGGCAATTTAACAACATCCAAATTTGTTAAAGATGTATTTGAGTCAGACCTAGAGTACGGATTAAAATGATCTACGACTTGAAATAATTTTGCTTGTAGGAAAAAGCAAAAAATTCTAAAGGAAATAGGTACATTCTCTTCAGACAGTAATTTGTCATCTGCGAAAAATTTCATATCGTTTTGTACGGACAAAGGTTCACATTTTCCCAAATTGGGAAAATTTTACTAGTTTTTAACATAAACAAGTTTATACACATAACGAAAATAAGATTGGCTGCAATCTACTTACATTAAAGTTATGTTAAATGTCATTTGCATCGTGTAACGAATGCGGAACATACTTATTTTTATACTAAGTGCTGCATAGTAATAACTTTCTTGGTGTAGTTTGTCACACGCCATTATTATTGTCCTACTAACACAAAAATATTGTTATTACCGCAGGCTTAAACCTGCAAATAAATTAGAACAGTCTATGAAATTTCAGGCTATTAACTTGGCTAACTGACGTGTGATAGCTATGATACGAGTGTCTATAGCAATTTATGGAAACAATTCTAGAAGACCAAATCATTTTAAAAAATTCCTAACAAGCCTATTTGATTAACAATAATACTTGATCCGTGGTTACAAGCAGTATATTGAAAATTAATAAGGTCGAACCAGGTAACATTTTACCGACTACTATTTTACTTAATCCGACGTCGTAAATGCTACAAATCGTGGTCGGTCTGTACCTTGTAAACTCAAGTATGAACGCAACCTCCTTACGACATTTTAAATAGCGTCGGAAATCCATTAATATACTTATAGGCTATACAAGAACGTCCATTTGATAATTGAAACCGACTTACAAGTTATTTCAGTTTTAGTGAAATTAAAGTACGTTAATTGGAGGTCTTTAACTAACTAAATAAGTCGAAAGAGCATCTACCAATCAAATAACGTCCTCTGGACGTTGGGTGACTGACCGTTATTGTTAAGGTTTTGAACGACGTCGGATCAACGTTGAAGCAGTATAATTTTAATTACCAAATTCTTAACTTCTAAATCAATTTTGCTTTGGTTATATGTTTTGTACATATACAAATAGATTTGAAAAAGCGCGTATCCGTCAGCGTACGCCCGATCCAACGTCTAAATTAATACATATTTTTGTTATTTATATGTAATAAACCATTAAAATAGGCATATGCCGGTACACGTATGGTGGTTGAACTGATCGTAGTTTTTACGTTTTTGAACGACGTCGGATCAACCTTGGTAATAGTACAATTCCAGTACCAAATTCTTAACCTCCAAATCCATTTTGTTTTGTTTTATGTTTATTTATACATATACAAATAGATTTGGAAAAGTTGCCCGATCCTAAGTCTGAATTATTAAATATTCCTGTAATTTATATATAATATGAACCAATAAATATGCAAGATATGTTGGCACTAGGAAGGTGATTGAACTTAACTATCACAAGTCGGTTTAGGTGTAAAAGTTTGCACTGGAAATCTTATGCACTGCAGTGTGCGGTACGTATTTTGATTGCATGCCGAAATTGATAATAATGTGTAAATTTTGTTATTAATAGTCGGAATTAGTATACTTATTTGCTCTTTGTTTATGCTAAATTTAAATACAGGAATGCAGCTATGCTTTTTAACACAAATGTAGCGGTCACTGTATATAAAAATTTTTAGAAATAAAGCTTTTGCGTTAGTAGAGGAAATTACTATTTGAAATGGTATTATTTTGTACTGATATGGGCTGTGAAATCTTTGCAATATTTTATTTATGCACAACAGTAGATATTAAAATTCACGTACGTATTACTATTATAATAGTCTTACGGAAGTATCTGATATTTTAAAAGCTTTTCGTTTACATTTTCATGTTTATCTGGATACAAATTTCATTTTAATTAATACGCACATTTACCTCATAAATAAAAGTATCAAAACCTGTATACCTCAGTAAAATAAACCGACTTGTTAAAATACTTACAGATTTATTTATATTATATACTATTATTATAAAACTAGTTCTGAAATTTGTACCGATGCCGACTTAAATGTCATTTTGAGAACTACACGATTACGTTAAAAAAGATCCAAATTTGTTTACCGTTTGTGACTACTTCGGTCGAGTGATGATGTTGAGCGACTTAAAATTGATTCACTAAATAGGTATAAAGGTGGGTTGCTTGAAGGTCGTACCACCGTTGCAATCCGACGTTAGGTGTGAAATACCAACGTTGCTGCAACGTTAGAACGCTGCTTAGAAGCGTTTCACTTGTTCGGGTGAGGGGCATAATCAGAATAGAAAGTTTAGTACAAATGGTTTTTGTGTAATTTGGAAGATAGTGCCTAATATACTGAAAAGAACGGTTGATGTGGTGTATAGCATGCTGCAGAAATGGATTAATTACCTGAAAAAATTAATTAACTGCAATAAATATTTTGTTTAACTTCGGGAAGTAACAATTCTTAAAATGTCTATATTTTGGTTAACAGTCTTTCAGTTGTATTTAGCCGTTTACGTATCTCAAGACTAACACATCTTTACTTTTAGAAAAGGCGTTATTTTCAAACTGAGGTGAAGTTGCAGCATCAAGTAAATTCTCGACCATTTCCTAAAGCATCAGAAACTTCTCGTAATTTAAATCTAATTGAGTTCCAACACAAAGCTTTACTGATTGCAGTTAGAAAGCTTACTAATGTCGGTGTATCTCTATTGAGACAGAGTAAAGTGTTTCATATTTACAGCTCACGTTATAAATTTAGTATAAATATGATTTGTACAACATGTATAATGATACCTTAACACGTGAATTTCAGAATGAGCTCCACTGACGAGCTTTTATACAAATTCTATTTACTGTTATTGGTTAATGTTACGCCACTGTATAACGAGTTCATTGTTTGTCTTTCTGTTCAATATTTTAAGGATGTTTGAAGAATGTTTAATAAATATAGACATTTGCTCTCCAAGTCCCCTAAACACACTCAAATCGTGGATGATAGGTTATTCTCGGTTGTTGAAGTCAATTGGATATCTGTATATGACATTTGTATTTTTATTGCCGGTACTTTGATCACTCTTCCATTGTGTAAATAATAACTTATACTGAAGGGCCACTGTTTACCTACCTACTTTGTAGAGCAGTTCTTAAGATGCTGAAAGAGACATATTATTATGCCATAATTAGACTAATTATAAAAAGTAAAATTAATGAGTGAATATTATTGTACAAGTAATATTTTTTTTTCAGTTATTGATATCTGGACAAACAACAACAAATTCTGCGTCATCACCTGCATCAGGCGGTGGCTCTCTAAGTCCAGGGGGATCAGCTGGCGGACTAGGGGATGCGTTATCCCCTGGAGGTGCATCAAACGGTCCTACGCAATGCTGTGAGTCTGGAAGACCCTTAGTGACGGACCCTGTGACGGGCCAAAGTGTTTGTTCCTGCCAGTACGATTCAGCTCGACTTGCAGCACTTCAATATCCTAGAAGTATGGGGGTGTATGGCACCCCTTATCCCTCAACCGACCAAAACCCTTACCCTAGTATAGGCGTCGATAGCTCTGCCTTCTATTCTCCCCTGGTAAGTGGATTTTATATCACTTTGCTTTAGAAGGGTGATTTGATTTGGATGCTTTAGCGTTATTAAATGAACAGTCGATAGGCTTATAATAGTAGATTTATAGCGAGTGTCTGGATGCAATATGTTCTGAAATTGAGCTTTAGTTTCTATTGTTTGTAAGAAAGCGTGGGAAGAGAGAATTCGAAGATTTTTATGATATGAAATTTAAAGATTTGAGGATATAGATAGAGGAAAGATTTATGACTGAATGATATTGTAGAAGTAACATTTTATTGCAGTTATTGATTTCTGAAGCGTTGATTGGTCGTTTGTGTAACGCTTAATAATTTTTTAACTTTTGAAAGAAGAATCTTTAATACTTCAACATAAAATATTTATTGCTTGAAATGTATTTTCTATTTTACAATATCAAACACTTTCTCAATTTAAGTAAGTATATTAAAAATTAATTTTATTTCAGTTCTAACAAAATCAATTTTATATGTCAAGGTATTTCTCCCCTTACATCACGCATTTATCCCTTTACGAAATTTACTTATATCCATAATATTTTAAAATGTTTAAGGCTGAAGTAACTAAGACTGTGTTTATTTTTCAGCTGAGAGAGTTAAAAGTTGTCTGATTATGAGACATTTCTGAGTAACTCCTTTTTATATTTTAATTTGTCAAACATGTAGCTCATGACTTACAGATTAATGATGATTATAATAGTAGCAGTTGTATTTGAATGTTACTCTAGCTATTTAAAATTTTTAGGGTCAGTTTTCAACAGTAATAAAATAACTCGAAACAAATAAAAAAGTTTTTTATTAAATAAAATTCAATACCAATATTGTCTCTTCATTTCCTTTGCGTAGTCAAGAACTGAAAGTTGTTTAACACAACTCTGTATTCTTTTTATCAGCTTACAGTGTTCTGTAATTATCTTCACCTACATCTTTCTTAACCTCGTCTATATACTTGAGCTTTTCCTTTCATTACAAACGCTACTTTGTGCATTGTCCTCTATTACTGTTCTAATTATTGTTCAATGTCTATGGTGATACTTCAATTTTTTGGAACCATTTCTAAGACCCTATTGTTACTAACTTTATTTGTCAAGCCGTTTTTAAACAATTTCTCATATAGCATTACATTTTAGAAGCTTTTACCTTTCTACTTATTTTTAGCCTAATGTCTGTGCTTTACAGTCGTATAATAATACACTACAAAAATAGGCATTTAATAGTTTTTATTAATATCACCTTGTAATATTACACATTGCAGCTTGAGGATTTTCTTCTTTGTCCTATTCTACTTTTCCATCCCCTTTCGTTCTATTGTCATTTATGATCACACTTCTTTTACTTCTAATTATTCTTGTTTTAGAGTTACTGTCAACTCTCTGCTTTTATCTTGTATACCACATCTTAATACTTGTATTTTCGTACAGTTAATTTTTAAGCTTAAATCTTTTATTTTCTGTTTGCTTAGGTGCCGATATTATCTACTTACTCCAGCATTTTAATTTTTCTCCTCCAATTACAACTTCTATTTCCTTCACCTTCTATACTTTATTGAACGATTGCTCTATCTACAAGTTGAATAAGCTTGATTGCAAAACTGTATCTTTGTTATACACCTTTTCCTATTTTAGATTTTGCTAACTTGTTATTTATTTCTTTTACAGCCGTTTGTTTCCTATATAAACTCTAAATTAGCTTGTCTGTAATCTATTATTGCTTCCTGTAAAATTCTAAACAACGTGTTCTATCCTCCATTGCCAAAAGTCCAGGTCATATGTGCAAAGCCAAGTGATGTAGTTGTTTCTACTCATATCCTTTCGTCTACTTATTTAGTGTGAGGATTGCCAACTTCGCACCACTGCTCTTCCTAAATCCAAACTAATACTCTAAAAATCTCTAATCTGTGTTATTTTGTAACGTCAGTTAGACATTCCTCTGAAATGACGAGGTACATCGACTGTTTGAAAATTGTTGCAGTTTGTTTATCATACTTTTTTTTGAAGCACCATTAACTTATTCTTTGCGAAATCTAAAGATACTTCGTTTTTCTTTATATTTTCTCTTTTAAGTGTATTTAATGTATTTTATACATTCTCACTTCCATATCCAGCTCCGCTGGTAACTGATTTACTTCCGCAATTTTTCTTAACTTTAGTTATGCCTTTTAAAAATTTAGTTCTTGGTATTTCACATTCGGCTATCTGATTGCCTACCTCACCCAAATTTTTCATATTAGCCAAATATTGTTCAGTGAAATATTTTATACCTATACGCATCTACTAATATTATGCATGCTTTATCTTTTATTCTTATATTTCAATTACTGTTCCTAAATTTTCAATGAGCTGGTGGTACCATTATTTAGTGCTGATTCCATTTCATCACATTTATTTTGTGTCTACTGCTGTATACCTGTATACATAATCTATTTACCTTATTCCTAAGTTCCCTATATCTTTGCTCGTCTGTCTCTGTACAGCACTTTTATATTTCTTTCTTTCTTCTATTAAACATAGTATTTCGTCGTTTATTCATGCTTCTAACAAGATATTTTTAAGTTTCTAACATAGCATGTGCTTACTCTTAAGGAACTTCCATGTACATAGCATGCGCTTTCGATTTTCAAGCTTGTATTATCTACATTTAATGTTTTGTATTTCTCACCCCTAAATGGTTTAGGGTATACTTTTTTTTAACTAAGTTTGCAGTACTTCAACTGGTTTAAAATTTGTAGTCAGTTGTTTTTTGGACAACCAGTATTTTTAAAATTAATTAAAATGCAACCCAGTTGCTGAGGTTTCTTTAAATTTCACTTTAAACCTTTCTCCTCTCTCAAATGCCAGCACATCTGAATCGGTTAAAGAATGTTGTTAGTATCTTTTTCTGTTTATATTCATAATGGACCTTTAAAACAGTAAATGTTTAAAAATTTGCATATTGGCTTTGTTGCAAATTTGAAACTACGCTTTTTCCTTTTATATTGCTAATAATTTTAAATTTATCCTTTAGAATAAAGATATTTGCTTGCTTTTTCCATACCGATTGCGAGTCATTAGAGAAATAAAAATAACCGGGCACAAGTTTTAGATTGATAGTATGGACCTTTATTGCTGGATTTTGCATAAATTAAAAAAGCGTTAACAACATTTTAATGTTCTGATAATATTATGGGCAAAATTCCTAGAATAAAATAATATCTCTATGAGTATAGTCGTAGTCCAAAACATTTCATAATATAAGCTTCAACCGTGAAGTTCATTATAGTATTCAGCTTTAAAATTTATTACTATCTAACTTTGTGCATAATCATACAACAACAGCAAGGATAGATACGCACTTTTCTGTTTTCTACGACCTAACACTATTATGCACCCACTGAGTTTACATAAATATTTCTGGGTCGACAATATGTTCATCGGCCGTGACTGTTGAATTAATGCTGATTCAAAAAATAGTAAACCCTCTTTCGCTAGTTCAAGTTGATGTTTCTGTAAGATAATTTTACATACGCTAGATAAAGATTTGCAACCCGAGACGTCGCCGTGAACAGACGTGCAAACAATGTAGACCGTAATTTAATTAATTTTGTTATTTAAGTTTCTTAAAATAAGTTTAGTGATAAAGTGCGAACCCCAAACAAATAACAAGGGCAGCAAGAAGTACCAACACAAAAAACGATTTTCAAATTTTACCACGCGAAGGACTTTTGTAAGAAATTACTGAACTTTATACAACTGTGTTCTTGATGCACATGCGATATAGATAAAGGTGTGTTTTGGGGGGGTTTTGTTGTGAATTGAGGCAAAACTTCAATTACAAACAGCAAAATAAACTGTCCAAATTTTATAATACTAACACAAACATACACCAGTGCTGTGGCACAAAAACCGAAAGCTCCAAAAAAAATGCAATATCAAAAGCCATCTCGAACTAAAACACAACGGTGTTCGTAACGTCAAAACGTTGTGAAACGCCCAAACAAATTCAAGAAATTTTTTCAAAAACAGTAAACGCGCTTTCAACTTAGTTTCAAAACGGGACCGAAAAACAAACCGACTCAACATCATGTTGCGACGGTAAGTTGCAAAGCGAGGAATATATTAATAAATCTAGAAAAACTCTATATCGAATATCGCTGTGTTAGACCGAAAGGTTTTTTAGTAGTACCCAAATGTTTACGATGTCTCAACTTAGGACACGTCACGAAACATTGCTCACGCACCACCGACACATATGGACACTGTGGGGAAGAAGACTCCAAACACAAAAGGGCAGACTGCCCCAAGCACAGACAATCCTCAGTTTGGATACCATGCTTATGACGTAACAAAAAGTGCGCTTCTAACTCTAAAGATTGCCCAACCCACAAAATGTCAATGACATACTCGTACAAAAGATCGACTTTGGGCAGTAAACCTAACCAAACGAATCACAAACCACCGTCACAAATTCAAAAGGACAAAGTAAGGGCAATCACATATCGACAACAACTTCAACAAACACTACAAGAAAATACAGGCAAAATAGAAACCCACCCACAAACGAAATACGAACCTACACTCACACATAACATTCTCACACAAACACAAGCTACAACCAGAATGCAGCATACACACCTATTACTCCTAATCGACGACGGAAAAATCAAATGGCCAAGTAAATGCTATGCACTGTGCAACTGTAATGAAGAAACTTAGACAACTAGCTGAAACCTTACGATTACATGCACTTTTTATACAGGAATATTATCTGGTGCATGAGAAGATTTCAAGCACGCCAGTCAAGGCACGATAAATACATACGGTTAGAAACTTACCAACGGCAGTGGTCATTTTTGACACCACATTGACAATCACGACAATCCAACGAAACACCGGAGAACACTGTACATGTCTGATTGTCTCAAACGGTCGGATTAGAAAGTGAATCTTGGTAACAAGCTACTTCTAGTACATACTGGACCCTTTTTCCGTACATAAACAACATGCGCAACGTATCACACTTACAACAATAAACCAATAGTTATTATCGCAGACGTAAATGAAAAATCCCCGACGAACGCGAAAAACGAGTCGAAGTTTTGATTAACGAACTGCAACTCGTAGCAATCAACCTTCCTAATAACTCACCCATAAGCAACATCCATGCAGGAACTGGGACAAATATAGACGTTACACTGACAAATGGGCTGGCGTACAACTACATACAAGACTAGCAGGTATTAGAACACCAAACTGTCAGTGACCACAACTTAATCACGTTCAACATAGGCATGACAACCAGGCCATTTGACACACCACAAAACTTCACCAAAGCACAACGATACAAAATATAGAATGCAAATTGGAACAAACTGAGGGACATATTTGTACCCCCACATGACATAAGACTAGACGGAAACATCCACCAGTATACAGAACTCTCAGCCACAAAATTGCACGGACAATGGGGCAGGTGCTTTGAAAACAACAGTACACACGACATACAAAGACAATTCAATGTGCAAGACACTTAACAAAACCTAAAAAGAACACAGCAAACGAGAAAAACTACCATAACCTTATAATACCGGCCGAGAGAGCATACCACCTAACAAATTACTGGCAAAGACATATACCAAAAAGAACTGACCGATATGAAGAGCAGGACATAGAAATTATTCGAGGAAAAACAATTACAAATCGACGCCTGTGGGATACGCTATAAAATTACTCAGGGTAAATTCAAACCACCGATGACTTATTCGACATTAATAAACAAGACGGTACATACACGAAAGACTGGGGGAAATACTGCTACACTACTATTACAAACAACTACTGACAACGTTCATGACGACACTGGCGAACAACGACTCAGGCGACAAGGAGTAATTGACAGAAACAACGTAGATAACCGACCATGGAACAGATAGGATGAAAACTTAGGTCCTTTCACAGAAGACGAAGTGAGATACGCACTATGCCGATCGAAGAGCAGGAAAGCACCCGGACCGGATGGAACCCTTGCGGAGATTGTCATAGCGCTACAAGATAAACCAACACCGAGGCTAGCAGCACTGTACAATGAATGCATACGACAAGCTATCTTTCCGAACATCTGGAAACAGGCGATTGTCCTGTATTATCCCTAAAGAGAAAGGTAAAGAGCCCACACAACCAGGCTCTTACCGACCCATATGTTTTTTTAACATCCTCGGAAAAACGTACGAAAAACTACTATGTAAACGATTGCAGGACCACAGACAAACCACAAGAGTACACCCAAGACAATACGGCTTCACAGAAAACAAATCGACCGAGGACGCCATAAACCAAGTCATACAAACTATCAAGCAATCACACAAAAAATGCGTCCTATTAATATTAGTTGACATAGGAGGCGCATTTAATAACCCTTGGTGGCCTTCACTTTTTACCAGACTTACGACCATAAACTGTCTATCACAACTGCACCATTTCTTCCGGAGCTACTACAGGGTACGTAATCCTAAATTGCACGGAGAGCATTACCAAACATATAAACAGGGGTTGCCCACAGGGATCCGTATGTGGGCCACTATTTTGGAATATTTTAATGGATGAACTTCTGGAGAAAGCTGGACACCATTGACGAAGTGTTGTCGACAATTGCATCGCCGACGACATCTTACTGGTGGTGGAAGACAATTCCAGAAGGGAAATCGAACGTAAAGCTAATATCGCCTTAACTCAAACACAAAGTTGGTGCAAAACCAACAAAATAACCATAACACCACAAAAAACTACATTACCTTGTGATGAAGGGAACCCTGGCAAGGGACCCCACCATCAAACTGGAAGGTGTAAATGTAACTAGAACATAAAACACAAAATATCCGGGCCTAACATTGAACGAAAAACAGAATTATTAACACATATAAACACTGTGTGTGCAAGTGCAACTTCTGCAATGCAGAACATCGCAGCGCTTGCTCAAAGGACTTATAAGATACCACTTAATTACGAAAGGCTTTATCTCAGTGTGCTCGGGGCTATGAAATCATACGCCGCAAGCGCCTGGGGATATCACCTTAACACAGTCAAACCTAGACAAAGAATTAACAGTACACAACGAAGTGTTTTACTGCGACTGACGGGGGTTATGGGACTACCGCACATGATGCACTTCATATACTGGTGAGAACTATGACTTTGGACCTAGTAGTAAAACAGCGAGCTCCAATGTTCTATCTTACACACAATGACAACCAACAACGCATCTTAAACACAAACCAACTGCCCACGACAAAGACGGAAATAAAAAACTACTTGCAGAATTGCAGACATGTTGGGATCAAAGCACAACCGGTAGAAGGGTATATGCAATGATCCCAAATATTAAAGACCGCCTAAAAGCAAAATTCCTCGTACTCAGTCAAAGATTTATTCAGTACCTAACTGGTCACGAACCCTACCCAACATACAGAAAACGCATGAATTTAGTTGACAACAACATATGTACGTGTGGAGAAACAGGAACACCGGAACATCTAGTATTCGAGTGTAATGACTTACAACCGTACCTTCACGCACATAGACAAACATTATTCAACAAAGCCCTACACGTGATGATTTGGAACGAAAAGCTTTTTCCACACTTAAATGCACGCGCACAAAAAAAAACCACTGCACTCATCCACCAACGTTATCTTGACGGATATACGACACAAACAAAACTACCCGGACAAAGTCATAAAACTACCACCTCTTTTTTGACCGGAGCTCTGCTCCGGGGACCGAATACCAATATTCTGGAATTCCAAGAGTTTCGCTCTTGATGACCAGAAGCAATAAAATCAAAACATTAATCCGACTCTGAAACAATTCAACTCCTAATATGTAGAACTTGCATACTTCTATATATTAGCCACCCCGTCTTTAACAAATAATAACTAACAGTAGTAGTATAAGTTAATCTTAAGTAGTAGAATAAGGAATTTCTTTTCTTTTTCCTTACGCTATATTTTAAGAACCAAACTTACACATACCTGAGGCAAATAATACAACAAGCAAATCCTTTCCTCTGAAGAACCTAGTTTTTAATGTAATAGTATAAGTGTCAAACCTGTATAAAATTAGACCAATTTAATTCAACCCTTTGGGGTAACCTGGACAAACATAAACACAAATTAACATTTCAAACACACTTCAAATATATCTCCTGAGCATTCTTCCTTGAAGACTGGATTTCCGACTGCTGATGGTCCTGGTCCTAGAAAGGAACGTAACACGAATATCAACACCACATACATAACCCACATACACACACACACCTCACCCACACACATGCCGTCAAGCGCGCGCGTAAACTCACACACACACACACACTTTACTCACGGTTACTTTCTGACGGGAAGCTAGGTCAGCTTAAATTTCAGATAGCAAACTACTAAAACGTTGGAACAAATAAATAAATAAACAAATAAACAAATAAAATAAATACGCTAGATGAAGATAACAACAAAAATAATCTCAGTTTTCAGTTTTAATTCATGTTTCCAAATTCTGCCGAAGATGATCTCGAATCGTGTTATCGAGTGAGGGTTTTTTATAGAGCGCTTCGTCAATTGAAAGCAACAACATGCAAACTTGAGTAGGTACAGTTAACCTTTGAATAATGAGATATTGAACTTGTTAATGTGATTAGTCAATAGAGTTCCGAATTATGTTCTACCATGTTCGCGAGTTTTACTTTTAACAAGAATTTGTTTCCATCAGTATAAAATTCCATGTGGGAGAAGTATCTTAATTAAGAACATTCAGTAGGATATGATTAAAACAAATTGAATCCAGGAGATAATTGATATTAGTTGTTTCCAAAAGGTATTTATTGCAAAAAGACTTCCAGGTATCTATAATAAATCTTCTGAAATTCTTACCTACAGCAACCGTAAATTAATGAACATTTACATTCAGCCGTATAAACTTATAAACCTATCTATATGTTTGTTTTTAGTTTTTGAGAAATTCGAAAATAGTTTTGTTTGCCAAAAACGTTTTCCATTAAGATAAGTAATTTGTAATATATATTTGGCTTTTGTTTAAAGATATTTATATGTACTTGTGCCTAAAACGTAATTATGCAATAGAGTAGCGTTTCATACACTCGTGCTTTAGAACTAATGTAAAGAAATAGTTTCCAGCCGTGATACAACAAAAGATATTCCAATTACCTAGAGGCATGATTAATATACGAGTAATTCAGCATTTGATTTTGGGAATTCTTTTTCTTTCAGCTAGCAGTTTTATATAGTTATATTATTGTCCTTATGAATACATTTATTTCAGTTTGTTTTAAATTAGTGTAGTCGATTATTCCTCGTGTGAATGTTAGGCCAAAAACACCACCGAAATACGGAATTCCTACGAAAACCCCAGAATCACCATCCTGATCCTGGGGTGTTCGTAGGAATTCCATATTTCGAGATTAGGTTTCGCCCACGATAATTACCGAATTGAGACCGACATTTTCTACACGATAGATCCTAGGACCCTCTTCAAACATTTGCAGCACACTTCCAATAGAGTTAGTCGGCAATCATTCTTATTTGTACAGCCTCGGATTTCGGTACTTTATCGAAGTAAAGAATTTTGGTGAAGTGCTTCAACGAATTTATCTGTGAATTACCGGCTAAATTTTCCAGGGTAAAAAAGGTACGGAATACGATCATGTCTAAGCCATTCAATCAACGCATGAAAACCTATTTAAAAATAATCACTCCTCTTAAACAAAATGTAAATCTTAAAATTAAGAAACCGAAATCTAACGTTTGAAATTTATCTCTTAAGCTTGAGTGACTCCGAAATAGACTCTCACACATCCAATACTACTTTCTATTACTTTAAACCAAACATGTACATAACTAGTATTTTTATTTAACGAATATAGGCCCAGGGCTCTTTCAAAACACGCAACTATTGAAAGCTACTGCAAAGGAAGAGATTTTTATCTCTTGAATGTGTAAATATTGCGTTTAAACGAGGTCTTTTACTTATCGCTATTTACAATATCCAGTGCTTGAATAAGTGTAGTTAAGTAAAAGTTTCGTTCCATCTTTATATTCGTGCTTGCTTTCATCAATGCACAATTTGAGGTAACACTTATCAGAAGTAAAGTATGGAAATTAAATTTGTGGCAAAAGCTTTGTATATTTTCGTCAGATCACGTTTATAGGTCAAACATATGATAACCCTAAATCTAAACATGTTTTTCCCGCGCTGTGACCAGTAGCGCGATCTTGTTAAAACTTGCGTTGTTCAATTCAAGGGATTTTAAATTTCAGTCATATAATGGTGACGTTTTTGGGTAACGGTAACAGTATCTTCCGCGTTAAATTAATATAAATGAGGCGCAGTTACACCCCCGGCGTAAATCCTGCACCAATCTGTGACCTGATGCAGACGACAAGAAGATCTTTTAAACCCCAAATTTTCCAGCATTGTTGAATAATTCAGGAGAAAGTAATATCGGTTATTATCAGTCTTTGCAGCAACAGAAGTAAGTGTTTCCTGTTTAAAAGTTTCTGCTCATCTTATCAGTTTTGCCATTTTCACCCGTTTTACTTTACGAAACTATAATTTCAGGTGTAACTTTCTTTAATTCACTTTTAGTAACATTCAACTCAAAGAGATGTTTAAAAAGAGTTCAGTACCTAACTTCAAGGGGGTCCTATTCAACTATTTAGCTTCATCTTTTCCAATTTTTAACGATTTTGTAGTTCTTTTTGTTTTCTTATTTATTTCTATTTTACTTTCCACAGATAGACATTCCAGGTGACCAAGCATCTTCGCCTGTTTACTGAACTCGTGTCAAAGTTTTTACAGCTTGTACAGGCTTTAAAGCTTCTTCAACTTGCTCAACTTTTTCTTAAATTGCATTTGGACCCCCTTCTCCTCCTCTCTCTTACAAAACTCCGATGATATATTGTCGGAGGCTTTCACGGCCGGAGTCATTATAAATATTTATGGTTCCGTCCGGGTTGGGACCGCGTCATTTTATAACCTAAGGTCAACCTTAGGTTATAAAATGACAAGATCCCAACCCGAACCCATAAATATTTATCCGATGATATATGCTACGGTTATCTTTGGCGATATTTTTTCACTATTACAGGTTATCAATTCAGGGTATCTCTGAAATTTACGTTGTGTCGTTAAGGATTCAGAGTACACATTCACCTCAAATTGGGCCAAGGGTGTATCCTATAGTCAAGTCGTATAATAGTACAGATGCAACAACACGTCCAAAATCAAACACCGCATGTTGCAATTTAAATTTATATAACACCTGCTATATTATGTTGTTCCACTTGGCACCGACAAAACAGTTTTACTATTAACTATGTTTAAAATTTGGTTATCACCGTGTTGGACATCAGTAAAAAATTGTCAAATATTTATATAAGTTGACTCCCTCTATTGACAACTTCAATAGCGAGTTTCTGCTAGATTTTTTATCAACCCTTGCATCTACGGCAAATGCGATATCTCTTTTTACATGGCTCGGCACCTTCTTCCAATAAATTTTCGCGATTCCAATTCAAGAGCATATTTAGCACCAAATCCTGCACGGATTGCTGGACGTTGGGAGGTTGTTAGCTTATCAAACATAACGCCTTAATTTTTGGTTTTTATTCGCTTTCTCGTTCTTTTTGATACGCAACATATGATTTGTCTGATTGCGTTTAGGTCGCTATTTCATCTAAATTATGTAACTATTGGACTGTGGTATATAAACATTTTACCATTTCCCGAACGATATGACCAGCATTCCAAGCAAGAATTTGCTATTCTAAGCATGGTAGGGATTTTTAATGTGCGTGACAACACTCACACATGGAACCTGCATTTTATCTCTCATTCGAACGAGAGCGTATTTGTGTGAAAAATGCTCGCCTGAAAATTCTCAAGCGGTCCGTTTCAGGAGTCAAACTCGTGATCTCAAGATCAGCGGTCATACGCGAACTATACGATTCACGAAGCCCGCTTTATTTCCAATTATTAAATATAAAACAACATGTAATGTTTACAAGCTGGAACGCAAAAATACAATAAACACACGGTATTTGTCGATCCTTTACAAAGCGCTGGCTACCTTTTAGTGCTAGAATTGTTTGCAGGTAAATCAATTACTCCAACTGCTCTTGAATAAAAGCTACATTGAAGGCCACTTTCACCTTTAACGGTATTTTTATATCCTCGCTGTTATTCGCGTTGGGAAGTAGTTTACTAACAGTCACGGGGTTTAATACAATCACCTTAATTACGCGATAATCAATCTTATGTCTCACAATGATGGTTGCATGTCAATCGATTTCGAAGCTCTGCTCTGAAATCTGTTCAATAACTGAAAATGATTCCCTTTTATTATCCGTGAGTTTTATAAGTTTCAACACCTCTGAGTCATTACCCCATGCCATTATTCTCACAGGGTCGCGCGTCTAAACTGCTCGATTTTTGAGGCCAATGTAGTTTTGTTTATGTGAACGGTCATCTCGTTCTTACAATTATACATTAGATACAGAAAACTACGTCATTTCTTTACGTTATCAACGCATTTTTTACGTTTGTTATATGAGTATGTGGTTATTTCCCATGTTTGCGATTTCTTTGGACCCGTTTGAATTGGTACGGTATACTTTAATATACCGGTTACTTTCCAATGGCTATCCGGTAATTTTTTAAATTTAATAAAATAAGGTAAAATGCAGAGTCATTAGCGTTTGCGTTTAATATATTGGGTGCTCCTCTTTTAATTCTGTATCCTAAGTCAAAATTACATTTCAATAGCTAAATTACTAAATGTAAACTATCGAAGCTATACATTTTTCAGGGTGCTTTCGTGTTAAAAGCTCCTTCAACTAACTGAATATAATAATTTCTTTTCTACTACATAATGTTTCATAAAATAGCGCACTAGCATTGCACTACTAGATTGGCTAATTTTAATATCAAACTAGCAAGCATTAAGGAAATTCTTGACTATCAAATATATGCTTAGATAAGGAACTAGAAAGTATAAATATGGACTTGTAAGTTAAATAAGGGACTGACAAAGTCGGTTGCCCAACTAAACTATTGCAAACCTAAAATAACGGAAGTGCAGCGAACTCGTTATATTTAAATAAATAGAAACTAAAATATTTAACAATAGGGACTGCTGACACTATTCTACGTTGAAAATAATCTTAGTAGAATTGACGCGGTTTTTAAATCAAAGGATGTAGGAAAATTTACAAGTAGAGAAATTAACGTAACAAGCTGTACCCTAGCAAAATTAAAAGATCGGAGTAGGGAACAAACCAAACGGACCAAGCAATGCAACAACTGTACGAACATAAAGAGAGCGCCTATTAAAACAACAAAACAGGACTAGAAAGTGAACGAGAAGAAATCTATCCGGTTTGAATTTCCAAAGTACCGGACAAAGAAAAAATGTAGAAAAGGAAAAGGAAAGGTATAGAGTAGCAATCTACGAAGATGAAGATGGAATGACATCAACACTGCAAAAGATGTCAACGGACGGATGTATCTTAAAAAGAAACAATGCGATTTTCAACCTCACGAAACAAAGTAGTCTCATGCATAAAACGAAAGAATAAGAAAAAGATCAAGGAAGAAAACCTGCAGTAAAAGCCAAAACAAAACATAACTTTCAAGTCCCTAGGTATGCCAGGGAGCGACAGGTAAGTTGGAGAAAAATTTTCTGTACTTCAAGCTGTGGTAAAAAAGAATCGTGTTAAACCGATCATCGAAGAAAAGAATATCTAATAGGCCGAAAAGTTGATTAAGTTGTAGTTTCCAAAAGAAAAAAGAAAAGTCTAAAAAGTGCGTACTTCATATTTGATTTTTCAATGCTCCAACGGAAGGTGTTACATTGGCCCCTGCATTTGATTTTTCAATGTTCCATTCGAAGATACTACATTGGCCAGAAAGCGATTTATTTACCTGGAAAATTTTGAATTTTGCTGAATCCTTGCTGTTTCAAGCAGCGTAGTTCACACGCATACCAACTACGCCACGGCACCGCCTACTACATTGGCCAGGAAACTAGTTTCTTTACCTGAATATTTTGAATTTTGTCGAACCCTTACTATCTCAAGCAAAATATGGATCTTTAACGTGCGTAACAATATCCACACGCGGGACCTACGTTTTACCTCTCATCCGAACGATGGCTTTTTTTTGTAAAAAATGCTCGCTAAACACTTTTCAAGTGGTTCGTATCGGGAATCAAACCCGGCACCTTGGGCTTAGTAATCACATGCGAACTAACTAAGCCACGGAACCTCCCTAAAAGCACGTACCACAGGAAGAGGATAGAAAATTTAACTAAGTCAGCGTGAGCACTGGCAATCAGCAAAGCCAGCAAAAAGAATAGGAAATATATGTGAGGAGATCAGGAAATAGTGGTTACGTGTTCCGAGGGTAAAACTACGAAATCAAAACACTGGAGTTATGGTTGAGCATTCGTGTGTGTGTGCGCGCACGCCCTCGCGCGCACGCTTCTACATATGTGTGTGTGTGTCTGTGTAAGTGCAATCGAGGATTTGGTATTTGGACATTCGGAAGTTTTTGAAAGGTTGGCATCTTAATGACGCTGGTTGTCACGATATAGGAAACAAGCACTGTCTTGAGGGTGCAGCTATCACGTCCAACAAGATTGGCCTCAGGGTGGTAACGGGCGGTGAAAAGGATAGGGATGTGATAACGTGTACATAAGGAAGTGAATTGACGGCTGGGGATTTATACACCGTTATCAGTGATAAGGTATTGCGGGCAAGCCAAAAACTAGAAAGACTTGTTCTTTGAGGATCTTGGAAGAGGACTATGCAGTGGCGTTGCACAAAGGAAGAAGATAGAAAATTTGGTAAAGTAATTAGCCATTACAAGGATATAGATAGTCTCTGGTAGAACGAGGAAGAGAACCTACAATATCACAGGATATGAGTTGCCAGGGATAAGATGGTTTGGCTTTAAGAACAAAGAAACTAACATGAGATAGCTATTCGTCTTTGTGAGCAGCACAAACAACTTAACAACAAGACAAACAGAAAGAACTAAGTAGACAAAATTAATCCGGCTCGAAAAAGGTATGAAAGAAGCAGGTTACGGACTTGTCAAATGAAGGGGAGCTATAATGATATTGCCGAGATATGCGGAGCAGAACTATTCCAAGCCAGAACTGAAGACCTGATCGATAAGTCCTTGAAAGGTGGCAGGAGAATTATGGAGGCCTAAAGGCGTACAACAATATTGGTAAAGGACACTTTTGGACACAGTGAAAGCAGTGATCAGTTTAGAATCGCGAGATAGAGGAATTTGCCAGTAGGGGAATGAATATGTAAAAAAAGAATAAAACGAGCATCACGAAGACTATCAAGAATAGTAGAAATATAAGTGGAGCAACCATTTTAGCATACACACAATATAACCCGTGAGGGATGCGGAAGGACCCCACTTAAGTGTACTTATGATGTTTGACCAAAAATGCAAGCTGTCGCGGTTGATACAATATAGTAACAATGCCTGGCTGGATAGAATTTCTGAAGCTGAAATAAATAGTAGGCGAGAGGATGCCTCTCCACAAGAACATAGTTTATCCGTGCGAATAAGAAAATTCATTAAAGATTCCTTGCCAGAAATACTCAAACCGAGTTTAAAAACAGCATTTTTTTTGTAAACGTATGAGGCCAGGTAGTAACAGACGATTGAGGTTCGTCGTCGGACTTTGACTTCAAAGTAAGAAAGGTATGTTTCTCAGGATTAATAGTGGGAGGAGGTGCAATCGAAGAAATAGCTAATGGCGTACTAGGAAGTGCAGAACCATAACGGAATTTCTCTTCAAAAGTACCTACACGGATTGGTTAAAGTAAGTAGTAGTAGACTATGAATTTTTCGTTCGGTCTCTTTTGGAGACATCCTTACTAAACGACGTTCGATGTGTAGCCACACCGATTAATATCGAAGGGAAGATTTATCACCATCAAAAGTAGTAAGGTTTTGTTGTAGCTCTTGGATAGCGTCTTCAACAGCTATCTGTTCCGTAGCAAAATCTGTGATGACAGGAATGGACCGAAGCGCTTCCTTTTGATCCAGCCGAAAAGCACCTTAAACACATATGTGTATTTTTTCTACTTTAACGTCAGAACCAAACCCGTGCGAAGACAACTCATACTGAAGTTCAGCTTTTCATAATCTATTGATACGCCAATGGGTCATTGTAAAAAAGGAGAATGTATACGAAATGTCAAGCAAATACAAAATAAAGAAGCAACAGAAAAAACGTGAAGTACTTGCAGTATATCGAAACCTAAACGATTTACTTCAGTGAAGCAGTCACAAAATGATTAAGTTTAAAAAAGCACTAGACATAATGAACAAGGAAGAAAAACTACGTAGAGGTGCGAGAAAAGAAGTGGCTTCTTGCAGAAAAAAAATTTGTTATGTTAATTCCCCTACTAGTATGTTTTTTTTTGCAATCTTTGATTTAAATGCCGCATTAAACACACAACAATAATTTGGACATTAATTTCTTAATATTTCCATGATACAAGTAAAACCCACGTGCCATGAGTAAGTAAAGCTATTATTGCCTCTTAACTATGTTGACATTTCCTCACGTAGGCTATTATGGGTTATGGGTTATCATAATATACTTATCTCATCCTAACTTAATATGCGTACTGTAGTGTATCCGACCTGAAGACTGAACCGAACGCCCTTTATAAACGGCACACCGGGCTCCATGATCTAACATTTAGTGGCAGTGGCTCGACGACTCCTACGTTGTGTTGTTATCATGTGACCCAAATTCACACTGGGAAGATGGCGTTAAGGCGGGAAGGTTTAAAATAAAACTACAGCATTTACCTAACTTTACTTTCAATCAAAAGAATAACCAATAAATAGGTCTTTCGCATGAAAGCATGGAAAAATGACATTTAAAGCAAACAGTGCCGTACTCAATCTGGGCGATTGGGGAAAGAGCACGGCAGAGAAAAGCCCAAACTGCCCTCGCACTTCCAATTGCATTTGTAACATCTCGACAAGGACGGGTAACGTACAAGTACCCAGATCACCAACACTGAAATTGACGGGATGTCAACTGTTACCCAGGCATACCACACATGACAACTGAAGAAACGTTAGTATAAACCATCTAGTCTTTTCTGGTAGGACTGAGGTCGGGTAATCAATACTACCCAGCTAAAGTTGAAAGCGAAGGAATACTAGGAAGGTAAAATCTGGTTTTACTACCAATGTTACTTCCCGCACGGACATAAAATGTCAGTAATATTCAACAAGACTCAATCACACGCGCCCACATACATGCATTAACAGTTTCCAACCCGTGTTCACAAAGGCTAGCCGACTTCCTATTATTTGCAAAAGAGTACAACTACAAGTACATAGACAAGACTACATGAATCGCTGAAATAAACTTATGGTATGATTGCGCATAGTTGAAAAGACGTTGGTTATCGAATAGACTATCTCGAACATAGTCATAAATGCAATCGTGAAACGCACGAGATGATCGGTCATACCAGAGGTTGAATTTAATTACATCACACCAATTATCACAAACGTTAAATACTAGTTAATTATATAGGAACATTGGTTAGATAATAGGATAAACACACAACAACAATATAGTTAAGTTAAACCCAGATGTAAGCAGTGCAGTTGTAAATGTGGTTAAAATGCTGAAATAAAACACATGATAAAACTGTCAATGAAACATAAAAATATCAAACATTATTAAAGATGTTGACAGCAAATACATACCCAAAATTTTATAGCATAAATACAAGCCCAGATTCGGGCGCTAAATGTTTATATAAATGTATGTTAGTTAAATATATTAAATCTAGTAAGCAAACGTTAAAAATTATTCATTTTGATTGCATCGAGGAATGATGGTACTTTTTTTATTAATTGCTAGTAAAATCACAGTAAGGGTACATTTACTATTGACTCGGTAATAGGTGCAATACAATTGGAGTTACAACTCGGTATTAAATACTAAATAAACATTATTTCAAATAAAGAAATATTAATTTTACCCTGATTTGGATACTAAATAAACAATTCAGAAAAATAAACATTAGTTTTCAGTTGTTAAACCAAACCACACTCATTTATACATACAATTAAATCATAAATTCACTTATTAAACAACAGAAGTAAAACAACCGGCAAGACAGCATTGTATACATCAATCAGTCCCTACACATACGCCCCTTATAACATAAATTCTAACGTAACGGAATGCGTTCAGAAACTTGCAAGCGGTTACTGAGCTATTCTAACAAATACTTTCAAATATCGAAATGTACACCATAATATTTGCAATAATTATCAACCAATGAGAAATCGACTTAGAATCACTACGGATCACTACAGTACAAATGGTAGCCAGACGAAATATGTTGTAACGACGAAGTGAGATTTCAGTGTTAAAGCCAAGTCATCATTAGTTCAAAGAAGTTAAGAATGTGGGTTAAAATTCCTGAGAATGTGGGTTAAAATCTAGATTAAGAATGTGGGATAAAATATTTGGGTTAAAGACATTAAAATTTCTATTAAAGAAACATTACCCTTTAACTACCCACCAGTCACATAAAGGGAATATTATTTAAATAGCAAGCACTAGAGCATATTTGACTATCAAACATATGCTTAGATAAGAAACCAGAAAGTATAATTATGGAGTCGAAAATTAAATAAGGTACTTGCTGAGTTGGTTGCCTAACTGAACTATTGCAAACTTAAAATAATGAAAGCGTGGTAAACCCATTATATTGAAATAAATAAAAACTGAAATATTTCACAATACGAACTACTAAAACTATTCTATGTGGAAAATAATCTGAGTAGAATTGACGCGGAGTTTAGATCAAAGGATGTAAAAAAAATTCACAAGTAAAGAAATGAACATAACAGAGGAATTCAGGAGAAAACAGGATTAAGAACCTTTATTGAATTTAGTAGTTTTCAAAGTTTTTAACTACGCAAAACTACACAAGAATGAACCTAATCTATAGTTAAAATGGTAAACACGGCAACACGCAATTTTTATGAATGTAACACGACCACTGTAACGGCATGCCGGTACCTTACTCTCCGTGCACTAACAATACTTATTTATTTATTTTATTCCACAGGTTGTAACCCACATGAATAGTAATATACATGCTATAAGTACTTAAAAGTGCAATTTAAAAACTAATCTGATGTAGACTTTAATATTAATTGTCGCAGCAAAGTTAAGGTACAGCTATAATATTAATCCTAGTATGTACTTTATTATAGGAATTGCACAGACGATAAAGAGGAGAAAATTTAAGCCTGTTTGTACGGTGAGTCGGAAGGTATAAATTACATGGAAAACAGACGGTTTCAAAGACATATTACATTGCAACATGTTTTTAATAGTTGAACATTGAATGCGATTGATTACTAAGTTGTGCAAAAAGGTCAGCAAGAGGTAACGACGACGTGTAATCAGCTTATGATAATTGTGTTTCTCTAAGAGAACACTGTGTGAGAAACCAATTGGTGGGTACACTCCCTCGAACTTAAAAGTTAGGTAGTTTAGGAATCTGCGTTGAACAGCTTCTAAGAAGTGTAGATACACTTCATAATGTGGCTCCCAGATTATAACTGCATATTCCAGGATAGTTCTGATGTAGCAGTTGTAAAGCAGTGTTAGAGTATCCTTGTTGGTGAAATCTCGGCAGTTTCGAATGACAAAGCCAAGCATCTTGTAGACCCTCGCGATAGTCTGGGTTATCTGTCCAGCGAAAGACGATGTAGGGTCGAATAGAACCCCTAAATCTCTAACCAGAGGCGGCCTGGAGAGTGTGTCAGCCCCTATCTTATAATTATATCTGATTACAGAATGAGCCAAGGTAAAAGACATAACAAAGTATTTACTGGCTGTTGAAAATTGGGTTAGAACGCCACTCTTAATTTCGATGTTGTTCATTTTAAAAAGTCAAGGTCTTGTTT
This sequence comes from Platerodrilus igneus, assembly GCA_036346225.1. NCBI lineage: Eukaryota > Metazoa > Arthropoda > Insecta > Coleoptera > Lycidae > Platerodrilus > Platerodrilus igneus. Next base: position 7,308,636 of record JARFIW010000800.1, read on the forward strand.
TGCGATAAACCAGGCGGTATTATCTAGCACTGGTTTTGTACACTCGTTTCGAAGCATTCGGCCCGTGCGATCATGTATTAAAACAATATACATTTTGGTGTGTGTGTGTCACTGTGCTTCTACATAATTCCGTCGGCGGTGATGTTTTTTCTGGTTTGGATGCTGCCAACCACTTCCGTAGAAACCAACAGTATGAACATTAAGGTAAGTGCATGATCGTTGTTGGATTTACCGCTAAGAGTATTTTATCGCAACACTACCCCCAAGTCACAGTCCACTTACTCTAAGGAAATAATCTGGGGTTTCACGCTTAGTGTAAATTTTCCCATTGTTTCTCCAACACTGGTATTTAAGGTAAGTTTGTTATCATGACACCACAGTATAAGCTTATTCATTCATAACATTAGGCAATCATCAACACTTGCTATTCTGACATATAACTTAATATCATCCGCATAAAGGAGGCAGTGTATATTAGGATCCAGTATAGATAGAACGTCATTGATATATACATCAAATAAAATTGGGCCCAGGCCGGAGCCTTGTGGCACTCCAGATGTAACAGTGATCAGTTTAGACTTTGTACCACGAATGAGCACGAATTGTTGACATTCAGTGCAATAAGATGCCAGTAGAGTGCAAATATCCTCTTTACAGAAGGACAGTTCTCCCCAATCTAGGTGTCACAAAAGTTCATACAGCATGCGAAAATTGCTTTTCTTAAAGTTCCAGCACTAAGGTTTAGAATTTGACATTCAGTTCTGCACTGATCTCCTTCTATGTGTGAGGGTCATATGTACACTCTGAGCTGGGCGATGAAGGTCTTCCTTATTATAGGGTCATCCGCCGCTGCTACAGTACATTCGGTACCACAAATAACTAGGTCTAGCACCCTACCCAGTCTGTTTTGAACAGTATTGTACTGTTTAACGTGAAGGGTGTTTAAAAAATTTTTCAATTCCAGTAAGGGTTTAGTTGTTATCGTCGCTGACTGCATGCCAGGAAGAGTTGGTATGTTGAAGTCCCCAAGAATTAAAATATTAGCATCAAATATGGCTTCTAAAGAGCAAAGAGCATGAAAGAGAGAGCAATAGAAGTCAGCATCACTATTTGGGGAAACATAGACACAGATAAGAATTAAAGTGGATCCTGATCTTGATAGCCGTGATATCAATTGACAGTAAGTCACTAAAGCAATTTGATACTTTAAACAGTGCAGCATCATACTTTGATTGAACTGCGAGTAACACACCACCTCCACGGGATACTCCAAGCTGGGAAAGTTTACAGTCAGAACGAAATACATTATACTCAGTGGTAAAAAGTTCACTGTCGTATTATACATTGTTATCTAACCATGTTTCCGTTATGGCAATGATTGCAAAGTTAGACACAATTACTGCATTGAAGAAGTCCAATAACTTAGACTTCAAGCCTCGTGCATTTTGGTAATAAACAGTGATTGTTGTATTGCCCATAAGGGAAGTACCACAGCCAGACTTTAGTTGCTATTGTATCCCAAAACGGCCCGCTTTAAATTTCGCAATCGCGTGTTTATATACTGTAGAAGCATTATGATCCCACACTGCATGTTTCACCTCCATGGGGTGATTATGCCTTTCACTAAAATGTACACAGTTTATACAAGATAGATCAGTATCAGGTGTGACACATTGTTTTAGTAGATGATTCTGTTCAAAACGGGGACAGGTAAGATCGCGATTGCAGGACTGTTCTGAAAGACATCCGTCACTTTATCAGCTCTCTGTCATTTCCTTCTTTTACAATGTTTTATGAGTTTTTTCTACTGAAGTTTTTATTAAAGATCGTGCCAAATAGCTAACTGACGATCAGTGTGGATCTTGCATTAAGCTTGAACAATCACAACTTACCTTTCCTTGAATTAAGATATTGATAACTTCCTGAAAGACTGAATTATGTTGTCCGTAGATTCGTCAAAATATGTATTAGTAAGTAACAGGTAAATAGATCTGTGTAAGTGCACTAGTAATGTTGTTAATTGAATCAAGAAACACAGTTACTCTAAAAGTTGAGCTCTGCGGAGTGTGGTTATCTAGATTTCTTAATCCGTAGTCAAACTATGATTTAGAAAAAGCTTTGCACCAATTTCGCAAGGTTTTCTCGTAGATTACTTTAATGATAAAATGGTTGGAGAAAGCAATTTGTGTAGGTGGTTTCGTGGGTTTTCTGTAAATCAAAACCAAGTGCAACTAAGTTAATAAACCAGTTTCTAAATATTTCTATAAGTCCAGTGTTAGTCCCCCTCACCTCAGACTATTCGAAAGTCGTCTCTATAAATTTTATTAAAGTAAATTTAGTATAGTTCAGTCGCTAAAGACAGAAATAATTAAATAATCCTGAATGGAAACTCAAACATTTACTCCAGATTTCGCTATAATACTTTAATTAAGTAATAAATGCGGTGAAGTTGTAAACGATTGTTTAATACACCAGAAAAGGTTTGCGTACTCTTATCCTGGGTGGCCTTAATGTAATTACCGCACTTTGGTCGCTTGATTACTATTTTGATGATTACCACTGAGAGGATAATGTGGCTACTGATCTAAAGATATCAAGACAAAGACAATAAGGGTCGGTCGATTTACGATATTGCTACTCGTGGAGAATATGCCGCAGTCTCTTTCAGTTGCCCGATCAAGAATTTAAACTCCTATGAGAATACAAAGATTCCTCGTTGCTTGTAAAAATAATCGAGACCTGTTTGAGTTTCATCAAGCCAAGTTTTTCTTTTAAAATCAGTAGCGTTTTAAAATGTTGTTATTTTAGCAGAAATTTAATTGGAAAGAGACTGTTATATATTTCAGGTAATATACAAAAATTAAATCTTCATTTAATACAATCCACAACAACTATGTTTAGACACAAAGATTTTCATTACATAAACAGAAATTTCCATAAATCATTATTCATTATTTTTTTTGATGGACATAAATTAAACAATAACTTTTTACCTTATATATCGTCTGTGAAGTACTAATACCTCGTAACCCCAAAAGAGGCATTTTTCAGGGTGAACAAAAATGTTTTATTTTGGTACTTATATATTGTGCTTAAGTAGTATATTATTAAAGTTCATTTTCAATATTTATCTAGTGGCTTTGTTAAAGAATTTTTGTGAAATTGCTGAATAAACTTGTTTTACTGTGGGTTACAGGGTATTACAATTAAAATTATGTCATTATTATTATTAAAATAAGTACACATTCACATTTTTACTTAAAAAATAAAATAAAATTCTGTATTTATAGAAAATAGCAAATTATCATGCCATGTATTGAAGACTGTCGTAAAAGGCGTGGCAATCGTTAGGCAATACAGATTTTAAAAGTTACAAGTGTTGCCACTTCTGTTTTTTAATTTTTCTGTTTGTGGCCCGATTTCTTCTGTAACTACACTTTGCCTTCGCTGTGAAAGCTCTTTCCACTCGTCATCAAAATTGAGCTTATAGTAAATTGTTTCCTCTGAATACCTCAACGCTCTGATGTCTGTCACAACAGGGTCATATGTGGTCTGGGAGTATAATTCATTATTAATATAAATATTATAATATGACTGCAATGGCTTACGCTTACAGGTCTAATTGATCCATATTGGTGTTTCTTGACCGTGTAGTCTTTGACATTAGAGTACTGCATGCTCTTAACCTCATACGGTTGGGGTTTTGTTCTGGCTTCCTTTGTAATCCGCAAATAATCACTTGGCAAGGGTATATATTTACCTTTCCGTGTTATACTACCAACCAAGAACAACAAGAATTTCAATTTTTAATGAACTCTCGGTACTTAGATTACGGAAAATTTTCACCGATGCCTCGCTCCTTGCAGGTAATGTGGGATGTGCCGCGTTTGATCCTCTATCAAAAAAGTATTGCGGCTATCGTCTGAATATCAAGTATTACGCAGAACTATTTTCATTGTGGACGGCTTTGGAATACGTATGCTCTAACGCAGAGGAGTTTACTTCAACGAATGTTCTGATAATTAGCGATAGTTAAAGCTGTCTACTTGGTTTGAAACACGTTAAATTCAACGCAAATTTCTCCTTCATTCATAAAAACATATTGCAGAGTGAATTTCCTTATACCTAGGAAATTTCCTTAAATCCTAAGGAATTTTCTTAAACTAGGGTATTTCCTTAAAACCTAACGAATTTCCTTAAAACTAGGGAATTTCCTTAAAACCTAGGGAATTTCCTCAAAACTAGGGAATTTCCTTAAAACCTAGGAAATTTCCTTAAAACCTACAGAATTTCCTTAAAACTAGGGAATTTCCTTAAAACCTAAGGAATTTACTAAAATCTAGAGAATTTCCTTAAAACCTAGTGAGGTTCCTTAAAACCTAGGGAATTTCTTTAAAACCTAGGGAATTTCCTTAAAACCTATGGAATTTCCTTAAAACCTAGGGAATTTCCTTAAAACCTAGGGACCTAGTGACCTTAGAACAGAGGGGATTCGTTATTAAATTCCTATGGGTTAAAGCTTACTGTAAGATTCTAGGAAATGAAAGAGTGGACGCGCTGGCAAAATCAGCCACACGCCTTATAGAAACCGATCCAGCATTATGCATTCACACAGATATGTACCCGATTCTTAAAGCAATCGGTAATTCTGACTGGAGCAGGATATACGCAGGAAACTCGGTAGGGAAAGCTTACAAGTCCATCGAACATGTTCCTCCAAAGGATCTTTGGTTCAGTTCGTTAACAATATCTAATAACATAGGTCTTAAGCATACAGATAGAGACTTTATATGCGTTATATCCCGCTTGAGAAGCGGACATGGGTTATGCCCAGAATATCTACGCAAAATTAGGAAAAAGAAGATTCTCTCTGTGAGTGTGGTGAAATTGGGTCTGTGAATCATATTATTTTCAAATGTAAAAATTCTGGCCTTCATCGAGATAAATTGTGTTTGGAAATATCTAAAATCACATATGCCTACCAACCTTTTCAACTGTATATGGTGTTATCATTTAATAACATTCAGATTAATTTTGAAATTTACTCATTTATTAGAAGATCCGGTATCGCAATTTAATCATTGTAAGCTATAATGTTATATAATATTTAGTATTGTAAAACCACTGGTGAAATGTCAGATAGACGCACCAATTTATATTTAAGAATAAAAAAAATATTTACTTTTTGCTTTTCTCTTTATACAGCTGTGAACAGAATCACATTTCATTTGCGTTGTACCACCTCAAGGTACTTTTGTATAATTTTTACATTATGTTTGATTGAATAATCAAGTAGTTCCTATTTTGATAAGTTCTTCCGTCACTGTAAACAATAAATGGACCAGTCTCATTTTGACAGTGTCTCCGAATAAAGTATTAGACAAGTAGCAAACGTAGATGCAGTCATATCGACCTCTATTTCGGTAAACCAAAAACACGTAGCTTGGTGCGTTATAGTATCGTAGACAGTAAAGATATGATATGAAAGGTTTTAAAGTAAATTGCGTTAGCCTGGACATACGGACAAACCTTGACTGCTTGTAAGTCGACAGTCAAAACGCGACCTTTTTGGTTTGTCTTAATTTCGTCTTTATCTCTTTGTTTCTTGTTACGAGCTGTCTTTGTTAAGCCTATGTGTATTTCATTTTTGAACTGATAATTGTCTAACCTCATACTGTGTACACAAATCGCACTTATCTTTTGATTGGGTAAACACAGGAATGAAATATTTAATTTAAAACTGTTCTTGATAATGAAGATTTACCTTCCTCTGCACATCTATTCTGGTACAGACTATAAAGTTGATTCATATTTTGAGTAGTAGTTTCTACATAAAGTTTTGACAAGTTGGAACGCCCATAGTGGGATGGCAATTTAGGTAAACTTTTTAAAAGATCTCGTATGTCAGTTTTAGATTTGTCCTTGTCTTCTCTTCATGAAGGACGTTTCAGTGGCTTATTACGTTCAGTGGAATTGATTATACCAGATACCAGATTTACTCTTCTTGAGCCAGTTATAAACAGTAAATTCACCCAGACAAAGAGTTCTCAAAAATGTCGTTTTACAAACCAATAATTTTGCATTACCAACAGTGAGAAAGTACTTCAAAGTATTCGTTCTTCTTTTTTCTGGGTTGGTAGTGTATGTTCTGTTAGTCTGGTGTTGTTCGGCATGGTTAGCAATGTAAATTTTTCTCTGATCCCAATTTAGTTTATTCCAAAAAGATTCAAAGTTTGTGGTTTGTTCTAGTTCAGTGACGTTCGCGCAAGCTTTCTTTGTTGTAATGCATTCCGTAGACCCGCAAGCTGATCCATTTGTTCTGTTGCTTCTTGACACATTATGACGCACTGTTTCTTCTTTTGTTCTGCTATAACTCACGTAAGCCTTCCCTTCCGTTCGTAGACGTTTTGTTTTATTTTTGCCTACTGTGCGTCATTAGGTTTTATACATCTCTTCCTTCCCTCCGTTAAATTCTCGTGGTTGTTATCTAAATTTCTTTCGATTTGTTTGTTTTCTGTAGGTTTTTCTAGCTCATCACCTGAGGTTTCACTTTTTGTGTCAGAATCTTCCTGCCTTACATTAATGTCTTCTGGTACGTAGTCCTCATCTTCTTGTTCATTTAAGGGAAATTCGTCTTCGCTTTCTGCATTTAAAGGACAGTCATTAAGTTTCTTGTTATGGACACCCGAAACAACATGGTTCTTGTTCTTTTGTAAATTCAACAAGTTGTAGGGCGTTTTAGTTGAGAGCTGCATCGACAATAGGATTACTCTTATTTATCAGTGAGGTCGTAAATGAGTCAGTTGTTGTTGGTAAATTAAGGTCAAAATCATCAAAAATAATGGGAATATTTTCAATATCGACTTCCGCAAATCTTCAATAATTGCATGTTCAACAGGCTCATAAACGGTTTCATTTTCAATAGGCTTTAACAGTGGAAGTGTCTCACCATTCATCTGTATTACAGCTACAAAAATTTTATAGGGTTAATATTTATTCAAGGAATAAATAAAAACGTCAACAGAATACAGCGCCGTTTAACGGCGTAAAACCAAGGAAATGAATAATGCACAAAATGAGCGCCGCCGATATGCATTTTGACAATTGACATAACTTAACTGTTATTATTTTCTTCGATTCAATTAATTGCTCAAAGTTTCCATGTTAATAAATATTTATAACTAAACTTAACAGCATAAGCTCGTACAACATTCAAAGTACCTAAAGTGAAGTGATGACTTCAACGCATTTATGACACACGAATGCGTATTAAGTGGACTAATGCCGTTCAACGGCGCTGTATTCTATTCACTCTTAATATATACTTACAAAACGGTTTTATCTGTAAACATAACTGCACTAGCCTTTGCTCTCTTGATAAACCGTCCATTTCAAAAGGTTTTTGGCAAAGAACGTTAATAATATCGAACAGCACCACATTTAACACAAAGACAGATTATTAATCCTAGTCTAATAAAGAAGCGCAGAAAATGTTTACCCGGACAGGTCAAACTGGATTATGGTGGCGTACGATATGTTAGAACAGTGGGATACGAAAAATTGGAACAAACCTAAAGTTAGTTTACGAGATATTGCTGTATGCATCTAAAGCGCTTTTGGTTACGAGATATTAGAAAAGCCATTAATTTTATTGTAATAAATTTTGGTGGCTTACAAGATGCCCACTAAAGGTGCGCTGTGGTCTTATACTACCGCTAATGCAAAAACCCAATTTTCGATTTTTTTGTGGGTTACGAGGTGTTAGTACTTCACAGCCGTATGATACATTATAATAATAAACTCGATTCGGCACACATGCATAGACGCAGCGTAGTGAAACTAGGACATTTTTCTTCTCTGTCAGGGGTGTACAAATTTTTTGCCGCCAGTGTCGGATTGGGATTTGAATCCATTTGCGGCGTGCCACGTGAATTAAAAAATTTTACTATGACTAAAGCAACATTGAATTTTATTTTCTATATTTAATTACAGGTTCACCAATGCTAATGCTAAACAAACATGGTTAAACTATACATAACTAGAAAATTATTCATGCAGCTTTTAATAGAAATGACAGAACTGTGTTTTTTGTTGAAGAATTTCTTTAAAGTCGGTATTAAAATCTGAAACACCAATTATACGCAAACATTACAAATGCTCATTCTATAAATCTACCATGTACTTTGATTTCAGATACTTCATCTTGGATAAAGTTTGTTCGCACGTATAGGTAGTTCCAAACATAGAAATAAATTTACAAGTAAATTGCTTTAAATTTGGAAACCCTTTTGCATCCAAAAATTCGTAAAAATCGACCGAGTTTCCTTCCTTGTATTTATCATTGATTTGGTCGATAGCTTGAATATCAATAATTTCAAAGTGAAACTGACTTGAAACTTCGACAACGTCGCAGTCAAAAGGATTTTGAAATCACCGAATTTTCGTTGAATTCATGTGAAGATCCGAAAATCGCTTTTGAAATTCTTGATTAAAATTGATGACTTTACTGCAAATCAGGTGGAAATTCTTCAGCAGTTTTCGTATCCAATTCTTCATAGCATGGGAAACGGGTAAAATTACATTCATTCATCTGAATTTTGAGCAATATCAGCTTTGACCTGAATGCTTTGATTTACGTGAATAAATTGCAAATTAGGTTGTTTTACCTTGGAGTTTAAGTTCGAGTGATTTACGTGTGTCACAACATTTGCAAAATAGCGCGATAAAAGTGCTTCAGAGTGATTTTTCACCGCAAAAAATAACGTGATTGCATTTCTAAGTTTAAGGAAATGCAAAGCACGTTTCCACAGCCGAGTAATCAAACTGTAACGTTATCTTCAACCGTCCACCAATTCCACAACCACACCACAACATTTAACCGTCGTCCAATTCTCCAAAACCAGCTATTATCCTTGAGTTGTTCCGAGGAAACTTGGCAACCATCTTCCAACCATCTCAAAAATCTTAGAATTCCACTCACAAACAAGAAGTTTAGCCTGAAGCGCTCATTAAGATCTCAAACGACTGCCGACTTCGCCGAAATCCCCCCGGCAACTAACTTCCACCAAAGCGTCAAAACACGTTTCTCTCACACGCGCACATCCTACCAGCTCACTCTCATTTGCATTCAAAATATTCTGTTCCTGTCTTGTATTCTTCTTCCATTTTCTACCTTCGTTATCGATTTTTTATATCCTTGTCTTACCTACATGTTACATTTCTTTACCTTTATCACCGTTTATTCACAAGTTTTATTTCACCCTCATTCTTATAAATACAGTCTAATAGTCTTACTCTGTCTGTAGCCTTCTACCGTACTTTCCAGTTCCCTCTTTAATCGATATCTTGTGCAAACACGTTTCTCAGTCTCGCTTATTTACCTTTTAAAATTTCTTCGTGTTACAGACTTTTCAAAATCAATGACAACTAACCATGTGATATTTTCCATTCTTTGCTACTTCATGTAAAACATAGTCCTTCTCTCTATATTATTGATGCATTTTTGCATGTGACGTTCCACGCTTTATCTACTCTAGACTTGTTGTTTGTTTTTAACGATCCTTTTATTAAGAAACTTTGTTGCTTGTTGACAGGCTTTTAAACTCAATACCAAGAACGTATTTACAACGTTCAACTTTACTGGAAATATTTTGTTCTTAGAAGCTCTTAATAGTTAACTTGTTTATCGACTACACTTTCATATTTTATGTTAAACCCTAGAAATTATCCATGTTCCAGCTTTATTCTACCTTACATTAAGTTATGTACACAAATAAAATAATTACGCTTTGAATATTCGTTACTTGAAAATCACCTTCATTAATTATCGATTTTTATGCTACACTGAAAAGCTCTTCTATCACTACCTTTACATAATAATTAAATGTTTAATTTCACAAACTTATGCATCTTATCTCTAATAACTGTAATTACTCTCTACCCTAGTTCTACAATGAGCTAAAAATTAATCCTAAAGCTTATTTTAACTAATGAATTCCTACGTTCTACCTTGGATAAAAGTTATAAATAGTTACTAGACTGCTATATACATGGTGTACCCTATTAAAATATTTAACTGACCTATCTACCATTGTTTCTAACCTAGGAATCCATAGAAATATATTATTTAGCTGTGATATTAAAGCAAACTCTATACAACAGCTGCAGAAACTCAACTCTAAATCTGCGTCTGTATCTTCCTCTTTATGAAGACCTACTGGTTTATTCTTTTCTTAAGGACAATTTATTAGCGCCTTGAATATTAATTACACTGCCGCCATTTGCAATTTATAGATTTTATTTTTACTATCGTAGCAATAGAATGGTTTTTCCACTAGTCAGGCAAGAACAAAACTGAGCCTTTTGCTAGTCTTTAAATCTTTGCCAACTTTTTGTGAGAAATGCCTAACATTGAAGTGCTTTTCTTTTTGACGGTTGTTAGATAAGTAACTGGTCTGTGGTACGTTCAAATATGTATTACACAGAAACAAGACTATGCCTTGTGTTTTTTAAGTTTATTACCATTTATTAACCTAAAAATTTATTGAAATGTTATGCTTAATGAACACTACTATTCATGAATTCAGAATATAGAGGATATATCAATATTAATTTGTCCGATTAAGATTAATTTTCCTCTTTTTGCATCAGGTTTCTATTTAAAATAACGCCAATGTGTTACAATTTATCATTAGTGCGGTGATTCGCTGTCGGGAAAGTATTGTGGCTGGTTTTTTTGGTTCTCTAATCATATTTATGGAAGTTGCTTCCCTATCTTCTCAGTATTTTAACGTTTTCTGTTTGATTACACGTACATTTTATTAAATACAAGAACTCCTAGCCAATTTGATGTGATCCAAAGGCAATTCTATTATTAAACGGTTTGAAGCTTGGCTATATCAAATTTTGGTGTCTTCTGGATGAATGGGACAGCAAAGGCAAGAGCAATCACTACATATGAAAACAGTGGCATATGTCAGCATCACTTGCGTGTGGAAATAATAACGCCAAACATTCGCCATTTGTTGAAACAGGGTAGTGGATTTCATTATTTAAAAAAATATTCGCTGGTTAGCGATGATAAATTAAAAAGGGATTTAATTCCATAATTACATCAAAACTTATAACGCATAGATGATACGTAACCTGGGCCCATAACCTCTTGTGGTTTTCTAGACAATATGGAAAACTCTTGTAGTTTTCTACAATGCTAGTATCACAGAGTGGTTTGATGCAATGAATAAGAAACGATGTAAATTACTCTATTAAATATGAAAAACATTAAATTATGACATACAAGTTTTATAATAATGCAACTGACATATGTAAAATCAACAACATTTTTTTAGCAACTAAGCAACATAACCAAAGTAGAAAAACGCATCCTGCAAAGGTTTAAATAAACAATTATTTTTAACAATTTAGGTTGATGTCCCGTTTTTATCGTTTCCTTCTTACTTCAGCAATAAAAATGAATACGCGTCTTTGTTTCTTAATAATAAACTACATTGTCTCAAATTGTTTTGATATTATCTGGGTTTACTTTGTATTGTAACAATGTAACATTGATTCTAATTTATTTAACTAAAATATGTAAAAAGCACGTCTACTTCATAATTCTAAAGCTTTTTTAAAATGACATAATTGCGCTATGAAAAGTTACTGTTTTATATATTAGATTTACTTTTTATTGCGGTTACTACATTAATCTATTTCTCTGATATAACTGTATGTTTTTATTTATTTCATGACGCTCTGATATATTTTCAGTCTCACACTTTTAACATACTTATTACATTGCATGCTTTATGAAATGTTTTATTTCAGCGGTTTATATTGGCGTGGCGTTTATTCCATTTAATGGATAATGTGTCATCTTAGTATTATATTAAATTGTATCAATTTATTTTAAGATATTTCACTTTTTATAGCTTTAATTATGCTAACTGCACTACTTGAAATTATATTTTCTAAAAACATATAGTTAAAACCATGCTTGATTAAGATTAATTGTTTGTGAAATATATACCAGGTGTGTCATATTTATTCCGTCAAAGTAAAATTTTTCTTTTCCCATCTAATTTATAGCTAGCGTAACGCAACGCGTTTTAAATTTTATATACATATGCATATTTCAAATACACGTCACAGAAAAACTGCGATGTATAAATTGCTTATATATTTCAATTCAGCACAAGCAATCAATCAAACATCAGCTATTTTTATTCGTGCGCCAAAAATTTTGTTCTCTTAATCGACGATGCTGACAATTTCTATTCTGTATAATTTTATTAGACCTACTGCAAGTCACTGCTAATTAATATTTTTTTTTTGTGCAAAACTAGAATTTATGTTACTAAGGAGCTGTTCCATGCCTAAGTGGTTCAAAGTAACAAGTTAATACTTTTAGTAACTTAGATAATTTATGAAATTTTTTCCATAGTGCGAAACAAAATGTAAATCTTTAGATCGGTGTTTAGGGAATTTTATGCGATTATAAATTACTAGAAACCACTTTTTTTTAAACAAAATACAGCCTAAAATCCATCAGGAAGAGCTACATAACGGTTTGGAATTAGCAAACTAGTTGTCATAGCGTAACAGATTATAATAATCAACTTTTATTGTGTCAGAGGAACTTAGTTTTGACAATCTTAGAATTAATTTTACATTCTCTCTGCTACTAACCTTTAATGGATGTGTAAATAAATAACCGAGTCCTTCGTATTTTTATCTAATGCGTTGGTATGGAGATACTGATGATTAGTTTCACAAATTGGATAGGCATTACTACATATTTTGTATCCAAACGATTTTTAAATTTCGTGTTTTAAATATTTTATTCGCTAATGGAATTTTCGTGTAGCTACATAAATAGTGAATATAAATAACTCCTGCAGTATAATGTGTAGAAGTAGGTACCGTTGAGAAGGTAGAACACGTGTTAGCGTTAATTTATAATTATAAAATATGCTCCATTATGAAGATAGATTGCGTGGGGTTTTACAAATCATAGAGCCCTAGGGTAAAAATCTTAACACAATTCAACATTTTGGTTAAGTGGCGATTAACATCAATTGATTGGATATAAATTTAATATTGAGATAGTTGTGTAAATAGTATACAAAATTTTAAAGGTTTGAAGTTTGACAAATATTGGTTTAGAGAAAGGGATGCGTATTGGGGGTATGTGCAAATAATAAAACGTCTCGAAATGCGATCAGATCTATTTGTATCATGAGTTAGGCAGCATCGTCTTTGAGGCGATACATTGGTTATTAGAAAGAGACTTCACTCGCTTTTTGAGGCACTTGTGAAGGTTTACTATCTACCGGAGTCACCAAAGTCTATAAGGCTGGGAGCATGCACAAAGTTTTAGAAGGATAGAATGTTACAACGAGGATTTATTTTGAATTACATGGAAGAACAAATTGTACATTTTTTTGCTTCCTACTGTGCGATGGATTTCTATTGTACGATTTTACACCCTAACTACGACGGTGTTAACAGAATTTTCTTATTAACCTCCATTCAAAAGTTATTCATGTTTTTGTAATAAAACCATTTATTATGTAATGTTTACATTTGTCACTACCGTATCTCAAAAATTTTTTGCATGTGATTTTTGTTTCCTGGGTACCTTTGAGGTATCTCTGATTAGGTTCTAATAATAATCGGTGTGTATTATGGGGTTCCACTTCTCTTGGTATCGGTTTTCACACTACATAATGTCTTGGTGGATACCTATCACCATGTTCGTCACTCACAGAGCTTAGATTTGCAGGAAGAAAGCCCAAATGTGAGTGGAGAAAATGTATCTTCAAAGACATGGTGCAACCCATATTACTGTATATGGAAATTAAAAAATTCACGATTTGTTCGTTAATTTTTGTCTTTTTATTTCCCAAGAAATTGGAACACGCCTCTTTAAATGATATCCATGGAGATGCTTCAATCTCGGCTAGTTTTGAATTGAATACACTGTCTTTTATTATGTGACGAATTTGCGGACCAATAAAAATTCCTTCTTTTATTTTTGCCTCACTTAGCCTGAGAAACTACTTTCTCAGACATTGGAATCCTTCACCTTCTTTAATTAAAACCTTGACAAAGTTTTCATCCTAACTTTATGTGTGTAGAGATTGTGGTAAAACCTTCTTTGTATTGTAACAAAAACACTATTTGCACAAACAACAGTTCTTAATTTCCAAACCCATTATGTATTATTGAGAAGATTGTACCCTGGCCTTCAAAGCCGTGACATTTTAACAACCAATTTTATGACTTATTCAATTGTTGTACTATCTGTAAATTCAAGAGTAACAAATAATAGGACATTCAAGTCATAGTTAGCCAGTCATACGTATTAAGTTTGTAGATTCAATTTATAGTTACCTAGATAAATATAGCAAGCAGAAATAATGCAATATATATATATATATATATATATATATATATATATATATATATTAGGTAGTTTTATTACACCAGGTAAGTTGATAAATACTAACGTATTGCAATTAATAAGATGAAATAATAATTTAGACTTTTATGCAAAGTCCAAATGATCATTTCAAATCGAGCTTGTAATTGAAAGAAGGAAAATATAAGGTCTTGGACAGGATTTGAACCCGCATCTCAGTTTTGCTGGAACTGTGCGTTAACCAATTACGCCACCGATACCGATGACTATAATATATATATATATATATATATATATATATATTACTGAGGTCATAAAAGGGCATTAGCAAGCTCAAATTTATATTTATTGCAAATTAGAAAGTGAATAAATGGATCACGCGAAGATTGATCCATGTTTGAACAAAATCGGTTAGTATTTGACAAATTACCAGTAAATATTAGGGTTAGTTGAATATAGCATAAAATTTTATTGTAAATATTAGTTTTTAATAAGTTAGGAAACATAATTTGAGGCGCATAATTGCGTAAATGCATGTAAGACGTAAATTACGGTAAACATAATTAAGATTTGTTTTAATACTCTAAATAATAAAAGTTTTCAGGTTTATAGCATACTTAAAGCGGCGGTGGTTATTCGAGTTGCACGTGATATAAATTCTAAAAACTTTCTAGTCGTAAACAGATAACGAACATAAAATCTCGTAAACAAATAATAGTTGGAAAAATATAATGAGGACAAAACACAGGTGCAGACAGCACTACGAAAACAATATCGATTTACAGAGAAAAGACTATAGTTTGCATGCTTTAATAAAGGAGGGAGCATAACAGATGTTTAGTGAAACGTTTGACTTTGAAAGGCTAGATAGACAAGGAAGTTAGGAGCTAGTGAGAGGAGCGAAGATACGCTATGTTTTCGGAATAAATCGGGCAGTAAGGGAATAGAAATTTGGGGATATTTTACTAACGGAGCACGACTGTGACATTAAATAAATAAGAGTAGTATAGACGACGATAGCGGGGGTTAGGTAAAACAGCGCTTGTGAATAGGCAGGAGAATAATGTCTAAAGATGAAATAAGACGGAAGATTTTGTTTATAAGCAAGAATGAAAGAAGACATATACGCGTATACGGAGGGCGTGTTGGAGAGGCTAGAAGTAGAACGATAGTTATCAGGGATTCGCGGAAGACAACCCTGGGTAAAATTTTTAATGAGGATTTCGGAGTAACGAGCTTCTTTGGAGCGAGAATTTCTTAAATTTTGACGACGGGTAGGAAAGTGTACGTAGAATTTTTCAAGGATAAATGGATAGTTTGTGGAAGTATTTCAACCGTTGGCTTGTTTGTGCTGTCATACTAGGAAAAGTGCGACAAGGGTGTTGGAAATTGATGTAGGGGGTGGCTTTTGGAGCTGATATAAACCCGTAGGAGGTGATTAATCACTCTTTTGTCTTTACCTACGATCGCCTACCTAACTACTTAGCAAAGTGATTGAGTGAAGTTTCAGTTAAATCAGCACAAGGGGGTGCTCTTATATCTTTGGCTATGCTATAGATAATCAAAATTATGAAGCAAGTAAGTACAATTTTAGTACTGGGTGTTTGAAGGCGGCGTATGTACTCTGAGTACCAAGCAAATATAAGGATGTACCAGCAAGTGTACGAGAGCAAGGTAGTACCGTGCACTTGTGTTCCTGATGGTGAGAGGCCATCTGGAGCAATATATGAACGTGCAGTCGAGAAGGAGGATCACGTTGGAGATGGTGTCCATGTAAAGAACTTGGAGACAGTATTTGAACGTGCAGTCGAGAAGGAGGATCACGTTGGAGATGATATCCATATAGAGAGCACTTAAGGCAAAAATCCAGGTCACTTTACTTATAAAACTTTTGTTTGTTTTTGTTGGTGATTTTCTGAGTGACATTTTAGTGATTCTGTGTATTTATTATGTTATAAAGACATTTAATTGATGAGTCAATATAAAAAGGACTAAATGAAAAAAATTTATGTAATAATTGATGATATCACTTGAAGGTGGAAACTTTAATTTCTGTAAAAGGTAAAAGGGTTTTAGGAAATTGCAGTGCCGTTGTTAGCACGTAGATAACAAGAGGTTTACTATGAGCTTGTATTTGATCTGGGATATAAAGTAAAGTTTGGAAATAAGCCCAGTTACTTTGTTTCGGGATTGATGTAATATGATTTTAAATTTAGTTTCTTTAAACTGAGCTATTATTTACCACAAATAATAAAATGTTTTTGAGCTTGAAATATATTAGGGGTGTAAATTGAATTGATACGTAACGAATTGGAAATGTTAATAAATATTGATGTACTTTTGGCAATCAGCGTTATTTTTAGTAGGTTAGGATTTTCAGGGAACGAGTGAGCAGCCGTGGCGGATATCTCTGAGGAAGCTGGAGGTTTTGGCGTCCGAGTGAAAAGCATCTTCAGAAGTTATTGTTATTAGATGGTATAAATTGTAAGTCTAGGTGGTAGGGCTTCAATTTTAGGTAGGTGGAAAATTTTGTAATTACTGTAAAAATTTTGGGAAGTTTCGAAGGTAAGATACGTAGCATTTTGGCACCCAATTTGTGGGGCATGAGGTAGAAACGTTACAACGTAAGCAACACAACATTTTGGCACCCGTTGCGAGGGGCCACGATTGGTCAAATATAAGATACGCAGCAATATATATTACTGACAAGATAGAATAATAACTTAGACTTTTTATACGAAACCTAAATGATCATTTCAAATCGAGTAGTAATTGAAAGATGGAAAATATTAGGTTCCGGACAGAATTCTAACCTAAATCTTGGGCTTTGACGGCCGATGTGCTAACCAGTTGTGGACGGTGATGATAGTTGGACAGATATACAAATCCAAATCATATACGCTGATACGTGTCGATCTTATATTGATATTTTTTTATTTGTGAATATCTTTTGAAGTTAAGTTAAATTAGATTTCTATCTGTAAAGTTTGCTTATTTTGGCGTCATTAAGATGGTCATACGTAACTGAACTTCCTACCTATGTGACAGATAGCCCTGTGTTTGCGTTTTTTGGAAGCGTGAGACGGGAACGTACCGTGCGTGAGATAAGAGATTTGGGTTCGAGTAAAGTGGAGTGTCTTTGTAGGAAAGCGTTTGCTGGGTGTCTGTAACTCGTACCTCTTCCGTGAATGGTTACCTATTCCGTTACGACACCCTAGTGTTTAAACTGAACGAAGACACCGGGTTTGTTCGGTAACTAGCTGACACCTAAAAGCGCACCCTGCGTTTCTCCTCCAGTATCTCGGCTTAGTCATTGTTTGATTAACTTCGAATTTGTTTACCTTAGGTATGATAAAAAAAGCCGGAAGTAACACACACACTCTACAGCAATCTAACTTTCAATTACGTTTGGCATTTTTGTCAATCATATCTAACAGTCTCAAGTTTTTGGATTTACGTCAGATGTAGGCTGAAACGACGCCCAAATTTGTGGCTGTAAGACAACTATTAAGGTAAAGGAACATCCTATTGGGTATTTTTAACCAGTTTTCAGCGGATATTACTTCTATTGTAATTTGTATGTGCACCTTAAACTAGTTTAGATTTTTAGTAAAAGTTAGATGAAGAAGCAAGTACTATAATATTTCTTTATCGAAACAGCAATAGCTATACGCAGTAGTAAGCTATGGACGGCGGAGCTACCACTTAATAAGAAGTATTGAATTCTGGATATGGGTATTGTATCAAAAAAATACGGAAACCGTATTAAAATGGATACGCGTGATTTTTTTACCTGCTCACTTTTAGGTTTATCTCAACCAAGGAGTGACAATAATCCAGAAAATATTGATTCAAAATTCTGTTTTTTATACAATTTTAAGCGTTGCTTTAGTTCCGCGGTAGTTATCGAATTTGAATCAGAATAAGTTTAATCCTTTGGTGATTGATCAAAAAGAAATGCAAGCAAATGCCATATAAATTTTACGATTATGGTTAATAAATAGGACCAACGGCCTGTTGTAAAATTACGTGTGATGTAAGAAACAATCCAGTTTACTAGAAATCTAGTTGTCTACGGAAAAGAGTCATGCGCATTAAATAGTGGTTCACGTGATCCCAAGATACGGCCCACCAGGGACCCTCTGTGCGCCCCTAATAGTGACCCAACATTTTCCTTAATAATATCAGCCGCGTTACTGCCTGTTAAACACTAGATAGAACGCTTGGAAAATTTTTAAACCTAAACATATATTAAATAGTGCCTAGGATGTTACACCATCATGTAAGCTGCTATCCATAGCGTTTACGAGTAGGTCAGACGACTGATCTCCCAGTCTCTAGAACAATATCGGGGGTATTGTTCAAGTGAAGAAAATTATTAGATTAATTCAGCGCCTTCCCGAAAAGTTACAAGCTGCAAGAAAAAATTTTCAACATGGTTTGATAAATATTTTTCACATTAGTGTTCTTTATTATAACAAGTTTTCACATGTATAGCTTAATATTTACGTTTTGAGAGAATGTTTTAATAATTCTAACCAAATACACACATAATTCTTTAAAAACAAAACGCTTGTGAGGAAACTGACATGTATCATAATTGGTGAAAATGCCCACCATTCTGTTCAATGCATTCGCGAGGTCTTTTCAGTATGTTCTGAATTGCTTGTATTATTACTAGTGGATTAGTTCTGATTTCCTCACAAGCGTGATTAATTCTGTCAAGAATTCTTTTCTGGTGTTTATCTCAGTAGCGTATACTATGGCCTTTAGATACTCTCAAATGTGATAATCTACTGGGTTAAAATCTAGCGACCGAGTAGGCCAGGCACGTAGTTCATCCCTGTCTATCCACATATTTGGAAAATTTTTGTTTAGAAAATTTCGCACAATTATTCTGAAGTGCGTGATGCACTATCGTGCTGGAAATACATTTCTCCAATATTTTATCTCCTAACCGAACCGGTCACATATTCTACAAAAATCTGAATAATCCTCTCAAGGTAAGGATAATACATGTGGCCCAATAAGACGGTTATTTATAACACCACACCATGCGTTAACCGAAAATCTGTACTGTGAATTTGATTGAGCAGCGTTGTCGCTTAGTTGGTATGCGTGTAACTACTAAGCCCAAGGTCCCGGGTTAGAATCCCGACATGATCTGCTCGACAAATGTTAGGCGAGCATTTTTCAAAAAATAGCTTTCATTCGGATTGGAGGTAAAATGCAGGTCGCGTGTGTGAGTGTTGTAACGCACGTTAAAGATCCCTTGCTTGGAACAGCAAGGGTTCGGCAAAATTCAAAATTTTCAGGTAAAAAAACTCGCTTCCTAGCCAATGTAGTACCTTCGGGTGGCGCATTAGAAGATCAAATGTAGCGTGAATTCGTTTGTCTTGTAGCAAAAGGCGTTTCGTCAACCCAAATACGCGAATTTCTAAGATTGAAACCAATCCCTGGTAAATCAAGCTTCAATGGTGAATAAGCACTTACTAATTATTTTTTTCCTTCTAAATATCCACCGACTAAAATTTAAACTTAGTTCAACATCTCCTCCAAACGGCTATGGGGTATATTCAATGCATGTCTGTCTAATGCGACTTGTACTAATTGTTGAATTATTATTAACCCTATTCAGAAGAAAATCAAATTGTTTATTTATGTATGTGTTCATGTATCATAGAGGCGAGCCACCCGATCCGAGAATGGTCGCATTGAAGTAGAATAATCTTCCACATCCAAATGTTATCTTTCATAATAGTCATTAGCTGCTGCTGTAGAAAAGTCTTGCTAATATCTTACGATGAGGTTTTCGACGATTAAGGAACCGTATTTTGTATTCCCTTACTGTTCTCTACCGTTTCCTTTGCAAAAAGCGCACACAAATATTACGTCTACATATTCTTCTCTTGAAAATATATGAGTCATATCATGTACAACAATTATTAATAATTATTTCACATAAAATAAACTTACAACCGCATAAACTACCCTGTCATTAAATATTTATAATAAATCGAACTGTCAGAGTTGCCATCTTAACCTAAGCCTACTTGATAATTCAACGAGTTTTACATAATGAATTTTCCCAAAAATTAAATCTGTCTTTAAAATTTTAGTAGCAGATTGAAAAACGCATTTATAAAAATATTTCAGTTTAACTCAGCGTTTTCATTGTTTTCAAGATGCGTACCAATTTTAACAATTCTGATATTGTTTTGGGGATGAGACAATTTTACAGGTTTTTTTTAATTCAGCTCTGGATTTTAACTGCATTTCTTGTAATACACAAATGGGCTATTAAACCAATGTACTTCTAACAAAGATGAAGGAAATTTATAGGATGGTTCTTAAGATACGGCTTATAAATTATTGAACGAAATGGATGCGAAACCCTGTATCTGGGTTATTAATGGCATTACACCCAGTAACCAAGGATATTTGGAATTACCTAAGTGCCCTCTATTTGAAGCCAACGTATGTCGATTTACCTATCAAACACCTGATATCAAAAAGAAAGAATATATATAAATAGGATACATAATAAATTGATTATTATCAGAAAATAATATGCCTTAAACAAAATAATTTTACCTGTTTAACACTGATAAAAGCGGGGTGCCACTATGTATTTAATATCAACCCTTATGAAATATAACACAAACCCAAGATGTATAAAATAGTAAGGTGGTCTACCAACATTCAAGGTCAGCATCGGTTGCCATAATACGCGTGATAGTGCCTGCCCTTTGTCAATGTTCATATTTGCCTTATGGGGTTGTTATTCATTATTAACGTTTTTATTCTGACTTGTTATCAAGATAACTATTTTATACACACCTTCAGTTGTAATAGTTTTGTTCTGTGACAAATGCAATATTTTCAAAACACTAGCATTACTGTAAAATATTATTTGATTCAATTTCTTTAGCGAATTATTCTTACCAAGGTATGATGTAAACACAAGTATTTTGCAATTGGATTTTCAGATGTAACAAAAACTGTACATATAGTTACTATTTAGATATAAAACGCGTTATCAAGCATAGTTGTATATGTAGTTAACTTCACCCCATATGGGCAGCTTTCATTTTTTTCCAGAAAAAAGGACGCATTTTGCAAATTTTTCAAGTCTCAGAGCTAAATAAGAACGATATCCGCGTTAGCTCGAGGATGAGGTATACTTTCTAAAATAGGGTTTATTTTCAGTTAAAGTCGAAAGGTAGTCAACTTCACCCCGTTTTACGGTGTATTACATTGAAATAATACATAGCAATATAAGTAAATATTTAATAGGCTAAAAAACAGTCTTGCTGGCTAAAAGATATTGGAGGAGAGTCGGTTGGTCTCGGGCAATCCTTAATAATTTACAAGGTTGTTTGGGGTTGGCCGTGGCAGATACCGCTTTTTGCTAAAATCTTTAAAAACTGCGTTGTGGAAAGATATGGGAACCCACCACAATATTTCCCAGGTATGCGTGGCCTAAAACACGAACTATGTATGATGGAGAGCTCACGAGTAAAATTCTTGTGCGGAGGTAAAATACCCCCTCATTCGGATCTCCGGAAGGGGGTACTTGGCGCTCGACATCGTAAGAATTTAAAACAACGGTTCGATTTAGTGATAGGGACTTGGAATGTAAGGACATTACTTAGAGTAGGCAAGTTAACGAATTTATTAGTCGAAATGAGAAAAGAAAAGCTGGACATTTTAGGTATTAGTGAGGTGAGATGGCCAGATAGTAATGACTTTTGGAAAGATAATTACAGAATAATTACAACTTCTTCAACTAATGGACAGGCAGGGGTAGGAATACTGTTAGGTAAAAGATTAGGACGTAAAGTTAAAGAGTACTTACAATTTAGTGAGAGAATAATAATGGTTAGATTGAGTGCGAAACCCACAGACACTGTTTTAGTACAGGTTTACATGCCAACAACTCAGTACGAGAATGAGAAAGTAGACAAGGTATACGAGGATATAAATAGTATAGAAAAAAAAGTAAAGGGGGATGAGAATTTAATAGTTATGGGTGATTTTAATGCGTCAGTGGGAGAAGGTAGTGATGAAAAATGGTAGGAAAATTTGAGTATGGCAGACCTAATGATAGAGGAGAAAGATTAGTTGAGTTGTGCCAGGAACATAGATTAGTAACTGTAAACACCCTATTCGAACAACATGTTAGAAGAAAATATACCTGGAAAGCGCCAGGTGATAGGGCTAGGTACCAAATAGGTTATATTTTAGTTAAACAAAGATTTAGAAACCAAGTTAAAAACTGTCGTAGTTATCCAGGGGCTGACATAGATAGCGATCATAACTTAGTTAAAATGAAGTGTAATCTAAATTTAAAAATAGAGAAAGGCTAAAAGAGAGGGAAGGAATCTAAGTAAGCTTAATGATAGTGAGGTAAAAGAGGAATATAAACAAGTATTGGATAATAAGGTCAAAGAGTTAGCTATAGGAATAACGTAGAAAATAGATAGAAAGAAATAAAAAGGACTGTACATGATACAGCAACACAGATTATAAGTAAGAAATAAGTAGAAGCGAGAAAACCTTGGGTAACAAAGAAGATATTAGATTTAATAGAAAATAGAAGAAAGCTTAAACCTTTCGGAGAAATGAATAGTGAAAATAAGCAAAAATATAATAGAGTTAGAAATAAGATAGTACATGAGTGTAAAAAAGCTAGAAATAAATGGATGCAGGAGAATTGTAAAGGAATACAAGATGATTTGACAGTAGGTAAGACAGACAGGGCTTACAAGGCAGTTAAAAAGTTTTTCGCGGAAGATAGAAAATAATGGCATTAAAGATGAGAATAGTGAGCTTCTAATAAATAAAGTTGAAGTAGCAGATAGATGGAAAAGATATTTAGAAGAATTATATAAGGGAGACGATATGGATGAGTTAGAGAACGACCAAGAAGAGGATGTAGAAATAGTGTTCTCAATATATAGAGAGCAATTTGATAGAACTGTTAGGGATCTTAAACTAAATGAAGCGCCGGGGATAGATGATATACCCGCAGCATAAAATATGCAAGTCAGTAAACTTTAGGCAGATTAGATGAACGAGTAAGAGTAATATATATAACACAGGTGAGGTCCCAATAGATTTCGAAAAAATATTATTATCCCAATCCCAAAAAAGATCAGGGGCTGATAGGTGTGAGAATTTTAGAACGGTTAGTTTAACTTCCCATGCTTCCAAAATACTAACGATAACAATTAAACATAGAGTAGAAGCTTTGACTGAAAATTATTTAGGCGAAGACAAATATGGTTTTCGTAAAGACAGAGGGACCCGAGAACCGATACTAATGTTTATTGTAATTATCGAAAAAAGGTTACAAAAAAAAATTAAGACTCATTTTGCGTTTGTAGAATTAGAAAAAGTATTTGATAGGGTTAATTGAATTGTTATGTTCAGGGTTTTTGCGAAAAATAGGAATCTCTCATAGGGATAGAAAAGTTATTTACAGTCTATATAAAAACCAAAGCGTAGTAATTAGATTTGATGAAATAGAAAAGTAAGCTAAGATTAGAAATGGTGTTAGACAGGGCTGTATATTATCTCCCTTGATTTTTAATGATTATATTGAGGAAGCTTTAAACGTAGCTAGAGAGAGAAAAGAAATAGGTATTAGTGTACAGGGACAGAAAATAGATATGTTACGTTTTGCAGATGATATAGCCATTATAGCAGAGTGTACAAAAAAGTTAGGAGAGTTTTTAAATATTTTAGATATAGTATGAGAATGAACTCAGGAAAGACAAAGATAATGACAAGTGCGTTACAGCCTAGTTCTAAACTAAAATTAAAAATAGGTAATACCGAGTTGGAGAAAGTAGATGATTTTAGCTATTTAGGTAGTATAATTACAAAGGACAAACGTATCAGAAGGGATATAGTAGCTAGAATAGCTTAAGCTAGAAATATGTTATTAAAAAAGAAAGACTTATTAATAGCTAATAGTATTAGTTTATATAGTAGAAAAAGTTTCTTAAAGTCGTACGTATGGAGCGTTCTATTTTACAGTAGTGCGACTTGGACAATTAAAAAGGTAGATAAGAAAAAGATAGAAGCTTTTGAAACTTGGTGTTATAGGAGAATGTTAAAGATTAGTTGGACAGATAGAGTAACAAAAGGGGAAGTTTATAGAAGGATAGGTGAAAAACCCTGTATGAGGAAACAATTACAGGCCAGGAGAGATAGAATAATAGGGCACCGGTTAAGATATGAGGGACTATTTAGTAAGGTCTTAGATTATAGACTATCAAATAAAAATATAGTAGGAAGACCTACTCAAAGCTATATTAGTCAAATTATTAGAGATTTAGGTTGCGAAGGGTATGTAGATCTTTTTAGACTAGCTCAGAATAGAAAAGAATTCAGATCTGCTTCAAACCGACCTTAAGTAAGTTCGAAAACATAAAAAAATAATATAAAAATCAGTTAACTAAATGTCACCATGACATAACTTACAATTAGTTGCGGTCTGGCATGTTGGGCGCGATTCCCTGCTTAAGCCTTACCATAACATATAACTTAATAAACGTCTCCATGACATAACTCACAATTAGGTAGCGGTCTGGTATGTTAGCAGCGATTCGTTGCTTAAGTCTTACCATAACATATAATTTAACACTTTTCCTTTTTTGGAGGGGATAACCAGGTATTATTACATTTCCTTATAAATGGAAATCATGTAAACATGTTGGAGTTCTTTAACAACCATCAGGTTGCTAATATCTATATAGAGCCAGGTAGATAAGAAAAAGATAGAAGAGTATAGGAAGACCTAGACCAAACTGTATTAGTTAAATTATTAGAAATTTAGGTTGTGAAGGGAATTTAGGGCTTATTAGATAAAGAAGTTAGAACTGAGTCAAACCGACCTTAAGTAAGGTCGAAAACAAAATGATGAAGATCTAGATTTGATGGTAACATAAAGTTATCATATTGATATTATGCAAACAAATATTAATTTTTTATAAAGATTAGCTAAAGTCGGTTTCAAATTTTAACAGCAACTGAAATGTACATAACAATATATGTATTCTTAAATCACTGACCAATACAAATTTCTCAATTTAAAAGTTCTAAATCAAATTACAATCATTGCTCATATACAATTTATAACAAACATTTTAAATTGACAGGCAGGTTGACGTAGTTCCTGCGTGACCGCTGATTGGCTGAGAGTTTGTAGACCATCTTATTACTTTATACATCTTGACACAAACCATGAATCTTTCCACATAAACAGTTATAATAAAACGTCTGACACTATGAAATTTTGTTTTAATTTTTCCTATTGATAAGTTATGTTTGAGTTGTACACAGGAAGAAAATCAATTATTAAACTTGTACAACTGTCGATAATAATAACGGTTTAGGTTTTAGTATAAAAGAATCGCTTTGGAAATTGGTTTCAAATCTTTTTAACTATTAGCGCTTCATTACTAATTTATCTGACTAAATCTCATTGGAAAAGACGCAATTCAGAGACATCCCGGCGTGTTTTATACTAATGGCGACTGAAATAAATAGTGGCTAAAATGTTAAAGAGTCTCACTTAATGAAATAAACGTAAGAAGGTAATAAATTTAAGTTATGGAATAGACACGTCAATCCCATCTTAAATATTTA
Organism: Platerodrilus igneus; assembly: GCA_036346225.1. Lineage (NCBI taxonomy): Eukaryota > Metazoa > Arthropoda > Insecta > Coleoptera > Lycidae > Platerodrilus > Platerodrilus igneus. The sequence continues at coordinate 7,334,716 of JARFIW010000800.1, forward strand.
AGCTTTTAAAGAAGTTTATTATTACATCACACTCTTAAGAGCTTAATCTATCTATAAATATTTAAAATACACTACCAGTTCGTGAATGAATTTAATTAAAATTTAAGTAGTTTATGCTTCGTATATTTAGTAACATTAGTTTAATATCTTGAAATGTGTTTATTGATTGTAGTAGTCAGCGGTACATTAGCCATATTTGCTTATGTTGATGCGCTAAGTACCTAACGTCTGTCACTGGTATTGCGTCATTTATGTTTTAGACGGATAGCCAACCCAAATAAACCATCTACTTATCAAACCTAGATCTTCGGGATTACATTGAAATATTTGAAAACCTAATTGTACTGTTTTGTTGACCAAAAGAAATAAAAATTCGTTTTCAAATCCTAACCAGTAGTTCCAAAAAGTTGAAACGATTTGAGAATCGAAATCAACTTAATCACTTTGCATTAAGGAAAATTATATTCTAAGGTATCACCGTTTATTTTAGCGTTTTGTTGCCTTCATAAGCCCCCCCATCAACATGCTTACTATAAGTATGGAACAACAAAAAATTGGTAACAACTTAATTTGCTCTGCAATATTATTTTCTATTACAAATAATTTACTCAATAATATTAATAAATTTAGGAATATTGGGTTCAATAATACTTCCAAAAGCAATTCTTTCGTAACATGAAATCGCCAGCAATTAACTGATGCTATGCGTATATCGTGGGTTAGGAGAACTCGAACAGAACACAATTGTTTTATGCATTTCTATGTTAAAAATATTCTATGGTTATACCATCAATACTTCCACACTGCAATAACATAATTTTGAACGGCTTTAAGTAAAATTGATTGGCGTAATAGAGTTATGCCGTACCCAATACAGTGCACAGGGGACTACTATGCAAAATACGCAACTAACATTTTGCTTATGCTTTATACTTATCAAAGATACCTATTTTACTGCAAAACACACTAAAAGTGCATATTGTAAACGTCGAGCTATTTTCAAAAATATTTCTTTTAATCATGATGTTTGTTCAGTAGTCACGATAATTTTAATAAACATAATAGCAAATAGGCAAAACAAGGGAATACGGGAGGCTATTTTAGCGCTGAGGGTGGTAATGGAGAAAACAATAGAGAAAGGCGAAAGCGTATATATAGGATTTGTAGATTTGGAAAAAGCATTCGACAATGTGAAATGGAAAAAAATGTTCGACATAAGCAAAAAGATTGGTATAAGCTTTAAGGATAGACGGATATTACATAGCATATACACAGAGCAAACTGCGGTAATAGAATTAAAGCAAGAAAGTAGAAAAGTAAATATTAGGAAAGGGGTGAGACAGGGATGTGCCCTATCCCCATTAATTTTTAACTTGTACAATGAATACTGTCAAATGCAGGAAGACATTTGGAATTAATATGCAGGAACAAAAGATTGATATGCTTAGATTTGCAGATGATATAGCGGTATTAGCATCTAGCAAAGAAAAGTTAGAAGCAGCTCTCAATGAAATGGAAACAGTTCTAACAGAGAGATATGGTATGAAAATTAACAAAAATAAAACTAAAGAGGCGAAATAAATCAAAAACAAGAATACAAATAGGTAACGAGATTGTACAAGAGGTCAAAGGATGTCTGATACCTAGGAAGTCAAATAACGCAAGATTGGAAAGCACAAAAGATATAAAACAAAGATTAGCACAAGGTCGTGCTACATTTTACAAGAAAAAGCAACTACTGTGCTCAAAAACCACAAACATAGAAACAAGGAAAAGATTGCTTAAAACATTTGTGTGAAACACAGTACTAAATGGTTGTGAAGCCTGGACAGTAGGAGAATCAGACAAAAAAAAAGGTAAAAGCCTTTCAAATGTGGTGCTACAGACGTATGATGAAGATATGGTGGACAGACAAATTTAGGAACAAAGAAGTACTGGAAATGGTATGGGAAGAAAGAAATATGTAGAAAACAGTAAAAAATATAAGAAATAGAATGATAGACCACTTACTAAGACATGTGGGAATAGTGCGGAATATATTAGAAGCAGAGATAGGAAAAAAGAGAAGTAGAGGTAGACCTAGGTTAGACTACTGCACACCGATAGTGAAAGATGTAGGCTGTAAGAATTTCAGGAAAATGTGTAGGATAGCCCAGAATAGAAATCAATGAAGGTACGCTTCCAGCCAGTCGCAAGATGGAAAACTAATGACAAAAATAATAACTGAACTTAAACATGGTGATTATTATAAACAACTACAGATATTGGTTTTGCAATACTCTCAACTAATATTAATTGTGCGAAAGGATTTACTGGAAAACTATTAATACGGCAAATGTCTAAGTGTTGGGGGATCCTTGGCAGCCACAGGCTGCTTAACCCCCTTCACATACCACTGAATCTCGGTGAAATAAGGAATATAATTAGAAAACAATAGAAGGGAATCGAGTTATATATAGGTATATAGGCGGCTCCGTGGCGTAGTGGTATGTGTGTGACTACTACGCCCTAGGTCCCGGGTTCGAATCCCGACACGGTCCGCTTGAAAAATGTTAGGCGAGCATTTTTCGCAAAAATACACCCTCGTTCGGATGAGAGGTAAAATGGAGGTCCCGTGTGTGAGTGTTGTCACGCACGTTAAAGATCCCTACCTTGCTTGGAACAGCAAGGATTCGGCAAAATTCAAAATTTTTCAGGTAAAAAAAACTCGCTTCCTGGCCAATATAGTACCTTCGGGTGGAGCAATGGAAAATCACATGTAATGTATATAGGCTGTTGGGTGAATTGCAGGGAACTGTGTAGGCTAGCTCAGAACATAAATAAGCTGATGTACAAGTCCAACCAGTTTTAAGACGTAAAAACCAATGACGAAAAAATAAGTGCTCATAAATCTGATGATTATTATAAACAACTACAGATGTTAATTGTGAAATATTTTCAACTAATGTTGATTGTGCGAAAGGTTAAATTGGAAAAACTATTAATTTGACAAAGGTTGAAGTGCTGAGGGAACTTGACAGCCAACGACTGCTTACCCCCTTCACATACAACTGAATATCGGGGAAGTAGGGTATATAAATGTAAAACAATAGAAGGTGACCGAACTGCATCAAACAAGAAAGAACAGCAGCTATGTTCTAAGACAACGAACATAGATACAAGAAGAAAACTGTGCAAAACATAGTGTGGAGCACATCACAGTACGTCTATGAAGTAGGGGCAGCAGGAAAAGCAGAAAGAGATAGAAGTCTCCTGGAATGTTGTGCTTCAGATGTATGAGGATGGTAGCACGGATAGACAAAGTTGTTTACAAATAGGTTGTTGAAATAGGAGAGAAATAAAGATATCTGTGGTAAACGAAAAAAAAATAGGAGGAATAGAAGGACAGGATAGGTTCTAAGGAATTTCTGGGGAATAGTACGGGATATATTACAAGCAGAGATAGGAAAAGGTAGGCAGGGGTAAACCGAGATCAGACTTTTGCACACAAATAGTGATAGCTGCAGACTTTGCAAATTTCAGGGAAATGTGTAGGTTGGTTCAGACTAGGAAACAATGAGGGTACGCGTCCAACCAGTTCTAGGACTGATGACTTGATGATGATGAATAACAAATAAACTTAAATTATAGTGATGTTTCGTAGTACAAAGACTACTGAAACGCTCCTATGTAGAGCAACCTAATCAAAAATGCCTATGATGATTCTAATACAAGTAAACGAAGTACTGCTACTCACTGACCCTTGTTTTATATACAGGGTGTATAGAAATTGGTGCAAAAGCTCCAGGTAGCGATATTCTTTGTATAATTCTGAATCGTAAACCTTAATACAAGAACGACATACCATGCTACCCGCGCTCGCACGAGGTCCCAAAGTTTCAAAGTACAGTATTGCCCGAAATAAACAGTACTGAAATTGTAATTGTTTTGTATATTTAAAAAATACATATTATTGACACTTTATTATATGTTCTAAATGTGCACCTCCTCGTTCGAGACAGACTTCATAACGATGTTCTAAGTTTCTGGTCATGTTATTGAATAAGGGTTGTCTCAGGGCTGCGAAGAAGACTCTAACGGCATCCTTTAATTTATCGATGGTTTGTGGTGCCCGTTTGAAAACGGCATTTTTAGCCATGCCCCAAATGTATGCGTCTGGATGTGTGAGGTCTGGAGAATGTGAAGGATAAGGGAAGTCAGTAAATCGTGATATGAATTTGCTTGGAAAATGTTCTTGAAGAAATTGACGAATTGCGGCAGCAGTATGGCAAGTTGCACCGTCCTGCTGAAAAAATTGGTTTCGAAATGCCAAGTTACGTGCACGACAGAATTGACGTAGATCAGGGATAAATCGTGTTAAAATTTGTCTGTACCTCTGTTGATTAAGTGTGACTTGCTTACCATTCTCTTCGATAAAGTACGGACCAATGATTCCGTGTCCGGAAACAGCACACCAGACACTCACTTTTTCACTATGTAAAGGAACCTCTTGAACCTCATCGGGTCTGGCAAAGCCCAGAAATCGATTTGTGCGACGATTCACATAGCCTGACAAGTGAAAATGTGCTTCGTCTGAAAACCAAACATTTTTCAAAAATTCAGGTTTTCATACTGTAACGCGAGAATTCTGGCGCAATATTCCACTCTACTGCGATAATCCCGAGGATGTAGTTGTTGATGTACCTGAATCACATACGAAAATGTACCCAGCTCCTTCAGGATTCTTTGACAGGAAGTTCTTTTAAATCAAGTTGTAACGCTGTCCTTGCCTGGCTGACTTTCGGATTTTCTAAGATTTGCTCAAAAACACGTTCATGGTTATTGTTGTTGTTAACTGTCCTGGGACGCCCTGAGTTTCCTTTTCGTTGGCACAATACAATACCTGTATTTCTAAACTTTTCAATAACCTTCAAAATTACAGCATTACTTGGAGAACGTTTATTAAACCTTTGTGTGAATTGATCAGACACGTATAGCAAACTTGCACCATTATGTCGGCCGATTCCGTATGAACGAAAATAATGCTCTACCAGAAACACTTTCTCCTCTGTACTTAACACCATTTTTAACAATTAGGCCCTACTAATTACTTGTTTGAGGTTTACTTGACAGGTCTATACTAGCTAACTTGAGTGTGACAGCGCACGCATAAAAACACCGCCAACTTAGTTTAGTACTGTTTATTTCGGGCAATACTGTATAATCTCGAAATAAGCATTATTATTTAATGATTGGTTGATTATAAGTTTGCAATTTCAAATAAAAGAACGTTTTAAAAATAATTGTAGCTGATAATTGTTGTTCAACCCTGAAATTTCATAATCTTAACATTTCTTCGTTTAGTCTGTCCGCAAAATAAAAACGTATGACAACATTGTACAGCTAATTGCCATACGTTCTCGTGTTATCAAATTACACCCGAAAACCTGCAGCGGGTAAAGCAAATAATACCAAAAAGATTACGCCTATGTTTGGAAAACATGGTTTTCAGTTCGAACATTTGGTTTCTTATGTTAGACAATAGTGGTTGTTTAGGTTTATCTTAAGTTATTTTATTGTGTTGATTTATTTAAACCATCATGTATATGAAATTACCCAATACCGTTATATATAAAAAAGTTAGTAGGCGTAAAAAAATAACAATTTTAGTTCTGTCAATAAAAGTTTAGAAAATTTATATAATCTTGAATTTAGAAATACTGTCCTCCATTTTGCAGAAATGCTTCTTCTTACTATACATGTAAAATGGTTCTTATTGCAAACGTGCAGAAAACAAATTGTTAAAAGTACTTTTTTAAGATTATGTATTCTGAAGAATAAAGACGAATAAACCAAACGGCATTAACTACAGTCCACTCTATTGGTTCTAAAATAAAGTCTGAACCTTTTACATCATTCTTATTTTATCCCAAATAGTGGTCTATCGGAGCACGAATTCTTCAGTTCTGGAACACAACAGTATAGGAAGTTCGTATACTACAAACTCGTAGTCTCTCAACGATGCTTCACCAAGGTTGTTTGAAACACTGGTGTCTCGTAAGCTCAAGACAAAAGGCTTTTAGGTAGATCACGGTACTAGGCCACTTGTATTCTGAAAGAAAGACAGGTTAGTTCTTTCTATTTGTACTAATTAGATTTGTGATTAGGTTGTGTAGTCACAAATAATCTCGCTAATACTAAAGGTAGTTGTAGTGTAGCTTAAAATAGTTACACTCAATACTATAATTTATAACATTTGTTAACAGTAACTGTCAAGTTGCATATAATTTCAAAATGTTAGAAGTCGGCATTAATATAGATTCGCTGAAAAGAAAGAAAGCTATACAAAAGGGTTTGTTAACACGCATATAGGAAAATTTGTTATTTCTGAGAAATGCAATGTAGAAATTAACATTAATGGTAACATTGTAAAGGAGGTGCAACTCAGCAAAGTCTTCGAAACATATTTAATAATTCAAGATGAGATTGAGGAAGTAGATGAAACTAAGGATGTTGACAGAATCGATGTTGAAATTAGATACCTTCTTAATCGCAGCAAAACTTAGAACAATAATTCAAAATTATGATCAAACACTGCATTAAAAGGGTTCACCAGTTCAAAGGCAATCGATTGTTCCACAAGTAGAGATAAAGTAACATCCAATTCATGTAAAGCTTCCAAATTTGGACCCGCCCTCCTTTACAGAGCAATTTGAAAATTGGCCCGCATTTAAAGACATTACATTTGATTTTTCCAATGCTCCACCCGAAGGTACTACATTGGCCAGGAAGCGAGTTTTTTTTTACCTGGAAAATTTGGAATTTTGCCGAACCCTTGCTGTTCCAAGCAAGGTAGGGATCTTTAACGTGCGTGACAACACTCACACACGGGACCTCCATTTTACCTCTCATCCGAACGAGGGTGTATTTTTGTGAAAAATGCTCGCCTAACATTTTTCAAGCGGACCGTGTCGGGATTCGAACCCGGGACCTTGGGCGTAGTAGTCACACACATACCACTACGCCACGGAGCCGCCTCGCATTTAAAGACATCTATCTTTTGGGCTCTTATTGGTTCGAATCAAACGTTAACCGATGTTCAAAAGCTAATGTATTTGAAATTGTGTATTCGGGGGGACCTTTAGACCTAATTGATAACTTACTAATAACTAATGAGAATTTCAAGGTTGCTTGGGATATTTTAAATAAACGGTTTGATAGAAATCTGCTTATAAGAAATGCATATATACATGGTTTAATCGAAGTTCCACATTATCAAAAAATAATGCCACTGTTCTAAGACAATTTCTCGCACAAATAAATAAAAATCTAAAATTGTTAGAAGCTCTAAAGGTTGATACAAAAGGTTGGGACTTACTCTTAATTTATATTTATTCTAAACTTCTAGATGACAATACTCGTCAAGCCATTGATTTGGACAGAGATTCCAATCAACTACCTACTATCGTGGAGTTTTTAACTCTTTTAAACAAGCGTTGTTCCTTATTAGAAACGCATTCCGCACAAATCAAGATCAATGTGGAAATAAGTCTAAAACAGTACGAGGTAGTCACACTTCATATCATTCAGTATCACAATATTTAGACTACGCATACTGTAAACATAACAATCACAGCATATACAAATGCATTAAGTTTTTGAAACTGCCAGTACCTAAACGAAAACAATTAATAATACAGAATCAACTATGCTTCAACTGTCTAGGAAGCAAGCATTGTGTTAATCAATGCACACCATCTCAATGTAGAATTTGTTCTGTAAAATACCATTCTTTATTACACGAATACCGCAATCATCCTGAGCCACAGACAAATAAAACAAAGGTACCGTTACATTATCAATCAAAATTCTTCATCTACAATGACGCCTCAAAAAACGCCAGTCTGTCAAAACGTGGCGTCGAAAGTACGGAAAACGCGTTAAACCCCTAGGACAAGTCACGCCGACGAATCCGTGCAGGGAAGTTGTTGTTACACTGTATCACACGACAATACGCTAATTTTGCTAGCTACGACAAAAGTAACGTTGATTGCTCAAAACGGAAGTAAAGTGCATGAAGGGGCACTGTTAGATTCAGCTTCGCAAACAACTTTATTACGTCTCAGTTATTCAAATTGTTAGCCTCACCGTCGTATAAATACAGTATGTCTATTTCATGGATTGGCAATGTTCAAAAAGTCTTAAACAAGCTATCAAGCTCAAAATGCAATCATGTTGTGAAAACTTCTCAATGCCAGTTTTTGTTGCAATTTTAGTTAAAATCATATCTTTACCCCCTCACATCCAAGTGGATAAAATAAACTGCCATTGTCCATACTCTTAACACTGGCTGATGATAGTTTCCATGTTCCCTCTCAAATAGATTTGTTAATAGGCGCTGATGTATTCTATGACATTATTACTTCAGGCATCGTTTGATTAGGTGAAAACTTGCCTACACTTCAAAATTCACACTTAGGATAGATTATTGGAGGCCCTGTACCTACTCGAATTAGTCGTGCACACTTGTTAATAAGTATATCTCTCTTCTCTAACACCACAACATTGGAGGAAGTCCTTCTAAAATTTTGGAGTTTGGAAGAATATCCACACAAGCAATTTCTAATGGCAGAAGATAACCAACGTGAATCCATATTCTCAAAAACAACTAAGCATTTGTTGATGGCAGATTTCAAGTAGACATACCTTTTTAGAGGAGATATCACCTCTTTCTCTCGGTAACTCATACGCGCTAGCACGTCAATGCTTTCTCTCTTTAGAAAGAAGGTTACATAAAAACCAAAAATTATTGCTAAGTTACGAACCGTTTACAGATGAATACAATCCACTAAATCACGCCAACATTGTACCATTGGATATCACTCCTAACCCGCTAAAATACTTTTTACCATATCATTGCATAATAAAAGAAAGTAGTTCAGTTACAAAGTTAGGAGTAGTCTTTGATGCGTCTATGAAGACTACAAGCCAGCTCTCACTTAACGATATCATGTTGAAGGGAACCATCGTTTAACCAGAGTTAGTTGATATATTACGCAGGTTTCGCAGTTTTCAGTACGTATTCATTTCAGACATTGAAAAGATGTATCGACAGATTCGAATTAACCTTCCCAATTACATTTGCAAAATATTCTGTGAAGAAAAAACCCTAAAGATGAGCTAAAGTGTATTCAGCTCCAAACCCTCACGTATGGTATAAAGGCAGCTCCATACTTGGCAACGAAATGCTTAGTACAATTCGCCCAAGAAAACTCCACAACACTTCCTCTCGCTTCTTCTGCAATCTTGCATCAATGCTACGTTGATGACATTTTAGCTGGTGCTAACTCCAAAGTTACATTGCTAAAGATGCGAGAAGAACTTGTAACAATGTTAAAAACTACTGGTTTCAATTTGCATAAGTGGGCTTTCAATGACCCATTTTTGGACGATACTGCCAAGAATGTCAACAAAACTACTCCGATCAAAGTGGTAGGTATTGCGTGGATTCTCAAGGATGACATCTTTTAAGTAAGTTGTCCTCTTATGGATGTTTGTATCTGTACAAAACGTCAAGTATTATTACATATTGCACATTTATATGATCCACTGGGTTTTATTAGTCCAGTAGTGATTACAGTCAAAATTATTATGCAAAAAATATGGGTTAAGAAATTAGGTTGGGATGAAGACATTACTCCATATCCATTCGATTTGTGGAAAGCTTTTATTAAAAATATAGGTGCCATTTCACAATTGTCAATTCCCAGACGGATACACTCATTCAACGAATATGTAGAAGTTGATACCAGTACCGTAGCTTATGGCACTGTAACTTATATTCGTATAATTTATAGGGATAAGACCAAACAAATATTGTTTGTTCCAAGTCACGAGTGGCGCATTTAAAAAAAAAACCACTACATTACCACAATTAGAACTTTGCGGAACTCATCTTTTAACAAGACTGATGCAAAGAATAAGAACAAGTTCTTTTTACAATTTTTCAAGGGTAGTTATGTGGACCAGATTCGCAGATTGTACTTTATTAGTTTCACAATTCACCGTCACGTTGGATACATTTTAAGCAAATAGAGTAGCGGAGATTCAAGAAAATAGCCCTCTTTCACAATGGTTTCACGTGGATACTAAAGTTAATCCTGTTGACTTAATACCGAGAGGTATAGAGTCCGCATCCTTGTTACAAAATATCCTATGGTGGTACGGACCTTCATTTTTGACGTCCTTTGATTTTAATTTGCTGACTCATTCATCAGTAATTCCACATTCTTCAACTACAGAACAGAGAGTTAGTATAAATGTAGTACTGAGTCAATTTTCTATTCTATTTGAAAGGTTTTCAAAATTTTCCATTTTACGACGCCAATCTCTTATGTATTACGTTTCATCAATAATGCCAAGATGGAATCTGCGAAGTTGACCGATCCGTTAAAGACAGTTGCACTACATAGATCTCTTATTACTATAGTGAAATGTATTCTAGCTGAAGGGTTTTCCTCAGAAAGTGCTCAACTAAAATGCCAACTCTTCAAAAATTCTTCCATTCAAGCGTTGTCTGCATTTTAGATGATGAAAGCATCATTCGTGTTGGGAATAATTACACAATGCTCAAATATCGTACGATCACAAGCATCCAATCTTATTACCTGCGAAGGTGCATTTGGTGAATCTGATTATTACTTATGAACACTTAAGGTTACAACATGTAGGGGCGCAAACTGTTCTTGCAAATATTCGATGAAGGTTTTGGCCTTTAAGTGCAATTCGACAAGTAAAACGGATCATTCACAAGTGTGTTACATGTTTCAAATATAAAAATGCCAAATCTGAACAAATAATGGGAATATTACCACCAAAACGTGTCGCTATAATCAGAGCTTATTTAAATGTTGGAATCGATTTTGATGGTCCGCTATTAGTAAAGGAATCAGGACTTAGAAGATCCATTACCTCTAAAGCTTACATAGCATTGTTCACACAAAAGCCATTCATTTGAAACTGGTATCAAATTTGTCAACAAACGTATTTTTGATTTATTTCTCGTCGCGGAAATCTAAGTACAATTTTCAGTGACAAAGCGACTTATTTTCGGGGTGCACATAACGCATTAAATGACGTTTATAAATTATTTAAAACACAGCAGCATATCAACACAATTAACGATTTCTTATTATTAAATTTAGTGGAAATTTATTCCACCAGTCAGCCCACATTTGGGCGGTCTGTGGGAAGCAGAAATAAAATTTGCAAAGTTTCACCTTTGCAGAATTATTGGAAAGTCTGTTCTATCATTTGAAGAATTTATTACTATACTTGCCCAAACTGAAGCGATATTAAACTCACGTCCACTGAGTCCAAATTCTTTAGATCCTACAGATCAGCCATTTACTTCCTTTCCTGAGAAGGAAACAATTTCTATTCCCAATAACAGACCTTCGGTTTGGCAACAATGCACAAAAATACGACAACTATTTTGGAGAAGGTACTCCACCGAGTATTTAAATCAGCTACAGCCTAAACTTAAGTGGATTGCCCCACTTCCAATTTTGGAACCTAATACGATGGTCCTCTTAAAAGAAAATAAAACTGCTCCTCTTAATTGGATTTTGGGTAGAATTATTAAAGCTATTCCGGGTCCAAGCGGAAAGGTTAGAGTTGTTGAGATTAAAATTCGGAATGGTATTTTTGTACGCCCTATTTGTGAAGTAGCTCCTCAACCTTTGGAATGATTGAAGACCTTGCGTTAGGGGATAGGGATGTTTAGGTTTATCGTAAGTTATTTTATTGTGTTCATTTATTTAGATAATCATGCATATGAAATTACCCAATACCGTTATATATAGAAATGTTAGTGGGCGTAAAAAATTACAATTTTAGTTCTGTCAATAAAAAAGTTCAGAAAATTTATATAATCCTGAATTACAGAATTGTAGGTACTGTTTTTAAAAATACTGTCCTCAATTTTGCAGGAATGCTTTTTCTTACTATACATGTAAAATGGTTCTTATTGCAAATGTGCAGATAATAAATTGTCAAAAGTAGTTTCTTGAGATTATGTATTCTGAAGAATAAAGAAGAATAAACAAAAGCGCATTAACTACTGTCCAACTCTATGGTTGTAGAATAAACTCTGAACCATTTACATCACTTTTCTTGTTTTAGCCCAAACAGCGGTGTTGATCAACTATGCACACATTCCCAAAATTGAATCACACAATAAAATTCTAATTTAAAACTTTGAAATATATGATGTTTAAAATAAATTATTTCTAACTTAATTTTATCTCTCTAGTGGCATCTCCAATTGAAGAGCCTTACGCCTACCCATCTGTTACTAAAAATGAATAAAATGACAAAAAATTAGTTTTAACAATTCTAACGCTGTTTCATAAGTTACCATTCATTAATTATAAATACAATGTGTGGGATATTACCAATGTACGTTTATTTCACATGGTTCCTGAAGGCACGGGAAAGCATGCTACATCATTTATTAAGGTTTTTGATTTAGAAATTTGCAAGGAATATCGCTACCTGAGGCTTTTGCGCCAATTTCTATAGAACCTGTATATTAAGATGAAATTATAGTTCAGACTTTTATACAAAGTCTAAATGATTATATCAAATCGAGGTGGCTATTGAAAGTAGAAACGGACAGGTTCGAATCTTCCAATCTCTACTTGGACACTTTACCACCTGAGTTGATGGAACTAATAAATTCTGTTGGAGACTTGAACAAATTGGAATCCTGTAGGGCCCATTATATGAAACTAGTTTGCAATTGCTTTGGCGTTTTCAATCATATTTGAAAGAGTCCAATATTGATATGAAACAAGCACATGTATTTACAAATGGCTCAAAATATGCCACAAGGTCACCCTCTAAAAAGTTTTGTTGTTAGTTCACATTTTGTGCCTTCGTATTGTTTTACCTGACGTCGCAAGTTTCGCAACAGTCGGTATTTGGAAGATCTGATTCCATAAGAAAATTATTCAAAAGTTAGTTTAAGGTGTTCGATCTTAATAGAACACAAGAAAATTTGTTGCTAAATCATTAAAAGTGGGGTTGTTAAACACAGTATGAGGTTTTCACATTCGCGGATTTTAAACGTGTTCACATTTCTATGTAAAAGTGCATCAGGAACGTGATGGGCAGTGAGTAACTGTTAGTAGAGAAAATCAAGAATACTGGGACGTCTTTTCCACCAGGTCCTCATTTCCACACACATCTGGACCAAATAGTTTTCTTCGACTAGCCATTTCATCTTTCGAGATAAATCTATCTTGTTTGGTGTTAATTAATATTAGATTTTTCTTAACGACTTGAATTTCTAGGAATTTTTTAGATAGCATCACTCTCCAGGGAGCTACCCTCATTTTAAATTTTTTTACCAGCAGCGATTTCTGACCGTCCTTAAAAATTTTTTAGTCATGCGACACATCAAATTAGTCTAGAATTTTACGCAGATCGAATCTGCAAACATATTTAAAATCCATCCACTCACTACCGTTTTACACACATAACCTCTAGCGAACATATAAAAGATTATTTTTGTTTCTTTTAAGATAAATGTACCTTATTATTAAGCATTATAGAGAATTTCGAAACTTTTTCTTTAATAGAACATTCTAAACCCAACACACTTTATCAAAAACATGAGGGACTTTTAAAAAGGGTAAAATATTTATCAATTTCCTAGATTTACATTTTAATTTCTAAACGCATGTTATAACTTAATGATGTAGTTAAGTCAATGCTAAATAGGTAATGGAAAATACAATTCATATCTGTACTAATTTATTGCGCATTATTAATCACACAAAGCACTCGCGAAATCGGTATATAATTTTTTTCTAGTAGCCATCCTCGACTACGTATTTTGGGAAATACAAATTCCATAGTTAAAGCACTAGCAATCAACGACACTTTCTATTAATTATATTATTGACTACATGTTTTTGAGGTATACAAGAAATATGTTTCAATGCCGTACATTAGAAATTGACGCATAATTGCTTGTGGATTATTTATTCTTTCATGGTTTGAAAATTACGACGATTTCATTGAACCTGGAGATACCAAAGAGGATTCAACTATTGTCTTTGACGATATACCTGCAAACGAGCAAAGCAAAATCACGCAGTTTTTCTCGTTTGGGAGACATAAAGCAATAGATTCATTCTACCTATGTCAAAGGTGTGCTAATGCCTTAAAACATAGACTCACAAATAACGCCAATGTAATCGCATTATGGAAACAAAGTGACATGAACCTTCGTCATATTTTTCTTGATCATATAAGTGACATGACATATCCAAAATTTAAAGAAATGTGCTTGCAGTGTTGGGGTGGTGGTGAGTCAAAAAATAATTTTATAACTATTGTGAAAGATTTTGATATCGATAAAGGACGGTATCGGAAGAATTTTGATGAGTATATAAATATTTGATATTATTCAAAAAATAGTTAGTTAGTTACCATCCAAAGTCTGATGATGACGGAAGTAAAGATTTTATCGCAAATAAACGTAATCTTCAGTTAATTCAATATGCTGTACGAAAAAAGTTTGTGGCATACAAAAAGGGAGACACTACATCCCAGCAAAAATTTCAAAGGAGCTCATAAACAATTGATCGATCCCTTGCAAGTAACCGCTTCCCAGTTGCAAGCAATCACCAAAAAATCTCCATACCTACAATAAAGGTTAAAGTCGAAGAAATGGAAGCACCTAGAAAGAAAGTTAAACAACTCGTTCCAGAAGAACCGTTCCATCTTTATTATGCGGACGTGTTAGCTAAAGATGAGGATGAAAATATTGACAAATCAGTTTATGTAGTAAAGTATAATGCTGAAACCGATTCATGGAATTTGTGGAAAAGTGTATTGGAAATTAATCCGGAAAACAGTGGCATAACATTAAATAAAGTGATATACCCGGGTACGAGGGGTTTATACAATCTGCTAACCTTTAAAGACATCAACCCTAAAGATGGCGATTTCAATTTGCATGAAGATTTACCGAATTACTTGGAAATGATCAAATCAGCATCGATTTTGAGAAGAAAGTTTAACCCATACACATTAAAAGATTTAAACGAGTTTCCGACAAATAACAAAAAGTTCGAGAAATATGTGCAAAGAAATCTCACCGAATTTCGGAGGAATCCCGAGAGAAAACAACCAAAAAGAAGAAAACAGATTATGGGGGCGGGTTTAGGCTTTCCTAATCAGTTTTACAAAAGTTTAAATTCGAAGTCTGTGCAATATGTCTACTGGAACAATATACATGAACTTGTGGATCGGTTGAGATTGTTGAACGCATCCAACCGAACTGGAAATAAAAACGAGGAAAACATTAACGAGATGGTGTCCATAATAGAAGAGTTGAGAGAAGAAGGTATAATACAGTGAGCTCAGTAAATAATTACAGTTTTAAAATGTCAGTCGACCGCTTTGGACGTTCAGAGCGTAAAGGTGCTGATATTCGGCGTAGGCCCTTCGAGGATTTCTGCTAACGTCGGATGGTGATGGATACGATATGCAGCAAAGAAGGTTAATGAATCCATCAGACGCGAAAGAAGATTATGATCTGGTTACTCAAGGAAACACTATAGTATTCAAGTCTGGAGAAGAAACAATTAGTTTTCGTAAAAGAAGGCTAGTTGATGTAATGGAGCCTAAAAACGATAGTGATTGTGTTTCTAAAAAGTTTGCTGTTAATCTTGTAAATCAAACCTTTTCAGACTGTTTAAAAAGTATGGAAGATGTTCAGCGTAAAACTATAGTATACAATGCAAGAAACCACCGTATCATACAGCTTAGTCCTCCAATTGAAAAATCAGATGCAGCAACCAGACAATATATAGACAAAAATGTGATAAAATTGTATTCGATGTAAAAGCATTTGTTAAGTTTTTTATGAATTTGACTACGGTTTCTGACACAAACGAAAAGGAGGTCGGTCTCGCATTATCATCGATTTACGAGTCGGCACCAGCAACTATAGAAAACAAATACTACAAACCAAAAGCTTCAGTTTATGCCAAAGGTGCAACTAGATAATGATAGCTCTATTAGTTTAGCATCAATGTTAAGCAAAAATGAGTAAAGAAATCATTGTTAAGGAATTATTTATGCCTGCAAGAAAAAATTTTCAGCGTCGTCACACAAATCTGAAACATGTGAAACGCGATCTTATCCAGTCGGACTTGTGCGAAATGTAGCCTTACTCTCGTGTGAACAATGGGTACAGATATATTCTAATAGCGGTGGACCGTTTCAGAAAATATGCTTTAGCCAAGCTTTTAAAAAATAAAACTGAGTCAGAAGTTACAAATGCTATGAAAAAAATATTGGACAAAATGTTGCAAGGAGAAATTAACACAAAAATCAATCTACAAACGGATTTTGAGAAAGAGTATTACAAACGATGGTTTAAAAATCTTATGCAAAAATATATGGTGAACCATTATTCAATCAAAGCTAGTATGGCTGAATGGTTGATCAGAACAATCAAAACAAGTTGAACAGAAGATTTTACTTGCAAGGTAGTCATAGATGGTTGAATATTTTGCTAAGGTTATGGAAGAATACAATAAACACCACATCGAACTATTAACATGACACCTATGAAAGCGGAAGAACACCCAGAAAGATTAAAACTTTACACCGCTGACAGTGCTTCTAAAAGTCACAAGAAGTTGTACAGAGTTGGTCAGATTGTACGTATATCAAAATATAAAGCAGTATTCGACCGAGGATTTTATCCAAGCTGGAGTACAGAACTATTCAAAATTGTTAAAGTACAACAAACGAAACCGATAACCTATCTGCTACAAGATTTGGAAGGTCAGCTAATCCTAGGTGCTTACTACGGTGATCAAATTCAGCTCACAGCGGCACCCGACACGTACCTAGTGGAAAAAGTTTTACGGAAGGGGAAGCACGGACGTGAAGAACTAGTAGTGTCGTGGTTGGGGAACGGTAAAAGTTGGATTAAGAAAACAGACTTGCTTTAGTATCAACCGAGCAAAGTTCCAGATATTTACCTAGTTGAAAAATTCCAATGAAGCAAAAGAATAAACTACTTGTTCGATGGGTGGGGGTAAAAGCCCCTAGTTGGATAGATAGGAGAGATTTGCTTTGAAGCCCATTCCTATTTATTATTCGAAGCAGGAAGCATGTATTTCATAATTGATTTACAAGGATATCAATACAAAACTAGTGACTTCTATTGCAAGGAGATCGCCATTTTGGATATAGTTAATAATGTAATATGGCATGAGATACTGAACATGGTAGTCGAGGATGGCTACTAGAAAGAAATTATATACCGATGTCGCGAGTGCCTTGTGTGATTAATAATCGGCAATAAATTAGTCAGATATGAATTGTATTTTCCAAGTACCTATTTGGCATTGACCTAACTACATCATTATGTTATAACATGCGTTTAGAAATTAAAATGTAAAACTAGGAAATTGATAAAATTTTTACCCTTTTTAAAAGTCCTTCATGTTTTTGATAAAGTGTTTTGGGTTTAGAATGTTTTATTAAAGAACAAGTTTCGAATTTCTCTACATAATTATGTTGTGACATGCGTTTAAAAATAAAATGTAAATCTTGGAAATTGATAAAATTTTTACCCTTTTTAAAAGTCTCTCATGTTTTTGATAAAGTGTGTTGGGTTTAGAATGTTTTATTAAAGAACAAGTTTCGAATTTCTCTATAATGCTTAAGAATAAGGTACACTTATCTTAAAAGAAACAGAAAAAAATCTTTTATATGTTTTCTAGAGGGTATGTGTGTAGAACGGAAAGGGGTGGTCGGATTTTAAATCTGTTTGCAGATTCGGATTCTGCGTACAATTTTAGACTAATTTGATGAGTCGCATGACTAGAGAATTTATAAGAACCGTCAGAAACCGCTGCTGGTAAAAAATCTTAAAATGAGGTTAGTTTCCTGGGGGATGATGCTATCTAAAAATTCTAGAAATTTAGGTAGCTGAGAAAAATCTAATACTAATTGACACCAAACAAGATAGATTTATCTCGAAATATGAAATGGTTAGTCGAAGAAAACTATTTTGTTCAGAATGTTACCGGTAAAAATTCTTAAAATGAGGGTAGCTCCCTGGGGGGTGATGCTAACTAAGAAAATCCTAGAAATTCAGGTAGCCGATAAAAATCTAATATTAATTGACACCAAATAAGATAGATTTTTTTCGAAAGATGAAATGGCTAGTCGAAGAAAACTATTTGGTCCAGGTGTGTGTGGAAATGAGGATCCTGGTGGGAAAGAGGTCCCAGGATTCTTGATTTTCCTCTACTGCTGTTGATGCTGATCATGAACTAGCATTGATATTGATTTTCGAATATTACTTTTCCTTCAATTTCATTCGTGCAGATGTTTATACTTACAAAGCAGAATGGTGAAATCCGAACAGTTTTTGCTCTTTCCTTATATCTTAAATTAAGCTTAGTTGATCTGGTTTTGGTGTTTAAGTTAAAATAGATGAGCTACTCTAGCAAGCTAACCTAGGTGGGAAATCTAAATCTCTCAGAATTTTTGAAACCCGATCAATCCCTAAAGAATTACTTTTAAGAGGTAAACCTCCGAGATTTTCCTCTTTGCTTTATATCACGGTTCTTCGTAAATTTTCTTAGCATCTAAGACGTGCTTGATCAAGAATTTTACAAGGAATTAAAATCTTTTTAAAATTTTGAAATCGGAGCTACCCTTACTGAGTTATAAGCCGTAAAACTCAAATTACGTTACATCTAGATTTAGGTTTATTTCTTAAGATTCAGCACATAATTTTCTAGATATCTAAGGCACGTTTTCAGTCGATAATTTCTGGGGGAATTTAAATCTTTAGGAATTTTACCCCAAGATCAATCCCCACCCTTAAAATCTTGCCCAAAACATTTCGATCATGGAACGCGCTACTTTCACAAATCTGGCAATCAAGATATCATTTCTTGAAAATACGAATCTGCTATTAGCTTTAATCTAATCTAAGAGTACGCTTCAACCTAATGACAATCTCCCACATCATAATTCTCAAAAATTTATTTATAAACAGTTTTCTAACGTGTAAAACATAGACTAGTTTAAAATTTTCCGCGAAATCCGATTCGTCCAATAATTCAGCTCTGGAACCAACCTCATACGCTACCAGTAAATTGAAAAAATTAAACCCAAAAATAATTTCGACTATGTGAAAGGTTAAAATTTAATTTCTGGAGTAGTTTGTGAACTTTTTAAACCACTAATATCTCAAATACGTATGTACTTTTTTCACTGCTTATGAGTAAGAAAATGTGTTAAAGAAACGGAATAAAGAGCGTATACAAAAATTGATTAACAAAATACTACAAGTGCGTGTTGTCGGTCAACTAACATTTTGTTGTTCATAGGACATCAAAATATTAGCTGCCCAGCGATCTCCACGGGGAGGTCAACACGCACACTTTGTTTGCTAGAAATCTAAGGTATATAATTAATCTAGACAAACAACAGAAAACTC
This sequence comes from Platerodrilus igneus, assembly GCA_036346225.1. Taxonomy (NCBI): domain Eukaryota; kingdom Metazoa; phylum Arthropoda; class Insecta; order Coleoptera; family Lycidae; genus Platerodrilus; species Platerodrilus igneus. The sequence continues at coordinate 7,354,244 of JARFIW010000800.1, forward strand.
ATCCAGCTTGATTTTTAGCAGAGCTATTAACTGGAGAGCAATTTAAATTAAAGCTTTTTCAATTGCTTAAGAGAAAGATGTTTTTAAGAAACGCGATAAAAGAGGTAGAAATTCCTTTTAAAATTTTTTTAGGACTAAATTTTGGAACCAAGAACAGTTAAAATATGTATATAATTTTTCATTACTCAAGAGAAAGAACCATACTAAAGAGGGTGGGTAAATAAATTTACTTTACTTATTTATGCAAAATCTTGATTGATAAAAATGTGAACGCAACAACAACTAAAGAAGCTGCAAAAACTTAATATCAAATATAGTTTCTTTAGCATGAAATTGACTAACTCTGAGGGAGTCTAAAACTACGTTTTAGCCCTCACCAAAAGCTATGTGTTTATTAATTTGTTACGTGCAAAATGAGCGTTACGTTATAAATTTAGATTTTCGGTGAAGAAGCGGGGATCCTGTAACAATATAAGGGAACTTTAGCTAACTGCAGTGGTGCGGAGGTGGGTTTCTGTGGACGAAATTATGGAAATGGCAAAAATAAAGAAATAACAATAATAAAATGGATGAAATACAAACAGATTACATTACTACATATACTTACCCTAAAAGACTGTTTCTCTTGTCACAACTAAAGGGCGCCAAACTGTATGTTTTTGCAAACCCTTCAATATTATCCCTACACATAGGTTTCTTTTGCTTCTGCTTTTCTAAATTTTACCACATTATACGTTACTTTTTCTACAATCCCGTAAAAACACTCATTAGGTTTGTTATAATTACATAAAATTGTAAAATAAAATGTTTCTTCTAAATACAATTCCATCACTGACGTGACTGATATCCTTTCACACTGGCCCAATTACTATCTAGTTTATAACTAAATGTAAATGAAGTTCAACGTATACTTAACCTCTTTTGAGATTCAATGATTTCAATAAAAATACAAATATACTCTTTTTAAAGAAAATCTAAATTCTTAACCATAAACTAGCCAGATATTACTAAAAGAAAACCCAAAGAATAAAACATTAACCCGTAACTAATTCTACCATCCCATTGTTGTAGTTTTCGAGATTGGTCTATCGACATTTGAAATCCCAATTTATGGAAATACTCTATATCCACACATCGAAAAACAACGCAATACCAAGTTTTTCGCTAACCATTCCATTGCCTAATTAAAAATACTTAACTTTTACCAACAATAATTTTGCTAACAAAACTTACTTTTAAAACCAATTCAGGGTGGCATTAGCATTATATCGTTAATTTGAAGGGGACATAGAAACCAATTAGACAAACAAAAATTGTTAATAAACCTATGCTCTAAAACAAATCGTTAAGCTACAAACGCACACACAAAAAGTATCAAAAATGTCTTAAAAACACTGCAATGTTAACTAGGTCACGAATCAAATGCACATTACATCATTCTTTAGCAAAAGTGCATCGAGTTATTTTGTTTGACAGTTAAAATGCACTCTATATCAATAATTTAAGTTTGCAGAGGGTCACAATTTGGTTCCTACCAAAATAAGTTTAAAATTTATTTTGAACATGCGAATGTTACAAAACATAATATATCATTATGCTGATTTGGTCGACTGTATTGGGTTTATGACCCCGTAGTCATGCATTTGTTACAATTCAGCGTTTATACAAAATACAATAACTTATTTTAAGTTGCTTGTACCTTCATTGAAATAGTTTGTAACTGAGGTTAGATGATTTGTCAGTTGCATATGTTTGATTTTGTTACTTGTGTTTCACTACCTGCTTAGGTAATACACTTAGACGCAATGTTGTGACTTAATTGTAGTTGGTTGTAGGCAATTACAGATAATTTTATCGCGCAGTAGTTTAGTGAATTCTGATTTAAAGATATAATAACTGTACGTTATACTAACCACACACTTACAGATACGGTGGACATTTTGAACAACTATTTTAAAATCATTTCATGTGCGTAATGTGATTCAGGATAACACTAGCACAGCTAATTATTTTTTAGAAACATATAACAAAACAGCAGTCCTAAAACTTTGACTTAAGTTGACCTAAGCCGGGCATTTAAAAAGCGGCCCAAGAGTAAAATGTTTTATAGGTTTTTTGTTTCGCCAATCAATCTCTATCAATCACCTCCTTAATTTAATGACATAAAACTAATGCCACCTTGTATACACTAATTCCGTTAACTTAGTCCAACGAAATCATTACTTTCACTTTGATTAGTTCCATGCTACATGATATTCACATTATATAATTAAAAAGTATAGACATAAAAACTAATTGACTCCCTGTTCAAGTAACACCTGCTGAATAAGCAAATGCAAAATACCAATGGTTCACATTCCAATTAGGTCACCAACTGATAAAACAAAAATAATAAATTCTCATTTCTAGACAGGAAAATTCGTAAGCTTCAACCCTTTCGCGATAATAAAATCCATGAAACACGTGTAAGTGATTTATTGCCCCCTTTGCAATTTAAACCACGCCATAACCGCAACAGCCTACCTCCTTTGCGTCGCCTTACCTTATGTGTTTACATTGCGACTCCTGTATTTGAACTTCACCTTCCTACTTGTCCAGCTTAGTTGTTATCTTTTTTTCTCGCTTGATAAAATCCTATTAATTGCGATCAGCATCCGTCAGTACAATGTAGTAATTTTAATCTACACTGAATGAAGTTATTGTCACGTTAACTATGTAAAGGTCATGCTTTGTATGTAATTTGTGTTATGTTGTAATATGGGATTATTTTAATCCCATTTGTAATCGGGACGGACGATATCTGTCTATTATAAATTATTTTTTTATATGAAATGTAATATTAATATTTGTTTACATTTGCGGTTTTAATTTAAGTCATTGTCCTGGATTACTACGTCTGCAATGTACTTAAAAGAAATGATGTAATATCTTTTGTAGATACAGTTTGTTAGTGAATGACCTTTATAGAAACAAAATTTGAAATATCAGGCTTAATTAAAATTAAATTTTGTGAAATGTATCACACAAGAACAGGCGCGGATTTAGAACTGATTTGGAGCGGAGGAGGTCCATAGATATTTCATTAGAGATTCCAAAGTCATCAATGCCAAAGGATATTGCAGAATTGGTTCAGAAGTTGTTAACTGTGTGTTTTTATATTTTAAAAAAAGAATAAACTTTTTTTTATAAGTAGGAGATTGTTTATAAGGATTATTTGTTAAAAATTTGTTAAAAATAGCTGCAGAGCAGTATAATCTTACTCAGGGTTAGGGGAAAACGATTGAAACAAATCGAAATATCCTGCATTTATTTAATGATTATTTTACAGCTGACTTTTTTGGGAGGGGAGGAGGCGATGCTGCCTCCCCCCTCCCGATTTTAGTTTGTCAATTCTGATGTGCTAAATTTTCTTTTTTATCTAATTCATAGCTAACGTAACGTAAATCGTTTCATTTTTATGCTGTTTTTGAAAACTTAAGGTTAACTGACGTACTGCTGAGTTTTAGATTAGCACTAACGAACTAGTTTATTTATAATTTTTTATTCGAAACGGAGACAGTTTAATTTTATGTCGCGTCTTGATTGTTACAAAATATAATTATCCAAGTATTGGTTTTTATTTGATTTTCTTTATATTTCATGGTACTGATTTTACAAACGAAAATTTATGTGCCTAATTTTATTAGCATGTGTATGTGTATCTAATATATGCACTGTCAATTGCAAGTGCATAAATCGTTTTTATTCGGTTTGTTTAGCAATTTTGTAGAATTAAAACGTACTTGAAGCGCAGCAAATCTGGTTTTTGTTAAATCTATTCGTAATCTTCATTTACAGACATACATAGTGGTACTTAATAATTCGTGTTTCATAGTGGTTTGAATTGCAAAATTATATATTTTAATACAACTAAGAATACAAACTACAACTTATTAACAAGTTTTTAAGTATTTAGAACCAAATCAACTTCCTGTTTTTTTCTCTTATCAAGCACATTAATTAGAGAGACGTTTTAAACCGATATAAATCTATTTATGGTTAATTGGAATGTAAAAGTGCTGGCTATCGTTATAAATTATATTTCACACTTATTAATACCTCATTATAATTGTAAAGTTTTGTTAACTGCTAATTACTTACATACTTGAATTATTTATGGTTATGTGTATATGAATAAATCATTTTATGGTCAATAGTTAATATTTCCATTAGGTTTACTTATTATAAGTATTCTGCTACCTTGGTATGCCGATATAGTCCGAAAAGTGAAGGAGACATTCAATCAAAAGCAAATAGACATATTCCATTGTTAATACAACTTTGAAGCTATGTATTCCGGGTGTAACAAAATAAGTGTAAAACATTTCAGGGAGTGATTCCTCATCGTAAAAGAGATAGGGTTTTTCATATAAAGAAACTTTATTAGAGCATCCCTTGTTAAGATACAACCCCCTAAAGGGAGTACATAAAACTTGTTTTTCATTTTTTTTTACAAACACTAAAAAGTTACAAAATTGAAATTAAGGTGACATTTTTTACTATCAAAAATACATTTACTCAGTACTTTATTTGGTTTACCCCATGGTTGTAAGGGGTGTAAAAAGCAACCCCTAAAATTTATTTCCAATGTAACTTTTTGTCTTATTATTATTTTGCCATTTAAAAATTTATTTCCAATAGCTTATTTCATTCTAAACAGAAAATGTCCCTTGAATTTTTTGCCCAAAATTAACCAGTTCACAGAAAAAATTTATTTTACAACCAACTACAGAGATACATCGTCGTAAATGCGAACTGGATTATTATTGTTATTTTGAAGTTACTACTTGCATCAAAGTATGATTAAAGATGAATAAGCAAAACTAATTTATTAATACCAAAACATACAACATGTAGAAATCATAGTAAATGTTCAATATGTCCACCTTCAGTCATTACACATGCGTCTAGACGTCGGCGCATTGAGCCACGTATTCGCTCAAATATTCCTGGAGTCTCTCTAATTACCCTGCACGCATCGATGATGCGGTTTCTTAAGCCCTCTACATCGGGAACAGGAGTAGAATAAACCAAACTCTGTAAATGGCCCCAAGTAGAGAAATCGAGAGGATTCAAATCCGGGGATCGAGTGGGCCATTTCTGTGGTCCTCCTCGACCTATCCAATGATTTGGATATGTTGGAGTTAAATGCTGACGTGCTGCTTGACTAAAATGGGCGGGAGCCCCATCATGCATAAAAAACATAACCCTCCTGATACCACAAGGAACTTCCTCCAGCAGTACTGGATGCACTCTTCTTAAAAATTGAGTGTATCCTTCACCATTTAATCAAGGAGGTAGAAAACGAGGGTCAATTAAATAATTCCCAATAACTCCGATCCACACGTTAAAACAAAAATATTCTTGATGGTTTGCTTGGACAATAGCGTGAGGGTTTCATCAACCCATATGTGGTTATTATGAAAATTAATAATCTTGTCCCGAGAAAAAGTACATTCGTCTGTGAATTCGATTGTCTTCAGAAAGTCAGGATTTCTTCTAATCATTTCCAGCATCCAATTGTAAAATTCAAGACGGTTCAAAAAATCTCGCGGTAACAGTGCCTGTACTCGATGTAGATGGTAGGGGTATAAGAGTTGTTTCTTTAAAATTCTAAATACCGTCATATGAGCAACATTTAACTCAAAGCAATCTTTCTAGTACTGCTAATGGGTTGTTCTTCAACCAAATTAAGTACTGATTCTTCAAGCTGTGGTGTTCTAACTTCTCGATGGCGACCACAATCCTGCGTTCTTTTTTCGAATGAACCATATTCTCGTAATCGTTGACGAAGTTGGGCAAATATTCTATGCGAAGGAAGCTGCCGTTGAGGATACATTTCAGCATATCTTCTACAAGCTTCTAACCCAATACCCTGCGACAGACCGTAAACGTAATGCATATCAGCCATTTCTGCATTTGTGTATGCCATTTTAATAACAAGTGAATTATTAAACTAACAAATTAAGAACAGAACAACGACACACAATTATTAATTCAACTTCAAAAATTTACAAACTGACAGCGTGATAACAATTTAATTGTCACTATCACTAATAGCGGCCTACTAGATAAATTAGTTTTGCATTTTCGTCTTATGATGATGTATCTCTGTAGTTGTTTGTAAAATAATTTTTTCTGCGAATTGGTTAATTTTGGGCAAAAAATTGAAGACATTTTTGTTTAGAATGAAATAAGCTATTGGAAATAAATTTTTAAATGGTAAACAAATAATAAGACAAAAAGTTATATTGGAAATAACTTTTAGGGGTTGCGTTTTCCACCCCTTACAGCCATGGGATAAACCAAGTAAATTACTTAGTAGTGTATTTTTGATAGTAAAAAAGGTCGCCTTAGTTTCAATTTTGTAACTTTTTTAGTGTTTGTAAAAAAAATAAAAAGCAAATTTTATGTACCCCCTTTAGGGGGTTGTATATTAACAAGGGATGCTCCAATGAAGTTTCTTTATATGAAAATCCCTATCTCTTTTACGATGAGAAATCACCCCCTGAAATGTTTTACACTTATTTTGTTACACCCGATATAGTTGTCGTAATACTAGTGAGGGCAAGATTTTATGTAAAATAAGGAAACTACAACTGACTTAGCGACAAAATATTAGGGTGAGGTTGCCCATATTAAACCACTTTTCAGGGGAAATTAAAAAAAACTATGGTCTTAGCCTAACTAGTGTAAACATATAGAAACATGTTGTTGCTACTTGGCAGTCTGTTTTACATTTTTTAGAAAAATATAAAAATAAGCCTGCAAATGGTTTAAATTAGGCAATTAGTTTCCCAAATTGAACGAGTCAATAATGCACAAAATTTATATTTAACTAATTTATACTAAACAGAGAAATATTGAATATCGGTGAAATAGGGTATATTTTTAGAAAACAATAGGAGAAAAGTGCAAACGATATAAAATAAAAAAAAATTAGCAGAAGCCGTGTGGTATTTAACAAGAAAACGCAGCTGCTGTGTTCGAAATTATAATTTGAATAAGGGGCCGCTATGCCTGCGGCCACGTCCCCAATGCTCCACCCGAAGGTACTACATTCTATGTTCGAATACAACAAGCATAAAAACAAGAAAGAAATTGCTGAAGGCATATGCGTGGAACACAGCTCTCTGTACGGCTGTGAAACTTGGACAGTGGAGGAAGCGGACAGAAAAAAGATACAAGCCTTTGAAATATGGTGCCACAGACATATGATGAAGATATCATGGACAGACAAAGTTAAGAATAAAGAGGTACTAGAAGTGGTAGGGAAAGAAAGAAATATGTTGAAAACAGTAAAAAATAGGAGCAACAGGATGATAGGACACATTCTAAGGCATAAGAGAGGAGCGCAAAATATGTTAGAATTAGTGAAGGGAAAATGAGAGATAGAGGTAGACCTACATTAAATTATTGCACACAGATAGTGGAAGATGTAGGCTGCTGGCATTTCAGGGACATTTGTAGGTTAGCTTAGAATAGAAAACAATGGAAGTACGTGTGCAACCAGCTCTAGGACTAAAGACCTATTGATTATGAAAGAAACAAAACTACGTTATTATTTGCTAAAGAAGCAAAATTCTGATTATTATTTTAGGTAAAAAAATTAACGTCAAAATGCAAGCTAACGAAATATATTAGAAACGCAATAACGGACAATTTTGTATAGAAATATTATTCAACACACTTTTTACAAAAAAAAAGTTTAGTTTGCAGTAATTCCTACACAATGACAGTGCACTCAGATACTACACCCCATCCATTGAATCATGTCGCTACATTTGTTCACTCTACAATCGTTACAATACCATCCCGTTGATTTTGGCTTGCTAACATCGAAAGTGTTTACAAAAGCTTTTTAAATGTACTTTAACTTTTTTTTTATTTTTCTTCTCTTTGCTGGCTTCAAGCTTCTTTTATATGAAGAACTGGTAATTTAAATTGCCTTTTGAACATTTCGAGTTCTCTTATTTCTAAACTAACCAATAAGAAGGGTGGCCTACTTGTCGATACCACAATCAGATCACTATTAGGTTTCATGCATACAAAAGGTGTTAAGGAACCTTGTGGAACAGATGCTGTAGAACTTCTCAAACTTGACAAGCTGATGTTTTTTTCGTCAAACTTGTCGGTGACATAATCATCTTATTGTCATCAGATTCAATATTTTTCGCGGTCATATCAGAAGAAGCAACGAAATCAGAATCTTTCAAAACATATCCATTGATAGGTTAAACGCCAGATGCTCTAAACCCATTGTAAGGTGAGCATTTTTCACAAAAATACACCCTCGTTCAGATGGGAGGTATAATGTATGTCCCGTGTGTGTGCTGTCACGCACGTTAAAAATCCTTACTTTGCTTGGAATAGCAAGGGTTCGACAAAATTCAAAATTATCAAGTAAAAATACTGGCTTCCTGGCAAATGTAGTACCGTCTGGTGGAACATTGGATACTCGAATGTAGGATCAGGCAACTGCATTAAAATTACTCCATATGTTCTTTCTAGCAAAAGAACTCCAATGTTTTTACAATGTGTGGTGTGACCATCTAAAAGTAGCAGTACTTTTTTGTCAATTAAATGATACTCAATGTTTAAAAATATTACGACGAGTGTTGAAAGATCGCTCTTAATGTACCCTGAATAAGATATTTTTATTTTACTTCCAGGTGGTGTACCGTTGCTTAGTTCTGTAGAGTACAGTTATTATTGGCAGTACGTAAAATCTTACTGTTCCTACACACCAAACTATTGTCGTGTTAATGTGACGTTCTCCACTGGAAACAAAACAAACAGCTTTGCACCCCTTGGTAGTGATATTTTTTTACACATTTTTGGCGGTAGTTTGAAAGCTGGACTCGTTATCAATATTTTGCTTGTCGCACAAATCTCCTATGAAGTCAGAAAACGGATACACGTTTTGAAGCATTTTATTCGATTAATTGAAGTCGATTCTGGTTGACTCGGTTGTAAGTTTCTTGTAGTACGATTTTTCTCCGCTCTTATTTCTATTAAATTGACAGTGAAGGTTATTTTGTTCGCCAAATTAATAGCAAACTTTCGAACGTTTATTATGGTTAAACCAAAAAGGCACTCCGGCGGTAGTACTATATGTTCAGAAAGTAACGCTTCTATTCTCTCATCCAATATAGGATTTCTTCCGAAAGCTCACATTGTGCCTTGTGCAATTTTATTAGCATTTGGAATATGCCGTAGTAGCATCGATTTTATAAATAATACAAACATGAGCCCCTTTTCACTATTGTTATGCACCCGTAAAGCCATTTCCACATTATCTGACGTCCACTTGCCGTAATTACCTCGTTTTGCCACCTACAAATACGAATATGCCATCGTTTATCTTCAACATTATAAGTCGGTTGCTCAAATTGAACCGTGGTTCAATTTAGAAAACCACCAGTAGTTCAAATTACGAACCATTTATAAATTTATATTATTACCTCAAATTGGAAAACAGATCAAACTAGAAGGTTCTTATACAGATCATTAGATGCCCCGAACTAAATAGCATTTCATCCAAAGAAACGCGTTTTCCTTACCTTGAATATTACTTGTAGATTGCCTTAATTATTTACACTCAAGATTACATAAAAACAAGCACATTTCCATGAATACGAAGAAACCTGTTTTGACAGTTGCGCGTACAATGTGCTGCTGTTAAATAAGTCTTTTAAACTTGCCCTTTGCCATACTGCGTGCAGGTGGCGCTTTTTTCACTAATAATGTAAAAACGATAGAGGTTCAACTTAAGAGACGGTTTGATATGTGCAACCTTACCTTAATTTGAATCGTTTTCAAACTATACAAAAAGTACCTCCAATATATCTAATTTAAATCCTGCTCCATTTTCGTTTTATGGCTTATGTTTCATTGTTGTAATCTACAAACCACACCTAGTCAAGATGGTGCATTTCAAGATTAAACAACGCGGTATATGCGTAGAAATTTATTTTAAAGATAATTGCTCCTTGACAGTTAGTTACTTTAAGAAAAATTCGTACGAAATTTGTAAAATCAAACACCTAAAAGATAACAGTTCGTAAATTAATGAAAAAGAATGTTGAAGAAACAGTTCGATTATAATAAAGCTACTCACTACATTTTTGTCTTGCTTGGTCAGGTAAAAATATATTTATGCTATGCTGAATGTAAAAGTGTAAACAGTGTTCCAAGAACATCAGTTCGACGCCGTTCACAACGTTGAACAGTTTAACATCACGCATATGATTTTAAAGAAAAATTTGCACCTAACGCCAAACAAAATTCAATTGAGACACCAACTGGAAGAAACTAATCATTTGCAGCACCGTAACAATGTCATCTCAGTTTTTGCAAGAAAATCATATTCAGCAATGAAGCGCATTTTCATCTTAATGGACATGTCAGTCGCCAAAATTGTCACATATGTAATGCAAAAATTCCACATGCAGTGCACAAAAATCAAATGCATTCAAAGAAATTTGCCTTCAAATGAGCATTTTTGATTCGCGGAGTGATTATTATACCATATGCAGTTTCAGGAACCCCGCGTTCCTGCATACAAAATTTTTGAAGACGTTCTCTTGTGCAATGCTAATATCAACTGGCCTACAACATCTGTAATTTAACACTACTTGTTTTTATTAGGTTATTTAAAAGGAAAAATGTACACGTACAAAGCAGCAGCAACTCAGAACCTCAAAAACACCATTCAAAGAGCTGTTGAGGAAACAGCGCCAGTTTTATGTGTCAATGTCATACAATTTTTTCAAATCAATGACAAAGTGCCAGATGAGTCGAAATGTACACATGTCTAATATTTTGTTGCATTTGTAATCAATCGTAAAGTCCAAATTTCTTATTGAGATAAACAAAACCACAATGTTCCAAATATATTCATTTTATTAACAACCCAAATCCTATTCTTCTTATTCGAACATCCTTTAGAAAAACATTGCTCTTTGAACGACGAGATTTATTTACAAAATCTTGAACAAAACGCAAAAATAGGAAAAGAAGGTTGTGGAACCAACTAGATTCGCTTGTTTTTGAACATAAATAAAATGTCATTTATAGATATTTGTTTGTGAAAATGCAGTCAGTAAATGTTACCAATCTTGGTGTGCTTGTTGGCGTCATGTGCTGTAGGAGGTGGTACTGGTGATTTCGGAGGTTAAGCGGATTCAAACTGTATTATGCCGGGCTCCTGCGTTTGTAGTGTGGTTATAATAGTTTATTTCATTTTATTCCGTTAGGTGGTGGTCACAACGAGATAATCTGAAAGAAAACCCTTAGTGCACGAGGAGTTTGTAATTGTATGAAAATTCAGAACTTAAAACCGCCAATTGCCACAAATCGAACAGATAAACTCAAAACGAAAGCGACTGTAGTAATAAATGTGATAATGTTACTTCGAACACGTACAATGTCCTTTAAAAATATTAATGTTTCCATGTTTCAAAAGTAAATTTTAAGCGGGTATTAAGCATCAAACTGTCTTAAAAACATTTTAAAGCATTCCTATTAATGCAAGTTGCATTCAAAACTGAAGGAAATAATTGATTGCATTCCGTTTTTTAAAATATGTTTGGTTTCTATATACAATGGTGACGTAGTTTTTGCCGAAATTATGGAGAATTTAAAAGGTTTTACCTGTTGGTCAAATTTACCTTGTACTTTGACCAAATAGTAAATATATCTTGCAGTCTAGTATAATTTACCAATAATATTTACTTATTAGTAAATTTACTATTTATCTATTTGGTCCCATTCTAGAAGAACAGCCAAAGCAAGTCAATTTCACTGCAACAAGTAAAATTGACTTCCATTAGTTAATGTGATCAACTGGTGAATATTACTAACAGGTTAATATCAACTCTGGACTGGTAAATCAAATTTTGACGTTTTGTTTCAAATACAAACAACTAATTAGATTAGTGCAAATTTTCAATAAATACCGTCCACTTAATTTCTTTTATAGTTTAACAACACAACAATGGGTTGTAGTAGAACCACACTCCATATTTTTGTTTTTTTTTTAGTTTGTTAAATTATGTTTCTGAATCAATCGCGGGTTTCAATAATGCGGAACGGAACATCTACGGAAACTCGATATGTAGTGATAGGGTATAAAAATTTTTTATATCATTTTTCCAACCAAACATAAACAATGCAAAAAACTCTTTGGACTTGTACCTGATCTTAACGAAATATTTACTATAAATAGATAATATTTACTATCAGATCAAGTTGATTACTGAGATTGAGAGGAAATTTTATTAATAGGGATTGTTTTCTGGTAAGTCTTCCTACAGATTTACCAAATCCAACTGAGGTTAATTTTAAGGTAAAAATGTCCATAATTTTACCTCGATTTTGACTACATAAGTGTATTATACTAGTTAGTTAATAAATACATATATCTGCCAAGCACACATTTTTACTCACCTTACACCTGTAAGAAAAATTATCTGAAGGTAAAATGTTAAGTTAAATATTGGTAATAATGCTATACCTACCAGAAATATCTACCTAATGGTCAATTGTAGGTTAAATATTTGGTAAATTAACACTAAAATATTGACCAATATTTACCTAGAAGTAAAATTAACCTTTAAGTCAATTTTAAAGCATCAAATTGACTCATTTTTACCAACTGTAATTGCCAACTGGGTTGATATACCTTCAAAGTTATGTTTACATGAAAAATTACCAAAATTTACTTGTAAGTTATAAAAACAGGTGAAAATAATGTATAATTTACTTAGTCGGGTCAAATTTACTCAAAATCATGAGTATGCTACTTGGAATACAAATCATTGGCTATGTAATGATGTAGTGAAAGCGCGTTGCTGGAATAAAAATCACAGATGGTGTAGTGTTTGACTGGAATAGCAATCGTCAGCGCTGAAATGAGCGAGTAAGTGTGTGTTAACCAGAATAACAATCACTGGTTGTGTGTAGTGTGATTTTGTTTGTGTAAGCTTGCACGTACCGTAATCCTAGGTGCTCGGATAATCATCACAAGTTTGCTAGCAGGTATTGTACAGATAAAAATAGACATGGACTGAATTTTTGGTCGATTCGGAGCTGCTTATATGTGTTTTCTCTCTTCTAATTTTCTGATTTTTTATGTCTGTTAAACAATTTTTTACCGTCTGGAAACAAGTTGAATAAGTGAAAACAAATATTCTAAAAATACCTCTTTCTGGTGGACAATAGTTTATTAAGTTCAACTATCAGAAAAATATCAACCCAGCGGTTGTACAAATCAACGGGGGTTGTATGCAATTTGAAACGTCTTTTAAGTAGAAATTTATCTGTATAGAAGATTATATTTAAGCAAAAAGCTTTACTGGCATATCTGACTTTCTTTTTTAATTCGTCAACTGTTTATTTCATTTAATAATTAAATAAATTTTTCTAGTTTAGTTTAAACTTGTTTTTTGTTTTGTTCCGAGTATATGACTTGGCAATTTTCCTTTAAGTTTACTTCAGTTTTTATTTATTGTCCCTATTTCGAAAATATTTATTAAAACGTATATAATTTTTCGCGTTTGTTACCATTTGTCACTAAGTTTTTGTTTATGGAATAAAAAAAAACAGTAGGAAACAAAAGTTGAAAACAGGTTCTTTTATTTCTTGATCGTTAATAATGTGTCATGTATGTTGTATGGTAATATGAACATGTATCAAGTTATCTAGACTTGAATCATACGTATTGGTGTTAATCTCACTTGCTAACATACGTTGGTGAAGACCCAAATATGAAATGGGCTGTCTATTTCGGACGTATACCAGGAAGTTGATAAACTAGGTATTAGCACGAGAATTGCTATTCTAATTAGCATATTATTTAAGCATTTCATAAGTTTTATTTATTCTGCTGGCTTGTTAGTTAATTACTGGTCTTAGAGCATTACTGCCTGTACTAAGCGCACGCATTGAGCAAGAGTTTTTCGGGTGTGAAGTTCTTCCGCGCCCTCTATTCAACAATTGATTCCTGTAATGTAAATTACCACAGACAACGATAAGAGTCAGTAAGATAGCTTACTAAATTGAAAACATTGCATGCATATCTACTCTCCTGTTCTTCGACTGAAAGCAGTTGAATTAGTTAGTATCAAAAAAGGAGCTGCCGGCTCTTCGACAATTCCGTAATAAAATCGGTGTTACTAAAACTTACGTTATAATATAACGATCTGTAGGGATTTCATCCATAATTCAAAAGAAGTTAACAGTAGTCCATAAATGGTCATCCGGATAGAAGTTTATGTATAAGAACTTCAATAAGGATCATTTTATATACCTACCAAGTACTTACCGATACCTGTTCTGTTGCTTATTGGTTTATATTAAGAATGTATAATGGCCCCAGTTATTCAGAAATAAATAAATAAATAATACACAATCCTCGATGATCAAAACAAACGTACCACAGTGCAAATCCTCGAACTGCGTCTATTAGGTAAATTTATTTCCATATAAATCGAGTAGACGACTTGTGTGAGCCATTCGAAAGCTCACAAAAAGAGTGACGAGTTTCAGACAATCCAACTGAATGTATTGTTATGAAACGTGGTGTGACAATAAAAATCCAATTTCTGCATTCCTACCAGTCGACTAGCGCAAGTTTTCAGACAAACGACACTCTGAAAATGCCGCTTGCCGCGGTTCAAAGTCATTGTTGGTCGTTTTTCACCTCGCGAGCCTGCAGCCTTTTAAAACAAATATAATTAGTTACACCATCCATTATTTTATTTGGTGCGACAAGAGTATATATGACTACAACCTTGCTTACAATACGATACACCGTACGTTACATACTTTAAGAAACTTTGTACGAGAAATATTTGCCGTTTTTGCTGTTGTGTAGTTTTAAACAGTGTACAACGTTTTATATTGTCGTACGTTGTTTACAAGACGAATAAATTCAAGCGCCATTCTTATACTTACTCAAATATTTATAAGGAGCGAGAGCCTAAGTGCTATAGAATGACCTAACAGCTTTTGTATATTTTAAAGAAATTTTATGCGTTGCAGTATACAGGGTCTCCTGCATAGTTAACATAATCATGCGCTGACATTTTCTTGGGTTACAGACAAAAACGTCCCGATATACACATGCCCGCAAGTGCATAGTTTTGGAGAAAAACTCTTAATTAAACAAATGTTTATAACAAAACCAATTATCGACAAACTGAAATAAACTGTTGTAAAAGATGTTGAATTTGTCCACCGTGTGCGAGTTTTTTTTTCTAAAAATACACATATTCGTTCACACAACACGGAACCTTAGTTGACGTGATTAAAAGCATTGTTAATTTTATGTCATAAGTAATGTAGGTCCTGAATTGATTTAAGTAAACTAGCTGTTTTACATAACCTTGTATGCAAAAATTAAACGAATTTATATGTGGCGAATGGGGTGGTCATATCACGGGACTACCATATCCAATCCGTATACGACCCACACGACTATTTTTCCGCCCCGATCCAGCAATAGTAATACTATAGTGATAATAATAACAAATTAAAAACATTAGGTAAATAAAATTTATGAACGAAAAGTATATTTGTAGATAGTTATAAAAAATTGATAACAAAATTTAAAATGAACGCGTGTTTAGACCATTCCGAATGGACCTGCCACTTGCAGAAATTCTAGATTAGTAGAACGGATGGAATGGCTTGCACGTTCCAGTGATCTAATGAGCCAAACTACAAGTTCAACCAAAGTAGTAGGGTCTTTAGTGAGGAACCAGACTAAGACAGGTCCCTGAAAGAGGGCAGTGACTCTTCCCGTATTTAGATTGGCAAAGACCATAGGGGTCGATATGGCATTCTAAGACACACTACCGCGATGTGGAAAGCAACGGGAAATCACCACATTACCTCCCAAGTACACAACGTACTTAAATTGTATTTAAAATGATAGCATCCTCTGAAGTAAAAGATTCTAGAGGTAAAGTAGTCCCCAATTCGGATCTGCGAGAAGGGACTACGTCGGAGAGTGTGATTGTAAAATTTAGAAAAAGAATTGGGAAGATTCTGCCAGTCGCAGCGTAAAATGACAGAAGCATAAAGCAAGTAGATAAGCTAGAGAATTTAAAAATTAGAAATTGACAGATTAGCACTAGATATTAGGGATCAGCAAAGTTCGGTGGCCAGAAGCTGGGGATTTTTGGAGTGGATACTTTAGGGTAATTCATACAGGATCAGAGGCAGGAAATTCTGGTGTGGGGATAGTTATGCAAAAAAATATAGGGCACTGTGTAGAAAACTACTTAGAAAAGAACGAAAGAGTACTCATGGTTACATTAGAATCTAAACCGGTAAATACAGTAATAATAAAAGTATACATGCCCACTACTATCCATTAGTGAGGAAGAGGTAGAAACGATCTACAAAGATTTCGAAGACATACTAAGATACGTAAAAGGACATGAACATTTAATAATTACCGGAAATTTTAATTCAGTAGTAGAGGAGGGTAGGGAATGGGCGGTAGTAGGTTTATTTGGTTTAGGCACGAGAAGCGACAGGGGAAATAGGTTGGTTTTGCCACAAAGACAATATAACCATCACAAACACATTATTTCAACATAATGCCAGAAAACGATACACGTGTATAGGAAGCTATCGAATAGATTACATTCTTGTTAGACAACGGTTTAGGAATCAAGTAAAAGACTGCAGAAGCTACCCAGAAGCAGATATATACCTTGACCACAACATCATAATTATGAAGACCGGCTCTTACATTTAAAAATTCAAAAAAAAAGGAACGGAAAAAGGCACAAAAAACTAAAAATAAAGATATTCACAAAAAAATTGAAAAAAGCAAATGAATTGCTGAAAGATATTGGAAAAGTTTCTGATACTAAGGAAGTAGAAACAGAATGGAATAACATTAAATTCAGCTTAGACACGGCGGCCAGAGATATTTTGGGGTATACACAAAAAGAAAATAAGAAACCATGGACAACAAAGGATATCCTGAGTTTGATAGAAGAAAGACGAAAATAAAAAAATAGATCAGACGAAACGGAAAAACAGAGATACAAAGCCATAAAATGGGAAATTATTCGCAAATGCAAAAAAGCTAAAGAACAATGGATTGATGAAAAGTGCAAAAAGGTATAGACTAAGATGGAAATAGGAAAGACAGACGAAGCATACGAACTAATTAGAATGAATTTTAAGTGATATAATACCGTATAGCAACAATATAAAAGACGCGAGAGGAAACGTCATTATAGAAAATGTAGAGAAGGTGGTTAGATGGCAGGGATATATAAAGAATTTATATGCAGGAAGGAAACTAACCGCATTAGAACAGGAATCAGATATTGAACAGGATAATGCGGGATATCCTAACTTAGAGATGAGTTTGAATTAGCATTAAAGGGTCTGAAAAGTGGTAAGGCGCCGTGTACAGATAAGGTACAAGCAAAAACTCTAAAAGTTACTGGACGAGCAGTAACAAAACATCTCTTCCAACTTGTAAGCTATATGTATGAGACAGGTGAGATACCCAAAGATTTCAAACGTAGGATCATAGTCACTAAACCAAAAAAGAGAAGCACGGATAGATATGAAAATTTTCGAACAATAAGTTTGACAGAACACGTGTCAACAATACTAACTAGAGTTGTACAAAGACGAATGGAAAAACGAGCTGAAGAAATATTAGGAGAAAATCAATTTGGGTGTAGGCGAACCGGGGGAATACGGCAGGCTATTTTAGCTCTGAGGGTGATAATGGAGAAAACAATAGAAAAAGGGGAGAGCGTGTATACAGTGTGTACAGTATAAAATGCAGTACATGGGGATCTCGGAAACTGTAGGAGATACGATCTTGGTTAAATGAGACAAAAGTTGCATAATCATGAGGGTATCTCAGATAGGTTTTCAAATTTCAAAATTTTTTCATAGGTTACTAGATAGAGGCAAAAAACACAAAATTGACGGTTTCTTTATTTGCTCGTAGCTAGTCTACTAATTGAAATAGAATGTTCAAATTTGGTACATCATGGTAATTCCTCATTGCGCTTCACATTTTCAACTTAGATTTTGTCTAGGGCATCTAGATTTTGCGTGACGATGTTCAACTTTTTATTTTTAAATAGCCGCCATATTGGATTTTTACATTTTTGAAATGATATGATAATACATAGCTTATACAAAAAGCAAACAGCGGTAATAGAATTAGAGCAGAAAGAGTTAGAAGCTGCTCTTAATGAAATGCAGACAGTTCTTATAGAGATATACGGTATGAAAATTAATAAAAATAAAACTAAAGTACTAGTATGCAAAGGAGTGAAAAATAAATCAAAAACAAGAATGCAAGTAGGTAACGAGAACTTACAAGAGATTGAGGATTTCTGCTACCTAGGAAGCCAAACACCGCGAGATTGGAAGAGCGCAAAAAGATACAAAACAAAGATTAGCACAAAGTCGTGCTACATTTAGCAAGAAAAAGCAACTACTGTGTTCAGAACAACAAACATAGAAACAAGGAAGACGCTGCTTAAACCATATGTGTGGAGCCCAGCACTGTACCGCTGTGAAACTTGGACAGTAGGAAAAGGGAACAGAAAAAAGATAGAAGCCTTTAAAATGTGGTGCAACAGGCGTCTGATGAAGATATTATGGACAGATAAAGTTATGAACAAAGAAGTGCTAGAAATGGTAGGGGAGGAAAGGAATATGTGGAAAATAGTAAAAAATAGAAGAGACAGGATGATAGCCCATATACTAAGGAATGAGGGAATATTGCGGAATATATTAGAAGCAGAGATAGGGAAAAAGGGAGGTAGTGGTGGACTTAGGTTGGGCTATTGTACACAGATAGTTAAAGAAGTAGACTGTGAGGATTTCAGGGAAATGTGTAGACAACCTCAGAATAGAAATCAATAGAAGTATGCATTCAACTAGTTCCAATAGGGAAAAGCTAATGACGAAAAAAGGTAATAGTACTTAAACCTGATAATTATCATAAGCAATTACAGGTATTGGTTTGGCAATATTCCTAAATAATGTTAATTGTGCGAAAAACATTTACTCAATAACTATTTATTCGGCAAATGTCTAAGTGTTGGGGCATCTTGGCAGCCACAGGCTGCTTAACCCCCTTCACTTACTACTGAATCTCCGTAAAATAGGACACATAAGTAGAAAACAACACAAAGGAAACCGAGCTGTATCTAGGCTGTGAAAATTTCAGGGAACTATATAGGCTAGCTCAGAATAGAAATAAGAGGAGGTACGCGTCCAACCTGTTTCACGACGATAAACCTTGTTCGAAAGGATATATTAAAAAACTATTAATTCGGCAAATGTTCGGGTGTTGGGGGAATTTGGTAGCCGCAGGCTGCTTAACTTTCCTCACATATAACTGAATATCTGGGAATCAATGAGGGTACGCATTTAACCAGTTGCAGGACTGAAGACATAAGTATATATATATATATATATATATATATATATATATATATATATATAAGCAAAATAAATATTGGGGATACAGTCAGATTGGGCATGGATTTAATATAAACTTCTTAAAACCATTTCAAACTTTCGAAAACGTGTATTTTCTTCATCAGGATAGATTATAAAGTTTACAATTATATAAACATTAAATGACATCTATATGACATGGACAGGTTTTTTTGAAATGGTTTTAAGAAGTTTATATTAAATCCATGCCCAATCTGACTGTATCCCCAATATTTATTTTGCTTATACATTATAAAAACAGTCAATATTACTAATTATATATATATATATATATATACACATATAAACACGAACACACACATACATATGCGTAAACACCTGTATTGCTATGGATTTGTTACTCCCCAGACGTTGGTAGCCAATAAAATCGACGCGGGATGCAATTAAACTACATTAAAAAATACGCCATTTAGAGCTCGCTTAAGTTACTATTTAACACATAACACCTTAAATTTACTCGGGTATAAATTCCCCGAGACGACTAAATGCGTCGCTATGGCTAACTAACACTGACCCGTGGTATCTTGCTCATGATGCAGCGGCTTCCAATTTTCTGCAGGTATGTCGTGGTGGAGACCTGTTGTTACGGTGTTTGCCTGACCGTAACCTTCTTTGACGAAGCGCCGATAGCAATATGGGGTAGAAATGGAAGGAAGAAATCACCGTGTCGATAAGATGAAGCACTACAACACGCGTCTACGCTCGAAGGAAGTCGATAGTCGAGACCTTTATTTCGAAACAGTCGCTCTCATGAAAATGTGCTTTCCCTCCAGGAGAGGTTTAAGTTTTCTCATGCACATTGGTGGTTACAACCGCGTGTACGGCGTATGAAATATCAACTTTGCATGTTCTCAGACGACAAAAATTAGTCAATGACTGGACTTCTGTGAGAACCAAAACTTTGTGCGGTTTTCACGTACGCTTGCATTAAGACATTAACATGCTTGGAATTTCCTCAGTTTTTAAAGCCCCCTTAACTTAACGTATACAATACATGTTAAAGCTTTTCAAAATATGCGCAACAATGTGCTTTATGAAAAAATGATCTGGTGTGAATTATTACCTGAGGATGCCCGTATTATCTTGCTGGGTCAGATCTAAGGAAACTCCAACATCAAAATTATAATATCATCAAATATTCATTAATAAACAAGTAATAATAATAGCTACATCCACAACATCTTCTTTCAACACTCATTGGATAAAAGATTACTTACACACAAATATTAAAACCTACAAATGTAATTTACAACATAAGTCTAAAAGCAACATTAAATATTCATAAAGAAATCACATAGTCTTTGTTGGTAATTAGTAATCCCAAAACTTTTCTTTTGTAAGTCACCATGTACAAAACTTTTCTTATAGAGAGGAATATGGATAATCTGAATATTTTTGTTTAACCCGTTTTATAAGTGTAACTGATCAGTGGCCCTTAAAGAGCCTTTTGTAATAGCCAAAATAACTCAAATTTTGACCTCAAAAAAATTTGAAATTATTCATTCACAATGCAAAAACATCTATATGCCCAAGTCGTGTACAAGTTTAACATACTTAAACTAAATATGGCACGCAAGTGTCTTTCTAAAGAATTAAACTAACATATACTTATGTTCCTTGTCAAAATTGTTGACCATATTTCCATCTCCTTTCATTTTTAAAAACACTTTACTCATCAGTGCATTGAAAATTATACCATGCTCTTCCATGTCGTATTTTTCTATTTAAATTCATTTAAAAACTATACCATGCTTTCCCATATCATTTTTTTTTTGTTAAATTTTATAGAACCGACATGTGATAAACTACTTCCAATCTGAGTTGTTACAATTTTAATACAATTTTACGTTAGACAGCTTTTGTTATACTGTATAACTTTAATACATTGTTACTGATAAATATTTTTGGCCGGTAAACGGACAATCAATTATTTATCTTTAAACAGAATCTTAGTAACTCCTGACCGACAATTCGCAACTGACTTCCTTCTAATTATTTCTTGTTCATATAACAAAATCTTTACTACGCCATCATCTTTGAAATCTTCTATACGTTTCTCGTTGAGATGATGTAATTTTTTCGAAAATCAATTCATTTTACCAGTGCTAAATAGCTGTCATTTAAATTGTTTAGGTCTTAAATATCTCAATTTGTTCATTAATTAAAAGAAGAAGGAAAATGGTTATTTGTGAGCTGGAGATCTCTCCGCTTATTTAATTTATGGTCGGTAAACGTCTTATCGCTTTCTACTGCCTCGCTAATTGGAATGTTTTCATTCACGTTCTAAAGATAATTATTTATCATCTGTGATATATAGATTTTTATCATTGCTGCCGAATGAAACTATGTACACACACATACACACACCCACACACACCCACACACACCCACACCCACACACACACTACACACACACTCACACACACACCTTACACATACACACACGCACACACGCGCAAACACACACGCATACACACGCACACACACACACGCACACACACACACATATATATATATTTATATATATATATATATAAATTCCTGAAATCGGGATTATTAATTGTCGAATCCAAATAATATAAGGTGGTAAACAAACTTCAAATCTCAAAATGTCCAACGTCAAATTGAGAAAAAAATTTTGGCGCATTTATAATATGCGTGTGTTAGTTATTTTTAGGTACTAATTTTTCCTAGAGTAAATTAAACATTTGACTTCACATTCTTGACGTACCTTTTTGTTTATAAGTACTACATTGTTTTCTTGTGGCATCGGTCAATGTTGTTTAGCAGAGTCCGATTCTAGTATATTTTTCATCAAATTTAGAAAAAGCGATTATTTGAATTTTTTCCTTAATTTCCGCGTTGTAAAAATGGAGAATAATTAGTTTTTCTTATTCTTGTCAGTTCACACGATCGAACAAAGACCGCGGGCAACCTTATGCAGTGTGATGTTCTCGTATATGATAATTATAAAGGCTATGCTGAAAGTAAAAATATAATTGCAATATTACTCAAATTAATCGACAAACAAATACTTGTGTAGTAACACTATGTAGAATTGCGGACAACGTCTGTTTGATTACATTTTATTCAGAACCACGTAATTTTGTTTCAATAAAATTTCTACTGTATACAAAAAGTTAAATCTTATAGCAGGTTTTATTAATTTGTTTTCAACAAGTGTCATAACACGAACATTTATTGACAAGCTTTTATTGAAGTCCTCCATGGTCAATAAATTTCAACAATGTAAACTATCTTACATCAGCGTGCTAAACTAACAATGCAAAAACAGGATTTGCATAAAACGAATTCGTAAATTCGCATTTTATAATCTGTCGATGTATTGCAAAAAAGCAGTCGCGGTATTGAATTTTCAAAAGCTGTTGAAAGGATCTATTAGCATAAATATGCGGTTCCAAACACCTTGCTACAATCTGAATTCGTTGGGGCAAATGTGGTATCGATTATGCTATACAGGATTTTCTTGGTCTCCAGGAACGTTGCATTTTCTGAAGCTTAAAGGAGAAAACTTCAAAGTTACACGTAAACAATGTTCAATTTCCGTATAAGTACAAGACCGGGAAGGACTACAAATTGCCTTCTTGTATCCTTAAGTGTTCGGTTTTATGGTTTCGGATTTATGTTAACTAAGCATCGTGCTTGATATATGTGCTTTACTTACAAGACTACAGCTTTAAATACGAATATCTATTGAAACATGCTAATATTTTATTTATGGCGAATCAAAAAATTTTGTCGTTATTTATTAATAGTATTAATACATTTTAAATAAAAGAGCAGATGCTATGATCAGTTTCATTACACCTCTTGTATTAGTTGGACTTACATACTACTTTATTCTCTAGACAGGCGACATTTTACCTAAATTGATAAGTCCCCGTGGGAGTTTTTACTTGTACAATCGATTAATACTTTTAATAATAACATGCAAACTCCGCTTCAAGTAAAATAATTTAATAAAAACCATTTGAAAATAATAGAATTTATTTTTGACAGTAGCTACTTTTGCTTTAATAACTCTTACTACCTACAAAAAGATGGTTGACCTATGGGTTCTAACCTAAGTCCCATAATTGCACAAATTATTATGGATGACTTAATACAAGAAATAATTCCCAAACTACCATACAGATTACCGTTTTTGAAAAAAATTATGGATGATATAATTACAGCTGTACCTTTTGATAAAATCGATACAACTTTAGAAATACTTAATAATTACAACAGTAAAATTCAATTTACAATTGAAAAAGAAAAACATTATTCCGTTCCTTTTTTAGATACATTATTAATTAGAGATAAAACTAACAAAATTAATTTAGACTGGTATCAGAAACCTACCACTTCAAACAGATATCTTAATTATCATTCATATCATCCATTAAGTATGAAAATTAATTAAATTTTAGGACTGAAAAACAGAATAAAAAACATAAGCCATCCTTCTTTATATCAAAAAAATTTAAACAAATTTTATAATATTCTAAAAGATTACAGTTATCCTGCTCCTCTAATAAAAAGACATATTTAACCACACTAATAAAATAATCTACAAAAATTCTACCGATACTACAACCAGTACAATTCCTAGTTACAAGGTATTTCCATATTTTGATAAGTTAACTTCTCAACTAGATTTTTCAAAATTTTAATATATAACTTGCAAAAAACTCGATCTAACAATAAATAACTTTTTTTTCTAAAATTAAAGACAAGACCATTCCTTTAGATCAAAGGAACATCATATATCAAGTAAATTGTTCAAATTGTCCCAATATGTACATTGGGCAAAGTTCACAAAATCTTAAACAACGGTTAACACAACACCAACGTGACATATGCACTAAACCAAATTCAACTGCCCTATCAACACACATAAATACCACCAACCACAAAATTGATTTTAACAATCTAAAAATTTTACATATAGAAAATAATAAATTAAAACGCAAATTTCTTGAAATGTGCTACATTTATCAAAATTCTAATACACTTAATAAAAAAACCTACATTGGAGACTTGAGTTCTATATATACCTACCTTCTAAATTTATAAAAAATGTATTTAAAAATAGAAAATTAAGAAAAAAATAATTAAGTTATAATATTATTTTGCATACAACCATACTCACAAAAAAATTATAAAGATAACTACACAAATTGATAAAAATATTTTTAAATGTAATATATCTACAAAAAATGTCATTACAATCAATGCGTTTAATTTATACATACTTTTCCAAACAAAAAAATTCTCATATAAACAAATGTTACAAAAATTAAATATAAAAACAGTTTACATCATAATCAAAAATATTTTACTCCTTTTGATGGTATAATTAGTATTATTTTTATTTTTATTTTTAAATTTAATTATACCATACCCTTAGCCACTGTACTTTTTAGCTATTAAATCAACCCTATTCACATAACTAATTTATTTGTATTTACTTTTAGTACTCTTGAAAATGGAGAAATAAATTTCCGAAAGCTTGAATTTATAAAAAAGAGAACTCTTCAATTCTGCTAACCTAAAACCCAAAACTAATTATATACAATAATTATAGGGTAGTTTAGGGGTAGGTTAAGTCACAGGGGTCGTAGAATAAGTAAAAGCAACTTCCAGTTAACAAAAGGACATAATTCCAGATATTATAAGAATAAATAGCTCACTATGCATATTGTTAATTGAGAGCACACTGTATATAAAGATGCATGAGATTAAATGCATAAGAATATAAAAATATCCAAAAGTAGTTCACAAGTTAAGATAAGATTTGAAAACGGAATAAAATGCATCAAAATTAAATCAACGGAAAACCTATATGAATTGACTTTATAAATATTTAACAATTGCGTTAAAAATAGCATCGTATACGCAATCTAAATTATGCATTATTAGAAAATCGTACGTGACATGAAGAGTCACATTTGTTCAAAAATCCAATATTAACTAGAAATAAACAAGCACCAGATTATTTCGGTTTAGATTACAATAAGTACCAAACATTGAATACGTGACTTAACAGAAGGAAATTGTTGGAATTTCTCAAATAATACCAATGATATGTGAGGGTATTACGTGACAAGTTAGGCATCCATCTGAATATTTGAACTAAATAATTGGTGAAAATTGCGAAGTACACAAAGATAAAAGGCAAAGGTGTCGTCCCAACACGCGAATGAACCAATGAAAGCAGATAGAGGTACGGCTTTAAGTACGATAAGAATGAAGCGACGAGTTAGTATACATTTGAACTGGGCTACGACCATATTCTGAAGTGCTAATTATTTTACGTAACCAGTGAAACGAAAATTAAAGTAAAACCATTTTGAAAAGTGTACGAATTGTGCAACGCATAAGCCGATCTATTATAGACGGATTTTATTACTGATATGGAAAATGTTCTATTACTGACTTTTATTACTGACTTCTATTACTGATATATAAATTGTACTTTAATAATGGTATTTTAAACTGGATTATTTTACTACTGGTATTTTAATACTGGTTTTTAACACTGATATTCAAATGGGTTTTTAACTTTGAAATGGTCTAAATACCTACATATAAATGGGATTTTATGTTCTCATACCGATTTTTAAAATTGGATTCTAAAACCGATTTGGATTGTATTTTGGTTTAGATGTTGACTTCTAAATTCGACTCTCAATTTGGACATAGCTATGAAGGAACTACAGAACCATTCCAGGTTAGAAATCATGATACAATTTATTGAAAACTGTTTTAATTCAAAATTTATCATTTTATCTGTAAGAGTCAACAAAACATAGTAGGTAATAGGTATCTTGGAACGTTTCAAAGGCCCCTAAAAATAAGCAAAAAGACAGTTTTGCTGGCTTTAAATTTCATAAATCTGGTATCTGTAAATATTCTGAAAAAGAGAAAATTTAAAGGTTGTAAATATTTAATCATTATATTGTGTATTGTAGAATTGCTTTATTTAATTGAATAAGCTAGTTGAGGCAAAAACCATAACTTAACATTCCACATCATAGATGCTTGATTATTAGGGGTAAATTTCACAACAAACTTTAAGACGGTTCAACGCTGGGATTAATATCACAGCATTTTATGACATGCCCAATCGTGGGGCCTAATATAATAAGAATAACACAAATTGTGGGGCTGGAGTATCACAGCATTTTATGACGCCCAAATGATCATTTCAAATCGATTTGAATCCAGGTACTATCATAAATTCATTTTCAAATTTTATACTGCCTAATTCACACTTCAGAATTACCATACTGTTTATACTCGCAAACTTTTTACAGTTTGCGCTACTAAGTTACACTTTCTTACAGGTATCATTTTATCCATTAATTTTTCATGTTTAACAAAATCTTCTGGAACGAGCGACGCATCCACTCCTGTATCAATGAGTACATTAATCACACTTTCAAATTAATTATAGGTAATAAATTTTTGTTTACATTTAAATTATTTTCCACTTCATATTAAATAAATTCGCGCTGATCTTCATACTGGTTTACACTCATACTCAAGGGCTGGTTTGGTCGGCCTCTTCTTTAAAAATTTTATTCGACGTAGATGGGCCCGGTCCGCCTGGCTCGTAATCTCGGAATATGTGCGGTTAATTCTTCTGGGGTCTTGCGCTTGCTGCACCGGTTCTCGGCTATGCGTATCTTGGTTCTCATTGTGCCTTTGACGCGGATTGTATTAATTTGTGGTGCTATCATTATTGGTTCTCTAAGTCCCTCGCCTTGGTATGTTGTTTGCACTCCAATTATATCTAAAACCGTTGCCATTATTATAGTTGTTATTACCCCTATTGAAATTTCCCCCATAGTTGTTATTATTGCCGCGATAATTAAATCGGTCCGTTCTTAAATTTCTCTATTTCCAAACAAAATTTATTGGTTAATTCCTCGTCCTTCCGACGGTTCGGTCCCATTTCCTCATACCGATGCAGATATTCCAAAAATACATCCTGGTCCACGATATTTTGAAGTGCTATGTATTGTCTCACTTCCACCTCAAAATGTCCTGCTAAATATTTTATGATTTGTTTCCTCTAATGGAGGATCTAGTTGTTTCGCGATGCTAAACTTCTTTATCGCATATAACTCCGGGGTTACTACTAAGTCTTGGTTATATTTACCCATGATTAAGTCATCCCGTACTTTAAATTGTTGGTTGTCCCCCAAAAGTGCTTTAAAAATTTGTGTTCGAATTCTAAAAACGTTTCCAATTCGCTTTCTATTAGAACAAACCATTTTTCTGCGCCCCCTTTTTAGCATTGATCTTACTATTTTTAATTTATATTGTTCAATCGTTGATCCTTGTATCAGCGTTTTAACTTTATTTAAAAATATCTTCAGGTCTAACTTACTATCACCATAAAATTTAGAGTATTGATCTAATGGTATGCTTAGTTGGTTTATTCTGATAGTTTCCCAAGAATTTTGTACCGTGTTTCTGCTAAAATTTTCAAAGTCTATTTTCATGTTTCCTAATTTCCTATTGACCGTCCTCATTCCTATTTCACTATTTCCTTCAACTTCATGTATTTTTATGCCTAAATCCCTCATTTTCTTGTTGGTTTCCCTTTCACGCGTCTCTTGGTTTAACTTCTCTTTTAAAACTTCATCCCTCACGTTATCGATGTCCTCCATAATTCGTAAAACTTTATTCTGCACCTCTAGCCTCATTTCTTCAATTGTTAGATTCGTTTGTTTTAGACCCTCGTATAAGATTTTTATTTCTGAACTACTTTTTCCCCAAACTTAGCTAAATTTTGCCATTTTCATTACTTTTTATTGTCATATTCTTCATGTTGGCTTCACTTTTGTCCATTTTATCATTAAGCACTAACAAAATCGAAATCATTCTAGACCCCTGTGTAGCTTGCTGTTCCTCGCTGTGACTCCTTTCTAATACTCTCTCTGCATTTCCAGTTTGTGTATCTTCTACGAACACACCTTCCTGATATCCTATCTCCACCCCTTCATTCCTCATCGCGCTCCTAACTTCCTGTATTTTTTTGTCCGTTTTAATTTAATTATATTTACAATAAACTCTAAAATTCTAATTTAACTTTCTAAATTTATTTTCTGGCTTTTCTATAATTCTTAATTACGTCTATAACCTCTAATTTCAATTAATATCCCGATTTACTAGTTCTTCGAGTCCCTTTTGTTGGGGCGCTAGATTTCTTTCGAACGCCACGTTAGGTCGTCAGTTTACTTTGCTACGATATCGCCGCCTAATTTTTATGATCAATTACCTGCTGATCACCTTGTCTCTGTGCCTCTAAAATATCTAAAATAATTTAAAATCAACACAATTAAATGTATGCCTCGACTACCTCAGTTATACCCTGCACAGAGTGAACGACGATATGATAACAAAGAATGTTTACCCCAATCCCTCTAACACTGCGTGTACCTGAATAAAATAAACGAAATTTGTCAAAATTTCAAACTGTACGATCTTCGCACTGTCCTAACCTATTTAACAACTTTTGAATCAAAATTAAAATAAATATTGAATTTGTTCATTACCATAATTTATAACCCATTTTAAGCAATTAAGTCAGCAAAAATAATTATGTAATATATTGAATATTTCGTTGAACGTTCAATAATGTGTCTGTATTAAATATTACAACTTTGCTACTCCTGTTCTGATGTGCCCCAATTAGGGTGTGTGTGTGTGTGTGTGTGTGTGTCTGTGTGTGTGTGTGTGTATATATATATATATATATATATATATATATATATATATATACATTTATTTTACCGCTAATACAGGCCCGAAGTGCTATACACACCCGACGTTATTAAAGCCAACGCGACGTTTCCAGACCCGGGTCTGGGTCTCACAAGGTTTTTGGTGTATATCTCCATTCTTGGACCCCTATAACCCTATAAGCACATTTTTACTATTATATGATCGGGAATGAAAAGTCGGTTTAACATACCGTTATATACAAATTTAGTCCACGTAAAACTAGTGCAGAGAGCGTTCAAGTCACTTGATATACAGACGATGTTTCTCAGTATATTCAACCGACGTTCTCAGTTCCGCCAACCGGCAACCATGCGTTCGCTTATTGTGATCGGTGATGTATCCTTACTGGAATGTTTACAGTAAGAACAATTGTCAGGTAACGATGTAAGCATTTTTAGTAGGTTCACTATAGTTTATTAAAATTTTTGCGCAAGTTTGAGATACATTTGTTTATACAAATTATTTTGCACTTTGGATATAAATCATTATAACCCTCAACAAGTTTTTTGAGGGCTAAAGCTCAGCACGTAAATCGAATAATCGGTCGGTTTGTTTCTGACTTTAAATTATAATGGGATACCAAAAAGTATAATAAGGAGGATCTTCTAAAGCAGTGTTAAAAACTCTAAATCGGCCAAAGTTCAAAATTTGTGTAGACAAGAATTATTTTCTAAGTTGATTAAATTAGAAAGGTTGAGCACAAATTTACGCGTAATGCAATGCCATTCTAAAAACACACCTAGATGCTCAACTTTTTTTAGATAATTGATAAAAGCTGAAGTTGACCATTGCTTTCAAATTTTAATAGCTCTTTAACGGTGTAGTCTATATGGAAAATAGAAACTACTTGAAATGTAAATTTTTACCTAAAATATGGCAGGAGTTTTCAAGTGGCAAACATAACCTCACTTATTTCTAAAGTAAACATTAGTCTAATATGACCCAAAAGCAAAACAACCTAAATAATTCTAAGATGCTTTTGCAGATATTGCTTTAAAGTTTTCATTAGTTATATTAGTAGAGGATTTCCTTTTTTTATTATTAAACGGTTTTATATAACTTGCAACGTACGTATCTAGGTATGTCGTTTAGGTTCAAAATTTATAGTCGACCTTTTACCCACTTTCTGGTATCCGATCAGGCTGATATTTTGCACACGGCTTTGGTTCGGTTAACAATATATTTTGATACCGTTCTAAATTCATTATAACCCCCTTGATATGGATATCAAATAAACGGAATCAACAAGTAGCGCACGATAATATACGTGACGCCCACTAAATTCAATATAGTGGACGACCCAAAATGGTAAATTATCTTTGTCTTTACAACCCAATTGACATGGGTATCAAATAAAAAAATTCAACGCATAGTACACGATAATCTACGTGTTTTCATTTCAAAATCCTCTAAGCGGATTCCAAAAACCGTCGGATTACCTTTGTCTTTACAATTCCTAGAACACCGCAATCTATGTAGAGTCATTTCACATCCAGTATGGCGAACGCCCTAAAGTTGCGGATTAGCTTTATCTTTACAATCTTCTTGATATAGGTATCAAATAAAGAGTTCAGCGAGTAGAACACGATAAGCTCGTGGCTTCGTTGTAAATCCAATGTGGCAAACGCCCCAAAATGGTGGATTACCAATATTCAACGGCATCAACTTTAAATTTTATATACCATGGATAGGAAACATATTTTGAGGAAGCTGATCTGATGCTCTAATCTGGATACCCTAATACATTGCGGATATAGATATGTTTAGTTTAGTTTTCCCAGGTAAACGTGATGTTGAGGGACAAAAAAACAGAGTTTGGCAAATTCTAATACTACAATTGAACTAAAAAGCAAAAATTAAACATTATATTCAGTGAAATTTATATCTCAAAAGTATAGCTACAAAAATATGAAATATATATTTTAAAAGCTGTAGCTCTCAGTAATAATACTTTATAACTTCTATCTGAAATATGGCCTCAAGTTTTTAAAATACATATTTTGTATTTTTTGTAGTTATACTTTAAAGTTCACTGAACATTCGTTTATACTTTTCAGTTCAAATGCATTTAAATAAAAACTTGTTTTCAAAAATGTTTTGTACATATATTTTGTTAGACCGTTCGTTAAGCGTTTGCCTAAAAAAAATTCATTCTAGTTTGGCTATAGAACAATTTGATTAATATAATTATACAATGCAGCTTATTGCCATATCTGTATATAATTTTAAATCATTAATAAATAACAAAGGGTTCACTTTTAATTGTTTGTCTTTGATGTCAAGTCTACAGCCACTTTCAAAAAAGTTTAGTAAATAGAGACAACAAGTTGTGTTTCCGATATTTCCATTATTTGTTGTAGTAGTAATATTACCTTGGCTCAAAGTTTATACACTTTCAGAATTTGTATGAACCAATCGACTGGACCCTAATCAAATGGTTTACTGTAATCTACATACGCTGTATATAGGTTGAGATTTTGTGTCTTGCTTTACACATTATAATACTGCATCAATGATTAGTTGTTCTTTCAATCGATGCTAGTTTGTTTACAACCATTTGGTACTGAATCTATTATGTCTGCTTCAGGGTATCAGTAAGTTTTACCGCCAAGTTGAGGTACAGCGTTGTAAATAATATATAAATAGTTGAATGCATGGTTGTATTGGGGGGGGGGATCCTGGGGGTCCAGATCCCTCCCGATTCCATAAAAGTATTTTTCCTTGTTTCTTAAAAGAAGTACAAATGTGACAGTCGACAAACCAATGACACCATTTTTACATAAATTATAACGTGCTGTTAAATTATTCGATAATGATACAGGTTCTTATTAAGGAATTTCTTAAAATTTTAAAGTTAAAAAGCATACTTGAATACATAGTAATTAAGTATAATTTGGTGAAAATTGCGAAGTACACAAAGATAAAAGGCAAAGGTGTCGTCCCAACACGCGAATGAACCAATGAAAGCAGATAGAGGTACGGCTTTAAGTACGATAAGAATGAAGCGACGAGTTAGTATACATTTGAACTGGGCTACGACCATATTCTGAAGTGCTAATTATTTTACGTAACCAGTGAAACGAAAATTAAAGTAAAACCATTTTGAAAAGTGTACGAATTGTGCAACGCATAAGCCGATCTATTATAGACGGATTTTATTACTGATATGGAAAATGTTCTATTACTGACTTTTATTACTGACTTCTATTACTGATATATAAATTGGACTTTAGTAATGGTATTTTAAACTGGATTATTTTATTACTGGTATTTTAATACTGGCTTTTAACACTGATATTCAAATGGGATTTTAAATTTGAAATGGTCTAAATACCTACATATAAATGGAATTTTAATAACTACATCGAAGTTGTTCTCATACCGATTTTTAAAATTGAATACCGATTTGGATTGTATTTTGGTTTTGATGTCGACTTCCAAATTCGACTCTCAATTTGGACATAGCTAGGAAGGAACTACAGAACCATTCCAGGTTAGAAATCTTGATACAATTTATTGAAAACTGTTTTAATTCAAAATTTATCATTTTATCTGTAAGAGTCAACAAAACATAGTAGGTAATAGGTATCTTGGAACGTTTCAAAGGCCCCTAAAAATAAGCAAAAAGACAGTTTTGCTGGCTTTAAATTTCATAAATCTGGTATCTGTAAATATTCTGAAAAAGAGAAAATTTAAAGGTTGTAAATATTTAATCATTATATTGTGTATTGTAGAATTGCTTTATTTAATTGAATAAGCTAGTTGAGGCAAAAACCATAACAACATTCCACATCATAGATGCTTGATTATTAGGGGTAAATTTCACAACAAACTTTAAGACGGTTCAACGCTGGGATTAATATCACAGCATTTTATGACATGCCCAATCGTGGGGCCTAATATAATAAGAATAACACAAATTGTGGGGCTGGAGTATCACAGCATTTTATGACGCCCAAATGATCATTTCAAATCGATTTGAATCCAGGTACTATCATAAATTCATTTTCAAATTTTATACTGCCTAATTCACACTTCAGAATTACCATACTGTTTATACTCGCAAACTTTTTACAGTTTGCGCTACTAAGTTACACTTTCTTACAGGTATCATTTTATCCATTAATTTTTCATGTTTAACAAAATCTTCTGGAACGAGCGACGCATCCACTCCTGTATCAATGAGTACATTAATCACACTTTCAAATTAATTATAGGTAATAAATTTTTGTTTACATTTAAATTATTTTCCACTTCATATTAAATAAATTCGCGCTGATCTTCATACTGGTTTACACTCATACTCAAGGGCTGGTTTGGTCGGCCTCTTCTTTAAAAATTTTATTCGACGTAGATGGGCCCGGTCCGCCTGGCTCGTAATCTCGGAATATGTGCGGTTAATTCTTCTGGGGTCTTGCGCTTGCTGCACCGGTTCTCGGCTATGCGTATCTTGGTTCTCATTGTGCCTTTGACGCGGATTGTATTAATTTGTGGTGCTATCATTATTGGTTCTCTAAGTCCCTCGCCTTGGTATGTTGTTTGCACTCCAATTATATCTAAAACCGTTGCCATTATTATAGTTGTTATTACCCCTATTGAAATTTCCCCCATAGTTGTTATTATTGCCGCGATAATTAAATCGGTCCGTTCTTAAATTTCTCTATTTCCAAACAAAATTTATTGGTTAATTCCTCGTCCTTCCGACGGTTCGGTCCCATTTCCTCATACCGATGCAGATATTCCAAAATACATCCTGGTCCACGATATTTTGAAGTGCTATGTATTGTCTCACTTCCACCTCAAAATGTCCTGCTAAATATTTTATGATTTGTTTCCCCTCTAATGGAGGATCTAGTTGTTTCGCGATGCTAAACTTCTTTATCGCATATAACTCCGGGGTTACTACTAAGTCTTGGTTATATTTACCCATGATTAAGTCATCCCGTACTTTAAATTGTTGGTTGTCCCCCAAAAGTGCTTTAAAAATTTGTGTTCGAATTCTAAAAACGTTTCCAATTCGCTTTCTATTAGAACAAACCATTTTTCTGCGCCCCCTTTTTAGCATTGATCTTACTATTTTTAATTTATATTGTTCAATCGTTGATCCTTGTATCAGCGTTTTAACTTTATTTAAAAATATCTTCAGGTCTAACTTACTATCACCATAAAATTTAGAGTATTGATCTAATGGTATGCTTAGTTGGTTTATTCTGATAGTTTCCCAAGAATTTTGTACCGTGTTTCTGCTAAAATTTTCAAAGTCTATTTTCATGTTTCCTAATTTCCTATTGACCGTCCTAATTCCTATTTCACTATTTCCTTCAACTTCATGTATTTTTATGCCTAAATCCCTCATTTTCTTGTTGGTTTCCCTTTCACGCGTCTCTTGGTTTAACTTCTCTTTTAAAACTTCATCCCTCACGTTATCGATGTCCTCCATAATTCGTAAAACTTTATTCTGCACCTCTAGCCTCATTTCTTCAATTGTTAGATTCGTTTGTTTTAGACCCTCGTATAAGATTTTTATTTCTGAACTACTTTTTCCCCAAACTTAGCTAAATTTTGCCATTTTCATTACTTTTTATTGTCATATTCTTCATGTTGGCTTCACTTTTGTCCATTTTATCATTAAGCACTAACAAAATCGAAATCATTCTAGACCCCTGTGTAGCTTGCTGTTCCTCGCTGTGACTCCTTTCTAATACTCTCTCTGCATTTCCAGTTTGTGTATCTTCTACGAACACACCTTCCTGATATCCTATCTCCACCCCTTCATTCCTCATCGCGCTCCTAACTTCCTGTATTTTTTTGTCCGTTTTAATTTAATTATATTTACAATAAACTCTAAAATTCTAATTTAACTTTCTAAATTTATTTTCTGGCTTTTCTATAATTCTTAATTACGTCTATAACCTCTAATTTCAATTAATATCCCGATTTACTAGTTCTTCGAGTCCCTTTTGTTGGGGCGCTAGATTTCTTTCGAACGCCACGTTAGGTCGTCAGTTTACTTTGCTACGATATCGCCGCCTAATTTTTATGATCAATTACCTGCTGATCACCTTGTCTCTGTGCCTCTAAAATATCTAAAATAATTTAAAAATCAACACAATTAAATGTATGCCTCGACTACCTCAGTTATACCCTGCACAGAGTGAACGACGATATGATAACAAAGAATGTTTACCCCAATCCCTCTAACACTGCGTGTACCTGAATAAAATAAACGAAATTTGTCAAAATTTCAAACTGTACGATCTTCGCACTGTCCTAACCTATTTAACAACTTTTGAATCAAAATTAAAATAAATATTGAATTTGTTCATTACCATAATTTATAACCCATTTTAAGCAATTAAGTCAGCAAAATAATTATGTAATATATTGAATATTTCGTTGAACGTTCAATAATGTGTCTGTATTAAATATTACAACTTTGCTACTCCTGTTCTGATGTGCCCCAATTAGGTGTGTGTGTGTGTGTGTGTGTGTGTGTCTGTGTGTGTGTGTGTTATATATATATATATATATATATATATATATACATATATATATACATTTATTTTACCGCTAATACAGGCCCGAAGTGCTATACACACCCGACGTTATTAAAGCCAACGCGACGTTTCCAGACCCGGGTCTGGGTCTCACAAGGTTTTTGGTGTATATCTCCATTCTTGGACCCCTATAACCCTATAAGCACATTTTTACTATTATATGATCGGGAATGAAAAGTCGGTTTAACATACCGTTATATACAAATTTAGTCCACGTAAAACTAGTGCAGAGAGCGTTCAAGTCACTTGATATACAGACGATGTTTCTCAGTATATTCAACCGACGTTCTCAGTTCCGCCAACCGGCAACCATGCGTTCGCTTATTGTGATCGGTGATGTATCCTTACTGGAATGTTTACAGTAAGAACAATTGTCAGGTAACGATGTAAGCATTTTTAGTAGGTTCACTATAGTTTATTAAAATTTTTGCGCAAGTTTGAGATACATTTGTTTATACAAATTATTTTGCACTTTGGATATAAATCATTATAACCCTCAACAAGTTTTTTGAGGGCTAAAGCTCAGCACGTAAATCGAATAATCGGTCGGTTTGTTTCTGACTTTAAATTATAATGGGATACCAAAAAGTATAATAAGGAGGATCTTCTAAAGCAGTGTTAAAAACTCTAAATCGGCCAAAGTTCAAAATTTGTGTAGACAAGAATTATTTTCTAAGTTGATTAAATTAGAAAGGTTGAGCACAAATTTACGCGTAATGCAATGCCATTCTAAAAACACACCTAGATGCTCAACTTTTTTTAGATAATTGATAAAAGCTGAAGTTGACCATTGCTTTCAAATTTTAATAGCTCTTTAACGGTGTAGTCTATATGGAAAATAGAAACTACTTGAAATGTAAATTTTTACCTAAAATATGGCAGGAGTTTTCAAGTGGCAAACATAACCTCACTTATTTCTAAAGTAAACATTAGTCTAATATGACCCAAAAGCAAAACAACCTAAATAATTCTAAGATGCTTTTGCAGATATTGCTTTAAAGTTTTCATTAGTTATATTAGTAGAGGATTTCCTTTTTTTATTATTAAACGGTTTTATATAACTTGCAACGTACGTATCTAGGTATGTCGTTTAGGTTCAAAATTTATAGTCGACCTTTTACCCACTTTCTGGTATCCGATCAGGCTGATATTTTGCACACGGCTTTGGTTCGGTTAACAATATATTTTGATACCGTTCTAAATTCATTATAACCCCCTTGATATGGATATCAAATAAACGGAATCAACAAGTAGCGCACGATAATATACGTGACGCCCACTAAATTCAATATAGTGGACGACCCAAAATGGTAAATTATCTTTGTCTTTACAACCCAATTGACATGGGTATCAAATAAAAAAATTCAACGCATAGTACACGATAATCTACGTGTTTTCATTTCAAAATCCTCTAAGCGGATTCCAAAAACCGTCGGATTACCTTTGTCTTTACAATTCCTAGAACACCGCAATCTATGTAGAGTCATTTCACATCCAGTATGGCGAACGCCCTAAAGTTGCGGATTAGCTTTATCTTTACAGTCTTCTTGATATAGGTATCAAATAAAAGAGTTCAGCGAGTAGAACACGATAAGCTCGTGGCTTCGTTGTAAATCCAATGTGGCAAACGCCCCAAAATGGTGGATTACCAATATTCAACGGCATCAACTTTAAATTTTTATATACCATGGATAGGGAAACATATTTTGAGGAAGCTGATCTGATGCTCTAATCTGGATACCCTAATACATTGCGGATATAGATATGTTTAGTTTAGTTTTCCCAGGTAAACGTGATGTTGAGGGACAAAAAAACAGAGTTTGGCAAATTCTAATACTACAATTGAACTAAAAAGCAAAAATTAAACATTATATTCAGTGAAATTTATATCTCAAAAGTATAGCTACAAAAAAATATGAAATATATATTTTAAAAGCTGTAGCTCTCAGTAATAATACTTTATAACTTCTATCTGAAATATGGCCTCAAGTTTTTAAAATACATATTTTGTATTTTTTGTAGTTATACTTTAAAGTTCACTGAACATTCGTTTATACTTTTCAGTTCAAATGCATTTAAATAAAAACTTGTTTTCAAAAATGTTTTGTACATATATTTTGTTAGACCGTTCGTTAAGCGTTTGCCTAAAAAAAATTCATTCTAGTTTGGCTATAGAACAATTTGATTAATATAATTATACAATGCAGCTTATTGCCATATCTGTATATAATTTTAAATCATTAATAAATAACAAAGGGTTCACTTTTAATTGTTTGTCTTTGATGTCAAGTCTACAGCCACTTTCAAAAAAGTTTAGTAAATAGAGACAACAAGTTGTGTTTCCGATATTTCCATTATTTGTTGTAGTAGTAATATTACCTTGGCTCAAAGTTTATACACTTTCAGAATTTGTATGAACCAATCGACTGGACCCTAATCAAATGGTTTACTGTAATCTACATACGCTGTATATAGGTTGAGATTTTGTGTCTTGCTTTACACATTATAATACTGCATCAATGATTAGTGGTTCTTTCAATCGATGCTAGTATGTTTACAACCATTTTGTACTGAATCTATTATGTCTGCTTCAGGGTATCAGTAAGTTTTACCGCCAAGTTGAGGTACAGCGTTGTAAATAATATATAAGTAGTTGAATGCATGGTTGTATTGGGGGGGATCCTGAGGGTCCAGATCCCTCCCGATTCCATAAAAGTATTTTTCCTTGTTTCTTAAAAGAAGTACAAATGTGACAGTCGACAAACCAATGACACCATTTTTACATAAATTATAACGTGCTGTTAAATTATTCGATAATGATACAGGTTTTTATTAAGGAATTTCTTAAAATTTTAAAGTTAAAAAGCATACTTGAATACATAGTAATTAAGTATAATTTGTTTGCATAGCATTTTAGAGAAAACGCGAGGTCTGGGGAAACTAATATTCTAGAGGCTCTTCAAAATTTAAAATAGAATGTGTGCAAGAAAATGAAATCAACGGTGTTTAATATTCTTTGGATCATTACATTTAATTATTTACAGCAGCTTTGAGCGCCAATTATTTCAAAATAGTATAAAATACGCGCTATCAGGTTATTAATGAGGGATATTGCTAGTGCATGTAGTCATTTACACAACAAACGTGTTGTCAGTCAAACATATAATAAATATTAAAATATCATTATCAATAAGTTATAAAAGTCATGTGAACTGGTCAGTTGGTGGATGGTAGGTATTCATGCATAATATATTTCCTTTTAGCAAATATTTTACAATAGTGTTCCTTATTCAATGCTTTGACTTAAATCTTCAAAAGCTTTAAAATACATATTTTCTGAATATATTTGTCGACTACATTCAAACCTTATTACTCGATTCGAAAAAGACTATGTAAGAGTAGTTTTAGTTTAGCAGTCCTTTCTTTTTTGCATTGTGTCATTTATGATTTATGGTGTGTCGTTGAAGTTTCATGTATATTTCAAGTTCTGGGTATTTAAGTGAAATATTATGCTGTAATTATTGTTACTAAAATACTAAGAAAATGTTTGTTAGTTACGATATTTTAAAGAGCAAATGCTTCCTTTGCTTAATAAAAGCGCAGCCCAACAAAATCTAGGGTTATTTATTGTTTTAATTAGTGTGACTGAGAGTGTCAGCGGGCAGTAAGTACAGCTAAAACTTGTTGAATTTTTGTATCTGTCTCGTGCATAATAGAATAGTTAAGGTTTTTGGTCTCAAAACCTAATGGTAAGTTTATACTTTATAGTAAAGTTTAAACTGTTTCAAAACCACAAATTAGTTAAGGCATAAGATATGTTCTTTTTGGTTCCTTTACAAAAATTTGTTGTGTTTGCATGACTATTTCAGATTCAGTTCATTTCTCATACAGTAGAGCAGAAAGAGCGAACAGACTTTTTAATTTTATTTAGCGCCATAAAATGTAAATAAACAACATGCTGCTACGCTATTTTATTTTAATTTTAAAAAGTAAAAAAGCAATCAGTTTGGCAAGGTCAAGATAGGGCAAAGCCCTCTCAGTTATATAATGCACGGTTAAAAAAATATAACATCTGGTGCAAAAGACGTTACTGTCGTTAATAGTATTCCATTTTGACAGGCGAATAACTATTTGGATAGAGAATATTACACAAATGGCAGCAAAATTAACAATTTATTAAAACATAAACTTTTTATATGTCCCTGGAGCACAGATATCAAAATCGTTGTTGATGCTGATAATTTTTGTAAAGCCTTTACTAAATCACAAGATGATGTAGTATCAAATTTAACAAATACTATAGCAGGCAGGCAGCGCCAAATCACCAGAAAATAAAACCTGTTATAGCAACTATAATTCTTTTTGGGCCACAAAAATTTCCCTTGCGTGGAACTTCAGACTGTAGATCAATAGGTCTTAATATTCAGTGTTACACAAAGAGGGTGCATTTCGGGCTCTTCTGCGTTATCGATGATAAAGTGTTACTAGGACATTTACAAAATTCTACACGTATTGCAATATACCGTAGTGCTCAAATACAAAATTGCATAATATCGTTACGTGGGAGTGTAATGCAGAACAAGCTCTTAAAACAAATCAATAACTCTAAAGGATTTTCTATTTCAACCGATGGAGCTTCTGATGTTTCGAAAATAGCACAATTATCACTTCGCGTGCCATATTTGGATGAAAATCGATCAATACAAGAAGATTTTATGGAATTTTTTTCAGTAAAGAGAACGACAGATGAATATTTGGCTGTGGTTATCATCGATTCGTTGAAAACTTTAAGAAACAAAATGAATTATCTTGCTGGACAAGGCTACGACGGAGCGGCGGTCGTGTCTAGCAGTTTTAAAGGAGTACAGTCTATTATTGAAAGCGTACTGAAAGTCCTATACGTGCATTATAATGCTTATGCAATAAATTTGGCGACAGCTCAGTCTTGTCAAAATCAATATATTAGTAATTGTACAGGAACAGCTAAGTTCATCGGAAACGTTTTTAGAAATTCGCCTAAAAGAATAGAAATTATTAAAACAAATACAGCAAAATATTTGTCAAATTCTAAACGGCAAAAACTTACCGCTATGTGTACAACCAGGTGGGTTGAAAGCCATAACGGCCTTTTGCGTTTTAAATAAATAAATCAACTGCTCGTGGACTCGTTGGAACCGAAGCGTCAAATCTTGAAGTTTCTTCAAGGGCTACGCAACATTTTAAGTGCATAATAACGGGAGAATTTGTTGTCGGTATAGGCGTTTCTGACTATATATTTTCACACACAATAAACCTCCGTAAACTTTTGCTAACAGCGGAATGCAATTTAACTGCCGCGCTCGGCTATATTGAGGACATAAAAAAACTATAATAACATCTAGTACAAAACAAAGTAAAACAAAAAACGGCGTAAAGGTAGTTCCTTCGAGCCCAGAACATTATTACAGAATATCAGTCGTAATTCTTTTTTTGACGACCTTTTACCATAGTTGGATTCACGAATTTTAAATCATAAAATGTTATTAAAGCTTTAGGTTGCATTTTGCCTAGGCAATGTGTAAACTTAGACTTTAATGATGTTATTGTGGAACAGTTAGAAATATATAACCAATTATTTTATGACGATACTTCACTTAGTGAACTAAATATTTGGAAATAGGAAAGACAGACGAAACATACAAACTAATTAGAAAGAATTTTAGGGATATAAAACCGTATAGCAAAAATATTAGGGACGCGGAAGGAAACGCCATTATAGAAGATATGCAGGAAAAGAATTTACAGGAATCAGACAATGAAAAAGGTGACTTGAGATATCCTATACTTAGAGATGAGTTTGAATTAGCATTAAAGAGTCTGAAAAATGGTAAGGCGCCGGGTACAGATAAGGTGCAAGCAGAAACTCAAAGCCGCTGAACAAGCAGTAACAGAACGTCTCTTCCCAATTGTTAGCTATATGTATGAGACAGGCAAGATAGCCAAAGATTTGAAATGTAACATCATAGTCACTATACCAAAAAAGTGAGGCTTGGATAGATTTGAAAATTTTCGAACAATAAGTTTGACAGTAGACGTGTCAAAATTTACTAGAATTGTACAAAGAAGAATGGAAAAACGCACTGAAGAAATACTAGGAGAAAATCAATTTGGGTTTAGGCGAAATAGGGGAACACGGGTGGCTATTTTAGTTCTCAGGATGATCATGAAGATAACAATGGAAAAAGGTAAAAGCATGTATACAGAGTTTGTAGATGTGGAAAAAGCATTCGACAATGTAAAGAGGAAAAAAATGTTCGAAATACTCAAAAAAATTGTATTGAGTTTCAGAGATAGACGGATAAATAAATATTGAATATATA
The DNA here is from genome assembly GCA_036346225.1 of Platerodrilus igneus. Taxonomy (NCBI): domain Eukaryota; kingdom Metazoa; phylum Arthropoda; class Insecta; order Coleoptera; family Lycidae; genus Platerodrilus; species Platerodrilus igneus. Next base: position 7,396,524 of record JARFIW010000800.1, read on the forward strand.
TTGTAAAATCTGTCGTTTATATATTCAAAGTATCACAAATAAAATATTTATGATATATTTGGGGGTATCAGAGAACTGGGAAGAAGAGTGTAATTTTGCAATTACTAGGAATAACTAGCAATAAATTCCTTATACAAAATTTGCAAAATAATAAAAATTATTAATTAATATTGTAATATAAACAAACCAAATTAAAACACCACATCATCATCATCATCTACAACACAACCTACACCTATACAGAAAACTTACATACGTACATATTCATTTTTAACAAATTCACAGGCACTTGTAGAAACAAAAATAGTTAGTTCCTGACTACTCCTAAATTGTAAACAAAAAACTAATATTCTTAAAGAAATAAGACAATGAATTACAAATCCACCTCAAAACTTTTTTAATGCAACACAATGCGGCGGTTTTTATGTACTGCATCAAATTCATATATTGCGCTATCTATATCTAGCTCTTTAACTATGGACCCTTCAATATTAATTATTGCTAATTATTGCTAAATATTATAGTCGATCGTTTGTCATTCTACTCTGTAAATAAGTTTTTAAACGTCTTAAACAAGAAAAGGTACGTTCGCAAGCAGCACTTGACACGGGGATTATAACAGCAATTACTGCAATTTTAAACGTTTCATTGAAAACAATTTTATATGCTTTAAACATGTCAATAAAATTTAAAATTGTTTTTATTACAAATTTGTTTTGCGCTTTGTATAATTTTAGTGTATTTGGTAAAATTTTCAGTTCAGCTTCCAACGATTCCAAATTTATTTTGTAGTGTTTGGCCATCGGCAGCAGATGTTCATAAACTAAAAAATTTACCTTTTTAGGGTGAAGAGAGCCACTGGATACGATAATGTCGGAGCACTGTTTAAATAGTTCGTTGAGTTCTGATAATACAGCGTCCAATACCAGTTGTAAAATGCAATAACAAAACTACGATAGCTAAATAGGAGGGAGAAGTGGACTGTATATCAAATTAAGTGACAAGTTAACAATCAACATATAATTAATGTTTCTAATCAGTTCAAACGTTTACTAAAAGCACTCAACTGGTGTTCACGAAGTCGTGACAACGACAAAAACGATGTAAACAAATACTATGTAATTAATATGTATATGTAATTAATTTGTTCTACGTAGAACGTGTAAAACAGCGATGCGGTCTGTTCGAACGACAAATCGATAGTCTCTTGCTTCGTGGATTTTCCAGTCAATACTGTTCTTGTACATGCGGAATAATACAGAGTTTTATCACTCGCGGCACTTGTTGGCGCGTGCTTCAAGTAAAACTATGGAAATTTTACTCTAATAAATTTAAATATACCGAGGCAAACGTAAATAATCAACAAACTCAATAGAAAATAAAATTTAGCTTTAATTATTTACAATATAAACGGAACACCAGTAAAAACATGTTTATTTTACAGTGGTTTATGACTTCACTTTATTGTTTGTTTTGCGCCGAAATCACTTCCTAAATGATGTAATTTTGATAGTTTTGCGGTAACTTTCTATTCCGCTCATTTTTTTGTTGCGCTTTCTTACATAGACCCAGGAATATTAATTTTATTTCCGTTACACATTTTTATTACTTCGTAATATATGTTTGCATATTCCTTGAAACCTTCATCTGTTCTCCATTGTTTAAGTATTTTTATAATAGACATTATCAAATCATTACTTGAACTTAGGTCAGCTGTAACTTTTTGCAAATAATCACTAACACCTTTGCGTAATAACAAAATTTTTGTAAAAAGACAAATATTGAAAACAAATTCGAAATTTATCTGATACAACAATCCAATTGCCTTGGCAGAATGATTGATTAGATCCCTCAATAATCAATAAGTTGAGTAGTACCAATATTTAGCTTAAATTTTTGTTTACACTTAAACGTGCAACAACTTGGGCCGAACATCTTGTATAATAAATTTTCTTTAATTATAATAATTGCCGTCTGTTTGGATGAAGCCTTTTTTGCAAGTCAATAAATCTCGTATAAACAGTCTATTGCGAAATAAAAACATACAGTGTTTGTAATAAATTAAAAAGCTTATTGCTCTTACCAGCCTTTTTTGCAGACATCCATTATAACCAAGTTCAACCGATGATTACAGCAATGTACATAAATTGTTTGATTAACCTCATTACTAAAAAGTTATTAAACTCCGTTATTTCTACCATTCATTACATTTGCACCATCATATATATCTGTGCTACGCATTTTTCATGTCTACATTTAGTCGGGGTAATAGCTCCTTAATATAAATAAGAAATGAATCCAGCATCTAACTTATTTGCAGCTTTAAAACCTATAAATCTTTTATAGATTGTCCATCTAAATAATACCTAAACACAACTGAGACATGTTCAATTTTTCTGACGTCTTTTGTCTCATCACGCATTATTGAAAAGCAAGTTACGTTCTGGGGCTCTTTGCGTATTCTATCTAGCATCATCTTTGAAAAATAAACAAAATTTTATTCTGAACTTTAGGGCTAGTATATTTAGCGTTTGCTGCTATTCCTTCACCAAGTTTTTTCTTAACTACCTCATTGTGCTTACTGAACAGTTTAAGAAGTTCTCTAAAGTTACCTCTATTACAGCTTTCAACAGTTTTAACATCTCCTCTTTAAGCAATATTCTGAAGGCCCGTATATCACAAATTGTCGACGATTACTCTAACATATATTCGGTTTTCTTTAACGAAGTTCAGATGTGCTTCACTTATTTGTCCGACTACAGAGGTACCAGTACTTGGTGATTTAATGGCTTTATAGGACGACCATTTAACGAATGAATGTTTATATTCTAAACTATTTTCGTGCTTTTTGTCCAGCATCTTTATTCAATGCGTTTTTCCAATTATTAAAACCTATTCCTACAAATACTGCGTTAGAGTCCTTTTTTTTATTGTAAAATGACGATACACAAAACAATAAACAGAGTCACACTTAAAATGCAATATTCCAACCAGGAAAAGAATTGGTACCAACTTTTATTAAAGTGTCTTAATCTACCACTAAAATTAGTTTGCGGGTAAAAGTTTAAAATAGGTTGAGATGGGCTATCTTACCGTTTGTAAAGCCTCTGACGGTCCTGACGTAATATTTAAAACACAGCAGGGCACAATTTTTGTAGAAGAAGGTGATGTAGTTCTGGCAATTCTGCAACTTTTTTGTAGACGCCAGTTACATATCCCCCAAATTAGGATATATAGGTAATCAAATGGAATTATTAAATTTGAAGTTATATTGTTAGAATGTATAATTAATTGGAGGACAAGTAATAAAAGGTTAATGGAAGTTCATAAACCAGACATGAGAACGGATGTAAATACATTGTATTCCAGACGTAATATGACACTTCAGGTGTAGGTCACAGTAGACAATAAGATTGCAATTATTAGAATTAACATTGTTACTTTGTATTGTATAAATGAATAAAGAAATAAGCAGACATGAGTTCTGCAGTTCTCATAAGCAATGTGAGAGGCAGGGCCAACATAAATACCCTCGAGAGCCCAAGATGGTCAGTCAGTCTTGAGCTTCACATCTTTAACCTTGTTGGTTGTTCAGCTACTTATCCTAATTTTTGTTCATTTAATTCAGTTAATATCAACTTAGAGTAATTTTGATCTCAATACGTTAATGAATATACTGTACTCATAATTGAAAATTCAAATTGTAAATCTGTATAAATAAAAATCGTTAGAAGAGTTTTCTGAAGATACTTTTTAAAAAGTCGCTCAAAAAGGCCCAAAATCTATCTTGCCAGTCTTCAAAAATTTAATCTGGCTCATCATCGTCTTGCGACTAGGATTCAAATATAAATGCATTCAGTTCGTTATCATTATTACTATCACTATCACCTAATAGACTTGTTAAATCATCTAATTCTAATACATCTAGCTCAATGTTTTTTGATGAAGTAGGTTCTTGATGAGGTTGATTTTCATGTAGAATTTCATTACTTTTTGATTCTTTAGAAGCCGGAACTGATTTCAAGTAATCTACTGATGAATGTTTTTTGCCACTCATTGTAAAAACTACTGTTACGCAATCAAAGGAAGACTTCTAAGAAGGAAATAAAGCAATTACTAAAAGAGAAGAGTGGCAAGTAGAAGAAGATAAAATTAAAAAAGAATAGACCGTATTTACTAATAGTAATCACAACCGAGTGTTTTAATACACAACACTACTTAAACTAATTTAGTAATGTCACTTATTTTTAAACTACTTGGGAGAGGATATCTGAAGTAGCAGTAGCGCGGAAGATTTCCACCTGCAATGAGCGTGCATGAGTATTTAAAATTCCAAAAGTTCAATTACTAATATTATTGCGTTAAAACAATTAAAATGGGCATACAAATAAGATATGCATACAGAATAGCACATTTATGTAAACAAATGGATACAGCATCAATATCTACCCACTTTTAATTCTCAATCGCCCTGGTATTGATTGTGCAATCGGCCCAAAGCACAATGCACAATGGGTCAGCCCAAGCAACTAAGTGCAGTCCGGCACAAAGCTTGGCGCAATGCGCTTTCTATATACTGGTTGAGTTAGATAACGTGACCACCGCAAATATCTCCGAAGGTATTAGTATTAGTAAAAACGTTATAAATAAAATGCAAAAAATAAAGTTTGTGTTAGTAGCGTTAATTTAATAATTATAAATGTATTTATATGAGGATAATATAAAAATGTCGGAAATGCAGTGCACGCGATAGCTATGTATCAAGAATGTTTTCTAAATAAACCAGTAAAAAGTTTGTAAAAGTTATCATCAGGCCATATGAATGTGATATATCATAGCATTCTAGAAAATTAAGGCTTTCCAATGATGTCAATAGCAATATAGAGTACCATTTGAAATTCGAATATCACCCCACCCTTAAAAGGTGCAATAAAATTTTTCCATATGACATTATTATAAAGATAGTAAGCTGAGGACATTTTATTTATAGCATTTTTTGCTTACTGCTAATACTTTCGAAGATATTTGCGGTGGTCACGTTATCTGACTCATCGGCTATATTTATTTACTTAACTAGTTCTGATACAATGGGCTTTTTCTCAAGCTACTAGTAGGGTTTTTTTAGCACCTGAACTGCTACGATTGGTGACTAAAAGGTATAACAGGCAATGTAACTTTCCTTAGCAAAATTGCCGTTCTGTATATAACTATAATTAATAGTATTAATTATCATTAATTCCCCCAAAAGGTAGCTTATCTAAATTCACATTTCAGCAACAATAACATGCCCATAACGGTCATAAAACTATGTAGAATTTCAATGCAAGCTGCAGTCATTTTACACATAAAACATTCTAATTAAACAAACACATTGAAACATGTTTAATTTGCTCTGTATTTATTCGCATTGAATTACAAGTATAATGCGCCAAGCGTGCCTTATTCTTTATTTACGTTCTATATAGTACACAATGGAACGCTTCGTTTTAATAATCTTCTTGTAGTACAATATCTGTGTGACATAAAGTTATTTCGTCGAGCATTTCTAGCAATTTTGTGGCTTTCGTATTTCCCCACCTCTAACCGCGAGTCTTTGAACGGTCGCTATCATTCGGTTCTAGTTTTGTTCGTTAGTCGCAGCCTAGCTATCAATTCATCAAGATGTTTTCCAGACTAGAGGCTTGCGACCTTCGATTAAATTATTTGTGTGAGTGTTTCAAGTCATGGTAGACTTGAATAAATTTCAATAACTTCTACTAACGCGCACCTACAAAAAACAATAGAAAAGGCCAAGTGAAGATTTTGTTTTGTAAGTTGTATGGTTCTGTACAAGGATTTGAGATTGCAGACATATGGTTGTGATTGCTGTTACCCCAGGAAATAGTTTATGGTGTTGCTTGGAACGGATGAAATTTCTGTAGGGATTCGTCTAGGAAAATCAGATGCAGTTTGGTTCGTTATTAAATTTAAGAAATTTTGCATGTGTTTAGAATGTCGTTAATCTTTGATAAACAGACGGTCATATAAAAAACACGAAATTTGCTATCATGTTTACGACCATATGACCTGTTTCACTTTCGATTATTGTTAAACTGGTTTTACAAACTATAGAAAGAAATTTTTGTTACGTTAGGTTTATATTTGTAAGCTCTGTTCACATTCGAACTTCAGATAAATTTCGAAGTATATTTTCGACGTTATATATTTTTTTGGGAGGTAATAACATTTTAAAGATATTTGCCGTGAAAGCAGATGCTTCGTGTAGCTTTCCTAAAATTCAAATTAAACATTCTTCAATCTTGAAGTTAGCTTTTATTCACATATAAATTATAAAAACTAAGTATAAAAATTTAAATTCGTTTAGTGACAATTGCAAAGTGTTTGCATTTATGTTGATACAAAAATTTTTAGGTTATGAAAATTTATATACTTAATACAAAAAGTACTTGAGAAGTAATAGCAGTGAACTTTTGTTTATTTTTAATTTGTATGTACATGGAAGTTTATTTCACTTCATTGCAAAATTTAAATACACGCTGCGTAATAATTATGAAACTAATCTACCTGATAAGATCTGCCCAGAATAGAAATGTTAGTTCAATGCATTGTGTTTACAAATTTTTTTGATTAAATATTTAAAACAAGCTTATGTTTAGAGAGCAGTCTTTTGCTTTAAAAAGACAAAATTTTGATTTTGTTATAAACATTATTGTTGAGAATTTTTTACATGTTAAAAAGTTATGAATTTTCAAAAGAAAGTTTTTTTTACTTCAGTAAACAATTAGTTAAACTTTGAGACTTTTATTTTGGTCAAATGCGATCAAATCTGGTAACATAAAGGTAGAATTTTTGGGTAATAATTTTGTGCCAATATCATATTGGATATACATTTTTTAATTTTGATACTTTTATAGGACACAAATGATGTTCTACTTTTTTTTTATTTAATTTTTGTAATTTTTTACAGGAGCTGCGTCTTATTTTTATAAGACAGGTTTTTGTTAACGAAGGCGATCGTTTTATCTTTGGGTTTCCACGTCCGCCCTTAGAACTGTGCTTTGCTCTTATCGTGATTATCTCAGGACTTGGTGGCGCCTATTTAACTTTGTTTAGTTTTTGTTTGAAAACAAAATTCGACTTACCCCCCCACTACTTATTGCTCTACCCAGGAACAGACCCCTAGCTACGTCGGAAGATTTTTGTTCGCTGGCGCCCATTTATAAAAATTAAGTTTCCCTGGCGCCCATCAAACAACAAAAATTCGTTTCAATATTCAATTTTGCATGCTAAACTCTGGTATGCTCATCACAGCAAAATTACAAAAAATGCTTTATCCGTTTTAAACCCCTATTTCCACAACTTAAAAGGCTCCAATTAGAATGCAGGTGGTTAAAAACCCTTCCCAAAAATCCAGAGATAAAATTTTGCACACAACCAGACTATAGTATGTTCGTTACAGAAAAATTGAAAAATTTGTTTTTTTTCAATTTGACGCCCGCCCCTCACAGCCTAATCTAATTGGGGTGTGCTTGGCTAATGAAGACCAAAAATGATGAAACACGTTATACAACCCGGCTTTGCTATGCTCAATACAGGAATATTTTAAAAACTGAATTGTTAACATGGCCCTTTGCAAAGTTTAAAAGAACTTAATTGGACGGCGTGTGTCAAAGGCAGTTTCCTGGGTAGATGAAATTTAGCATAAGTCATGGTCTGATATTTGTAACGCAACTGTAACACTATCATAGACCGTAGCTTTATCATTTTGTAACGATACTTTCTACCCTACCTTCCATTTTTTATTCTGTTCCTTAAAAACACCAAAAGAAGAACACCCCACCATACTTCTTTCCGTGTAATATTTCAAATATTATTAATTGAGATTTTTTAAAGATTCGTTGATTATAGAGATTATTAATACCATTTTAATATCAGATAGTTACAATATTTTTCGTCGATTGTTCTCTATTTATTCGAGTTAGTTACAAAATTCTTTAGTCGACCGTACTTTAATAAAATGAAGAACTCAATATGTTATTTATTTGTTATTTAGGAACTAAACACAAGACAAATTGAACTCTGCACTTATTAAAACTATTATTAGTTTAGCATTCTTTGTTTTCTTTATTAGGGGTCACTGCATCATTTTGTTAATACATTAATGAACCATCACCTGGTCGAGAATTAAGAAAATATGTGTAGTTCAAACAAAATAGATAATTCCTTTGCGTTTATTAAACATTACTTAAAATACATACATTGATAAACACAATTGAGTAATTATTTATTTCCATATGTGTTATATACCAGTGTTTTTATTTGTACCCAATCACTGTTCTCAAATAAGTTGAATGTTTGTTCAAAAATTCCATACATTCTTGCTTTTTTGATGCTGTTTTGTATCGGATGTGGCTTTTAAAAAATTCAATAACAATTTTCTTTTCTTTAGTCGACCACCAATTTCTTACGAAACCCTTGGTATTATCAGAATTTCTGACACGATCAATTTATTGTACCGAATTTACATCTACTGTAGATTTCACTCTCAAAGCTAAAGTTGTTCCAATGGGTTTGATGCCGCTTGACATTAGACGGCCATCGCTAGCGCACATACTTTGGTTCAGTACCTTTAGTTGAATCAGTACAGTCTTCTTCCTCATATTCAACAAGATCGTCAGTAATTTGAATATCTGGAAGATGTTTTCTTTACATTCCATTCCTCTTCCGGTATTTAATAATAGTAAAACTTTTGCAACCTTTGCTGTTTGATGAATGTCTTCGGAAAACCTAGAAATATAAAATTCTGTAAATATTTTTTTAATATACCTGCACAATCGTATCAATTTTTCTACAATCACTAGTTAAACAAGGCTTTTGCTTGATCTCGACAAAGAACGTCGACGATTATTGAAGCGAGCGATAAAACTAAAAAACTCGCATCGTCTATTCTATAGCAACCAGTAAATAAGTATCTCAATACAACTCTTGAAAGAAGAGTAAAACGCGGTACTGTAATTTAGAGCGGATTCATCGCGTGATAAGATACCATAAGTAAGATATTCATAGTCTCAGTTGCATTATACCAAATTTTGTTGAATTGCAAAATAATTCCTCATTAAAAATTATTACTGATATTATTTAATAAAATAAGTATTACAGTTAAAAATTTAGTATCGGCAAATTGGCTCTAGTTTTATATTTATGTCTACAAACGCGTAATCAACAATTTTACTGGAATGAACTATAAACTCGTATCAAATACCATGAAAAATAGAAAACAGTATGTAGCAGTGTTCGCTGTTATAGATTAAAAAGTGTCGAGAAAGGAGAATCTTAGACAAAATCTTACTAATATGGTTTATAAAAACCATACAATTTCTTGCTAAAACTGATTACGTTAATGAAACAGAGTTATTGTTCACTATACGAAAGCATTTAAATACAACTACCATTACTTACCAAAATTGTCGCATCTGATTACAGGATCATTACGTTCAACCTTCCAATCTACAAAAAGTCAATATTAATTAAAGACCACGATATGCTTTAACCACTTCTTACTTACTAAAGCTGTTTCCTTATCTTCATCCCTTAAACCACTAGTGGACTCCTATTCTGGTCGTAGAAGAAGATTGTCATTGGTATTTAAGCACATTAATATTATATTCTTGTACATGTTAGTCATCGTTAAAACTTTTTGGTTTTCACATTCACTTAACAACGCATGTAAACATACGACTAAGCAGACAAAGTAAGGCGAAAGTCTAAGTCAAGCGTACGATGCAAGTGTAATAAAATAAAATATAAGATTGAGCTTTACAATGATAAAATGCTGTACACAAACGCGGCAACGGTGTCGGGCTTGAGAGTATCGGTCAAACATCATTTCTGTATATAACTGGGTTCAGGAAAATGGTTTAACTTCCTGGATCTAGCGGAGATAGGTATTTATCGAAATTCCATATTTTGAAAAAATCATTTCCCCTCTATAGCGTCTTGTCGAGTGCTTGTTAAAAACATTCTAATTTAGTGAGATATACATTTAAATTAGTGGTATTTCTGCAGGGTCCTAGGTCGTCTGCTAAACATCATCGGTCTAGTAACGTCGATTGGATCCGTATATATATATATATATATATATATATATATATATATATATATTATATCAAATTATAAAGCTCCCACATTATAATAGAAACTGATAGACCTTTTTTAGCGTTTTTGCATTAATATACTCAACCCTTCTAGCTGTCAATCAATCCACTATTTGATTAGTGGCTTTATCTCGTTCAATTCTTGACTATTCAGCGTTGGTGTTACAATATTTTTGAGTGGGGTAGTTCAACGTTTTCGAGTTTGTAATTTTTGTTTTAAAATGTTTTGCGGGTTCAGAAACAAACAATGATTAGATTTTTTCACTATATAGCGTTGGTTAATGATGATGGGGTAAAGATATTCGATTTTTTGTTTCAAATGTGTATATTAGGCACATCTATAAAAACATCCAAAGCACCGCAAGCAAAGCGTGACTGCATAATGAAACCTCTTACTACACCTTTGGACACTATTTACATCTGGTAAGAAATCTTAAAGTAGTTAAAATCTTTAATTTGATATCTCATCTGATCATAAGCTTAACGAGTCCATTAAGTACAAATCCGTCCTTTTACGTGGTATCACAAGGACTTTAGTTTTACAGCATTACGAACTACCCGGTATTAATTTTCCATATTCACAATGGGTAAATAATCTTTGAAAACTTTTGTATTTCACGATTGATTCAATTTTTCTTGCACGATAGTCAACGAGGCAGTTTGCAAACTACTAGTTACCAGGTCTAGCCTTGCGATACCTTCGATTATATCAGAGATGGGAAAACTTTTTACAGTAACCAACTCTCGGACTAATATCAGAATACCTTCATTATGACCGTTTTACCCAAGCACCGGCAATTTATAACCCACTGCATTAGATCATTATCCTTAGGTTGTGGAGTTTTGCTGCAACAAGCTGTTCGATTGGTTATAAAAAGGTATTAGAATTCTTTCATTAAGACTACATAAACACCTACGATTGTCAGCAATTTGAAATGATTTATTTCTCCACTGTTGGAGAATGTATTTCAGCTAGTTGAATACAATGTTTTTGCTAAAATCCATATTAGTAATTTGTATAGAACACGGCATTCGACTGATCAGCTGATAACGGCAAAACCAGTCACCAGTAGCTCCTTTTTACGGCTATTCAACGTGTCTAATATTATTTATAGCTTAATCTAATTAAATAAACATAGTTATATATGTGTGTAAAAATTACAAGATTTGGTTTGTAAACAAGCACCTTAAAATATCGGTCAAATCAGATTGAACTTTGGAACTTAGTCGTCGTCAGCTTTCAGGTACTCAGTAAAAGTATGTTAGTCAATAAAAATTACAGTAATTCATATAAAATTTTTAGCAATCTACACATTTCATAAAAGTTTGTTTAAGGTTCAGTTGTTGTACAAGTTTGCATAATTTGTAAACAAGTTTTTTACGTGCTATTACCATGTTTCCTTTATTTAATTTTGTTAGGTAAGTATATCTCACCATAGGTAAATTTTGTAAAATGTTTTTGGTATATTTATCCACACCTGAATACATCTTAGGAAGATAACGTATTATCGCGTAAGTAAATGATTTACTATCTGCTGTGATTGAATTCTTTGTCGGCTTGAATAGTTACATTATATCCACTATCTATGACAAATTGTGTGCTAAGCTTTAAATAAATTTTAGTGTAATACAATTTACCTGATTTCTTCAGAAGCCATTACCTGATAAGGAATGGCCCGGGTCTATCTTTGGAACTACAAAATGGTAGCTGATTTATTTCAACCTTCCATTATTAAAATAACTCTATAACTTTACAATTATAGAGCAGCAGCAACGCTTGAGAAGTCATTTTAGTTAAGTGTTTCAGTATGCACTGCATTGCAAACATATCTTGAATTTTCTGTAAAGTTCATCACGCCAAGTACATGTTTTTTAATCATTAACGTTGAATAATTTTACATCTGTAAAATTAATGTTTGTGCGCTTGCAGATTTGTACACGTATATTAAGTATTTAGGTGTTTGTTTGTGACAGGTGCTGAGCGACTGAGTGTTAAAATGTGATCTCTACTGTCTACAGGAGTTGAAAGTTTAAATATTAGCAGTTTAAAATACCAACTGACTCTAAAAGTGCGCCAGCGGGCAATCGTTTCTGAGAGAAATGTAATGATATATAATTATTCTTGATGGATTTATTCCAAAAGCATGAGTTTTGGTAGAAGTTGATTGCATAACCAAGGGATTGTCTACCATATTTGTAGTTACGAAAAAATACAGTTTGACAAAATGAAGTTTGCTATCATACACAGAGTGCGCTGATAATACTGAACAACAATACACCATACCCTTTTCTAGCTGTTACGAATAAGATATGTGCACGACAATGTTGAGTTTCCCTTTGGCACAGCTAACGTCAACCGTTACAGGATGCGTTGAGATGCAAAACTTACAACACAGCTAAAAAAATTAAAAACGCTGTAAATAAAATAAAACACTTGATTGGAACTAGATACTTAATTAAGTCATTTCAATGCAATTGTTGAAGAGTTTCAACAAAAGATTAAGGCAATTGTAATTAAATTTCAAAATTAGTTTTTATATAAAACAAAACTATAATTTGATATTTATGGAAATTTTTTTGTCACTTGATAACAAACAAAGTTAATGCAATAATTCTTATAGTAAAAAAAATCTAAGCCGCATGTACGGCTCACAACCAAACTTTGACATTAAGTTCAACAAATATTACATACCTTTGTGTTAAATATTTGAAATTTAATTGTACGCGAAAATAATAAATAGTAATGTGTAAAAATTCGTATTTAAAGTCGAATATCTTGATTAATAATTGAAATATCGAAAAGTGAATAGCGTATTCGTATTCAGCGTAAAAAACTGGATAAGAATCATATATTATATGTCTTGTAACATCACGGGAACCGTGCAACGGACAGACAGACAGACCGACCGACAGACCGACCGACAGACTAGACCATCTCATTAACCAAACAAAGTTTGGTTGAAAAATTTTTACATGTTTAAGTCTTTGTAATAAATTACAATAAACTCTTTTAATGTTTACTAAACAATAAATATCTAAATATTTATATTTTCCTAATATTATTGAAAAAAGGTAAGGTAGTACTTGAAAAATTTAATTAAACCTTTGCCTTACATTGCTTAAATTTGTCATTAAAAATGTTTCAAATATTTATAAGGTTAACTAAATATTTCTTAATTAGCTGAGTCATGAATTTTATAAACAACTCTATAATTTGACATTATATATCGAGGGACAAAAGTTTTCAGATTTGACTTGTGTGTTTAGTTAAAATCTAAAATAAGGCACACCTGCGTGTAACGTAATTAAATAGTAACACTTTTGTCTTTCTATTGTTCAAGTAACAGAGGCCCTAATGTGGAATAACAAAGTCTTTTTACTAAAGAAATATCAACCGGTAGAAATTTCTGCTTCTTCAAGAAATACAATTATGACCAATAAGATCTCACATCGGCATGTGGTTGCTAGTAAAAAAAAATATACACCCAAGATACATTGTGGATCAACGATAAACATAGTGTTCCAGAACTCGTCCCAGAAATTTAGGTTTAAAGTTAAATTTACGTTTTATACCCAAACCTTTATGCTGACACTTTGATCTGAGATTTAAAATAACATCAGATTGAGTGCTTGAGGAAAAGAAACCAAAAAGTAATCTTCCTTGTTGTCGTTAAACCACTTTGATGTGAAATTTAAAATAACATCAGACTAATTGCTTGAGGTAACGGAACGAAGAGGTGGTGCCGTTGGACCATTTTGATTTGGGATTAAAATAACATCAAACCAAGAGCTTGAGGGAAAGAAACGAAAAGTAATCATACGTGGTGCCTTTGAACCACTTTGTTCGGGGGTTTAAAGTAACAGCAGACCAAGTGCTTGAGGGAAAGAGACGAAAAGGCAATCATCCATGGCGCCATTATACTACTTTGATTTGGGATTTAAAATGAGATTTAAAATGGCAGCGTAATTCAACAGAAGCAGAAATTGAATCCATATGCATCTCACCATTTTTTGTGTAAAAATGAGTTTAATGCAGCACAGCCTGTAGTACTTATTTTGTAAGGAACAAACGAATATATTTAATTTAATACATACTTTTAACGGCCGCATGTTTAAAGAGTTAGAAAAAACAAGATACTGCCAGATCTTCACAAATCAGAAAACTAAATGGACAAAATCAACCATCCGGTCTGCAAACAGGTATAACTAAGGCAAAGAAGGAAGATAGTACGAAAACTGGAATGGTAAATAGAATTGACAGAATTTAATTCCACACATTTTGTACGGATAACATCACTGCTAATAAAATTAAAGCAACAAACATCTTAGCCAAATGTATAAATGATTTATGCTATTTTAATTGTATTAAATAGTTAAATAAAACAGAAGTTAATTTTAAGAACTTCAATTTATTTATATTTAAGCAAATTCAGAAGTATTCTGTTGAATAAACTTAAAAGAGAAATAGTTAAAGTAAAAGTAAAAAGTTTACTTATCTGGAGCATGGCAAAATAAAATGTTACAACAAATTGTAAATTCTATATTCCTAATGTGCAATGGCTGTTTCTTATACATTTTTCCTGATGACTACGAATCTGTTGACAGAATTTTCTATCACCCTCCAGTTGAAGGTTATTTATACTTTTATAATGGAACGTTTTGTTATGTAATGTTTACTTTGTTATAATACAAATTATGCATACCACGTTACTACTGATCCTCAAAATTTTTTTGCATTTGATTTTCGTTTGTAAGACACCTCTGAAGCATTCTTGATAAGGTTACAACAATAATCTGCGAGCATTGTGAGGTTCCAATTCCATTGGTATCGGTTTTCACAACACATCTTCGTGATATCTTTCGCCATGTTCGTCACCCACAGGCTCTAAATTTGAGCCGAAAATGTCCAAATCCGAATGGAAAAAATGAATCTTTATAGATATGTTGCAACCTATATCACTGTATGTGGAAATTAAAGGATCTACAACTTGATCCTAATTTTTTATCTTCATATTTTCCAAGAAATTGAATAACACTTCTTTAAGTGATATCCATGCAGCAACCTCAACCTAGGTCTTTTTTAATCAAATTCACTGCTCTTTATGATGTGACTAATTTGGGGTCCAATAAAAATTCCTTCTTTAAATTTGGCTTCACTTAGTCTGGTAAACTTCTTTCTCAGATACAGGATTCCTTCATCATTTTTATTTAAAGGCTTAACAATGTTTTCCATAAGCCCCAGTTTTATGTGTTAAGATGGCAGCAATACTTTTTTTGTATTAATGAGAGAAGAATTTTTAATATTTTTTCTCCAGCAACAAGGTTTTCTCGTATTTTCCAGTCTTTTACAAAGTAGTGTTTAACCTTTGCTCTGCTGTCATTCTCGCAGAGAAAAAGCAGCACTTTGCGGAACTCAATTGCATTCCTAGTAAAAGTGCTGTGACGTTTAAATCACCACATATGCTCCACCCATGTTTTTGTATACTTAATTTTTTCAAGTAATGTTTTCATATTATTAAAAAAAAATTTAATTATCTCTGTCCCCATTCTATTTTAACAAAATTTCGCTAACATTTTATTTTTGTTTATATTTTATATCTATTTATAGACGAGTTTAGTATACTAACTGTTGCTCATCCTGTCTGTGGCGCTTATATATATTTTAAGCCGGCTTTTCCAACGATTTTTAGAACCTTCCCCAGATATTATATCGCTGTTTACATTCCAATGATGAATCACCTTTCGGATTACGTTCGTTAAATATATTATACAATGTAAGTCGTCTTTAACGAATATCTTAGTATCTGAGGGCGATAAAAAAATTTGGGGTGAAGACTCGTTGTTATCGATCAAAAATACATAAGTGGTACCCATCAGACACACAGAAACAAAATTCGTGTTGGTCTAAGCAACCAATTTTATTTTATTCATTTTTATAATATAAATAGTTTTATTAGCTTTCAGAGATTTAAACAATATTTCTGAGGCACATTGAATAAGCAAATTGCCAAGGTGAATATACGAGTCAGCTTTGACTTAAAGAATGCGATGAATGAATTAAAATTAATTTTGATAAGAGAAATTTAGCACAAAGACTGAGTTGAATAATTTGTCAAATTATTTTTTAAGTATGAATATACATTTTTTGAAACAATTACTAAAATTTCGTCCTTAAAAATTTAGAAGCTAAAGAATTGTCAAAAGCAATTGAACCAAAAATTTTAGGGTTCAATTCTATTATTTAAGGTAACTTCATCATCATCATCATCATCAGGTCTTCACTCTTGAAAGTGGTTGGACGCGTACCATCATTGTTTCCTATTCTGAACTAACCTACACATTTCCCTGTAGTTTACACAGTCTGCGTCTATCACTATCTGATCTAGGTTTACATCTACCTCGTTTTTCCTATCTCTGCTTGTAATATATCCCATACCATTCCCTAAAAATGCCTTAGAACGTACTATGCCCTTCTATTTCTCCTATTTTTTTTTCTACAGATATCCGTGTTCCCCTACTATTTCTATAACCTATTTGTTATTAACTTTGTCTGTCCATGCTATCATCATCATCATTCCAGAAGGATTCTCTTTTTGTCTGCTTTTCCTACTGCCCCTATTTCATAGATGTACTGTGCTGTGCTCCACACTATGCTTTGAACAGTTTTCTACTTGTATCTATGTTCGTTGTCTTTGAACATAGCTGATGTTCTTTCTTGTTTGATGCAGTTCTGTCACTTTCTTTTGTTTTACAGTTATATACCCTATTTCCCCGATATTCAGTGGTATGTGAAGAGGGGTAAGCAGTTTTTGGCTGCCAAGTTCGCCCATCACCTAAACCTTTGTCCAATTAATAGCTTTTCCAATTTATCCTTTCGCACAATCAACATTACTTGAAAATATTTCAAAACCAATACCTGTAGTTATTTATAATAATCATCAGATTTAAGAGCACTTATTATTTCGTCATTGGGTTTTACATCTTGAAACTGGTCGGACTTGTACCTCAGCTTATTTATGTTCTGAGCTAGCCTACACCGTTCCCTGCAATTCTCACAACAGCCTATATGCAGCTCGATTCCCTTCTATTGTTTTCTAATTATATGTCCTATTTCACCGAGATTCAGTGGTATGTGAAGGGTGTTAAGCAGCCTGTGGCTACCAAGGATCCCCCAACACTTAGACATTTGCCGTATTAAAAGTTTTCAAGTAAATCCTTTCGCACAATTAACATTATTTGAGAGTATTGCAAAACCTGTAGTTTATAATAATCACCACGTTTCAGTACAGATATTATTTTTCTCGTTAATTTTTTACATCTTGCGACTGGTCGGAAGCATACCTCCATTGATTTCTATTCTAAGCTAGCCTACACATTTCCCTGAAATTCTCACAGCCTACATCTTTTACTATCTGTGCGCAGCAGTCTAACCTAGGTCTACCTCTACTTCTCTTTTTTCCTATCTCTGCTTTTAATATATATTCCGCACTACTCCCACATGTCTTAGTATGTGGTCTATCATCCTATCTCTTCTATTTTTTACTGTTTTCCACATACTTCTTACTTCCCCTACCATTTCTGGTACCTCTTTGTTCTTAACTTTGTCTGTCCATAATATCTTCATCATACGACTGTAGCACCACATTTTAAAGGCTTCTACCTTTTTCATGTCTGCTTCTCCCACTGTCCAGCCTTCACAGCCATACAGTGCTGTGCTCCACTCATATGTTTTAAGCAATCTTTTCCTTGTTTCTATGTTTGTGGTCTTTGAGCACAGTAGTTGCTTTTTCTTGTTAAATGTAGCACAACCTTGTGCTAATCTTTGTTTTATATCTTTTGTGCTTTCCCCATTTTGCGTTATTTGACTTCTTAGGTAGCAGAAATCCTTAACCTCTTGTAACTTCTTGGTACCTATTTGTATTCTTGTTTTCGATTTATTTTTCCCTCTTTTTCATACTAGAACTTTAGTTTTTTATTTGTTAATTTTCATACCATATCTCTCTGTTAGAACTGTCTCCATTTCATTAAGAGCAACTTCTAACTCTTCTTTGCTAGATGCTAATACCGCTATATAATCTGCAAATCTAAGCATATTTGTCCCTGCATATTAATTCCAAATGTCTTCCTGCATTTGACAGTATTCATTGCCTCTTCTATGTACAGTTAAAAATTAATGGGGATAAGGCACATCCCTGTCTCACCCCTTTCCTAATATTTGCTACTCTACTTTCTTGTTCTAATTCTATTACCGCTGTTTGCTTTTTGTATAAGCAATGTACTATCCGCCTACCTCTAAAACTCATTCCAATCTTTTTGAGTATTTCGAACACTTTTTTCCATTTTACATTGTCAAATGCTTTTTCCAGATCTACAAACCCTCTTATACGCTTTCTCCCTTCTCTATTGTTTTCTCCAGTATCACCCTCAGAGCTAAAATAACCTCCCGTGCCCCTGTTTTGCCTAAACCCAAATTGATTTTCTCCCAGTATTTCTTCAGCTGGTTTTTTCATTCGTTTTTGTACAATTCTAGTTAATATTTTTGAAACGTGTGCTGTCAAGTTTATTGTTCGAAAATTTTCACATCTATCGGCGCCTCTCTTTTTTTGGTATAGTTACTATGATATTACGTTTGAAATCTTGGGGTATTTTGCCTGTCTCATACATATAGTTTACAAGTGGCAAGAGACGTTCTGTTACTGCTTGTCCAGCAATTTTTAGAGTTTCTGCTTGCACCTTATCTGTACCCGGAGCCTTACCATTTTTCAGACCCTTAAATGCAAATTCAGACTCATCTCTAAGTATAGGATATCCTAGGTCATCATTTTCAATGTCTGATTCCTGTTCTAATGCTGTTAATTCCTCTCCTGAATATAAATTCTTTATATATTCCTGCCATCTAGCTACTTTCTCTATATTTTCTATAATGACGTTTCCTCCCGCATCTTTTATATTTTTGCTGTATGGTTTTATATCCCTAAAATTCATTCTAATTAATTTGTATGCTTCGTCTGTCTTTCCTATTTCCATCTTAGTTTGTACCTCGTTGCACTTTTCATCAATTCATTGTTATTTAGCTTTTCTGCATTTGCGAATAATTTTCCATTTTATGGCTTTGTATCTCTGTTTTCCTGTTTCGTCTGATCTATTTTTGTATTTTCGTCTTTCTTCTGTTAAATTCAGGACATCCTTTGTTATCTATGGTTTCTTATGTTCTTTTTGTGTATACCCCAGAATATCTCTGGTCGCCATGTCAAAGCTGGATTTAATGTTATTACATTCTGTTTCTACTTCCTTAGGATCAGAAATTTTCCCGATATCTTTCAGCAATTTATTTTACTTTTTTTAAATCTTTTGTGGATATCTTTATCTTTCAGCTTCTCAAAGTCAAAGTGCCTTTTTCCGTTCCTCTTTTTCAGATTTTTAAATTTAAGTTGTGGTCTTCATAAATACGATGTTGTGGTCAGTGTCTATATCTGCTTTCGGGTAGCTTCTACAGTCTTTTACTTGATTTCTAAACCGTTGTCTAACAATAATGTAATCTATTTGATATCTTCCTGTATCTCCTAGCATCTTCCACGTGTATCGTCTTCTAGCATGATGTTGAAATAATGTATTTGTGATGGTTAAGTTGCTCCTGTCGCTATTTTCTACCAGCCTATTTCCCCTGTTATTTCTCGTGCCTAAACCAAATAAACCTACTATCGCTCCTTCCCTACCCCACCTACCACTGCATTAAAATCCCCCGTAATTATTATATTTTCATGTCCTTTTACGTATTTTACTATGTTTTCAATATCTTTGTAGATCGCCCCTACCTCTTCCTCACTGTAACTAGAGGTGAGCATGTATACTTGTATTATTACTGTATTTACTGGTTTAGATTCAAATCTTACGATGAGTACTCTTTCGTTCTTTTGTAGGTAGTTTTCTACACGTTGTCCTATCTTTTTTCGCATAACTATCCCCACACCCGAATTTCCTTCCTCTGATTCTGTATGTATTACCCTGAAGTCTCCACTCCAAAAATCCCCCGCCTCTGGCCAGCGGACTTCGCTAATTCCTACTATGTCCAGTGCTAACCTATCCAATTCGAGTTTCAGGTGCTCTAGCTTACCTACTTGTTTCATATTACTGACATTCCACCCTCCGACTCGCAGAATGTTCACGGATCTTTTTCTATTCTTTAAGCTAATTTAATACTATCTGCACTGGGCCTAAATCGTTTGCTGAATCGTGATAAAGGTGGGTTCAAGTTAACGAAATATTGAAGTTGATTTTTTATTGTTGACGTTTAATTTGTAGTGTCGTCTAAGCGACCATATATAAAATTTAAAACACACCTTTTTAGGAACCAAATTCTTTAAATGTGAAGTTTATTTTAATTTCGTGTTCAAACCCGAATGTACATCCTGTGGGTGGAGCCCTACAGACGTGACGGCACAAAGACTCATAATCTAAATTATACGTATAGCACTTTTGTAAATTTCTGATACTTTGAAAATCATCTTTTCCGCGTTTGCTTGTGTTTTGGATACTTTGTTTTAATGAATTTATATGAACGTTTCTGTTCCTTTTTTTCAAAACCCTAATGTATTAAATTTTTCAATCAAATTCGTGTATAAGCGTATCAAGTCAATAACAGGCAGGCAAACCCTAAATGAATCTCTAAGAGAATGGGTATACTAATGAAAAATATAAACATGACAATGTACAAACGCACGATAGCTTTCAGGCAAAGGTTATTGTCACAAAGAAAATGTTAAACGCGGACTTGCAGAAAATCTTCAACCATGAAAACTCTATCAATTAAAAAATAGAAAAACTTGGACAATTCCCCAGTGGGAGACATTGTCCTGTCGCCACTCGCTGCGATTCTCACGGCCACAGGATCGATGCCTGTCGCGTCTCGCACTCCATCTCCAGCACGTTTTAACTTAAAAGCTGTAACATATTTATAAAGGAATCGCTTTTAATGCTGCATTTCGATTTTACAAGCGACTAAAGTGTCGTTAACCGTGTACCTTTTATCGTTCAGTTAATGGTCTGATATTAAAAATAAGCATGGTAAATTCCAAAAGACCCATATAATAAAAGATTGTTAATAGACTGAATTAATATTATCCTGTTGTTTTAGGAATTTATTAGCTGACCACGAACTAACTTAAGATTTCAGAGCAGCAAAAATGATCCTCAGGTTTATGGGTTTATGGCGTATTAAAACGGTGGCGCGTCTGTTATTATTTATATGGAACATTATATATATATCGTACAAGATTAGTATTTTATGTAATGGTGGAAAGTTACACCTACAACGTATAAAAGAAGTGCGTGTAAACGTCGATCGACTTATAAAACTAACAAAGGCGCAGATGTGCACTGATATATGATTTAGAAATCCACTTTATATGTGTTCACTTGGAGGCCGGAAACTGGAGTTGCTATATATTTATTCTCCTTGCGTAAATCTTTCGGAAGGGTGGAAGACGCGGCGGCATAACAGTAAGGGATGCCCGGGGGATTCTGGAAGATGGATAGAGACTTTCGCGCTTAACGCCGCCTGAGTGCCTATAAAAAACCTCATTTCTAACCACTGCTCACTAAATTACTGGCATTATCCCACAGTAAACACCAGTCAATTGATACCAGTCAGTAAGACCGTTTTCCTTAAAAGTACTTAAATTGATGCAGTGAATTCGTGTAAAAACAACTTGTTGAAATAATTTTATGAAATTTCCCAACGTGCTTTAAATGCGTAAGCACACAAATCAGTTTGATACGTACACTGGCTTTTTATCCTTAAAAGAAGTATGCCGCTTTATAGATGAACTGCCTTCGCTAATTTGAGATAGTTTGGTCTTAACTTTCTAGAGTTTTATTAGTAATACAGTTTAGTGACTTCGTATAAAAGTCGAAAGGGAAATAACTAGAAATAAAACGTATACACCTACACAACATTTAACTTTATGGGAAAAGTTGTGAGATGGCGCACATTCTGTGGGATATCAATGAAAACAGGAACAGTTCTAAATAGAGCTAGGATTAAATCAATACGAAATTAGACAAAGCCTATTTTGCATTGTATTAGAGAGGGCGGTTATTAGTAAATTAGCCAGTGATTATAATGCAATTAACGTCTGACGTTTTGCATTAGTTATGCCAATTTGAGAGTGTTTATACGGACTTTTCTAAACTTTGAAAGAACACCACCTCTTAAATCTTAATAGTTCCATGAGCCTATATGATCCCCTCACATAACCATGTGCATCTTATTTAAAAATGCCTTGACGTCACGAAGATACACCACTCCTCCTCTCAATCTAACTCCGGTCTTATTATAATCACGACGTTAAACAACGTCCTAGTCTCAATCAGAACAGCTTATTATTATTATCATAAGGTAAACACAGATTATCTTGTGTATAACGCATTTTCACGCTTTACATGTGTGCTCTTCTAATTACTAGAATTAGCCTATAAAGGTAAAAGTTGTTTATGTCTTTCCAACACCTGCAGTTTGTAGAATTATCGACACCCAATTAAACTGGCATACTTATATCTTTTATTTTGATTAATGCGCTGGAAACCCGCAAATTTAGACAACTAAGAGTTGGTTTTGCTATTGCTGTAAGCACGTGCTTTGCAAATATGAACATCTACCTTGTCGTTTATTTAAATTGACATTCTTGATTGATTGGCCTGGAAACTTAATAAGCAGTATTTCTTTGCAACTAATGTTATCAAATAAATTTCTAATAATTCTATTTTATAAAAGAATAAACTACCCAGCAAGAATACTGTACAACATTTGTGCACGCGCGCGCACCTACGCGTTACGCACGCACGGGCATGGACGTAAGTGCGTATAGGCGCACGCACGCGCACCCATCTCCGCACGCACACACGCACGCACGCATGCACGCGCGCACGTACTTACACACACGCATGCGCGTACAATAACACGCGCCCGTGCGCAAACACACACATTGCTGTGATATATATCCTTATCTGATTTTTTGCCCGTTTTCTCTTGCCAGTTCAGCGACAAATATGCTGTGGATTTTACCAAAATGAGATGAAACAAAGAAATCTCAAGAAACATTTATAAACAATTCTCTACACATTCAAACGCATCTTGCTTTTACTCACAATATCAAAGAAATCTACTTACACACACAGATATAAATAATGCTTATAAATGCAATTTACGGTTTAAGTTTAGAAAGGAACACTTTATCACTAGCTACATATTAATATTATCTTCTGCTAATCCTTGTTGATAATTAGGAAAAATATTTCATAGGTAAGTCACAAATTCTCTTTAATGGATAATGTGAATATTCTTGTGTTACCCTGCCTCAGTGTAGTTGATCAACGACCTTAAACAGAAATTTTTGTAAGAGTCAAATCTCTTTAGGATCTGACCTCAAAATTGCCAAAAAGTTATCCATTTACAAATAATTTATATACACAAAATAAAAATTTATACTAGCTTAATCTATTTAATAATGCAAAAATTATTTTTTTTAGGTTTAAAACAAAGTTATATTTGATGATATTCTTATCTTTATGACCACTTGTTTTTGGTACTTTTGGTATTTTTGGAATGGCATTTAAAAGGTTGTTTTCATTGGAATTAATGGCATTGAAAAATTTCTGGCTCCAAATTTTTTTAGATCTCTATTTCAGTCGATCTTCATACGCCAAAGTATCAAATCAAAGGTTTTTAACAGATTATTAGCGTCGACCTTGCACTAAGGTAACTTATTGTTTATATTGGAGTAATAAATCGTCGTTGAACTCTATAAAATAATTATCTATCAATGACGAATGTTTCATAACTTATGTTCAAAACTTCAATGTTAAGTTTTGAATACCGAATGAATGAATCAATTTCTATCATTACTTCTGTCTTGCTATAATAAAATTCTAAATACGTCATCTTTTCGATTACCCTCTAAAAGTATGAGTCATCCACATGATGTAACAATTTATCGCAATTTCACGGTTTTATCTTAAAAATGGCCCGTCAGTTTAAATTTATTGCGATCGCAAAAGGTTTTGCAATCCTTATTAATGAATTAAACCAACTGTTGGTTATTAATATCCCCTTCGAGCTTTCGTAATAATTTTAGCCACTAGAACTCGTCGTTCTCAGTGCTATCGTGTTCTCCGAATTGGGATGTGCATTCGCAGAATATAATTAGCTTGTTAATGTAAACATAATTTATTCTAGAACCGTTTGTTCAGAAATTTGCTTTTATGAAAGAAAACTACTTTGCATCAAAAGCTCGCAATTGTGTTATAAACGTGTTGAATAAGTAACGTTTATTGACTAATACTTCTAAAGAGGATGGATGCATTATTTACTTTTAGACAAGTGCGGGTTTTATATTTCCGTCTGCTGGAACTATTTGTCTTTCAAAACAGTATATTACATTATTAAATGCCATTCTTAAAACAGATAACTTGACATCGCAGTTATTTAGTATTCTTGAAGTATTTATCTCCTTAGATTCGCTTTTCAGACTATATAAATATAATAAAACTTGTAATAAAGGTATTTTTTTAGAGAATAAAAATTTACACACGGAGTTGAACTATTGATTGCTTGATTGGGCTTCTTTTTTAAATAATATCTTACAACACTATATGTACTTAGAGCATGTTATTTTACATGGGATAGGAATATTATGATCATATTATAAAGGGCAAAATTTAAATGTTGGATAATCTTACTTTCGGGTCTGTTTTATCACAGAATGTGGTTCTCAATAACCTCTCGTGGCCTCCTTATCACATTATTTTCCCCCAAATTAAGATATAAAATTCTAAATCAATTCTGCTAAGTTTACGTTGAGCGCCGTATTTCTGCATTGATGAGTAAGTTTCTATTTTTATTTCTAAGTACTGTATACAACTTTTTTATATTAGACGTATAATACACACGCATAATCATTTTCTTACAGTGGCCTTTCTCTTCAATCACTGGCTTACTTCACAATATCTCAACTTCAACTTAACATCCCCAAACTCTATCCTTTCATCATCTGAATTTTCTCATTGTCCTGCTTTACTTTTTAGTCACTCCTATTTACACACGGTCTCATTAACTTTAAAATAAAATATTCCCCTCATTCATAAAATATATAGAATACTTGGGAAAACTCTCCTATAGAGTATTACTAACTCAAAACATGTGGCACAAAATTTTATGAATTCGTCCTAGATGATGCTCTATACTGACGTTGTTGCGCCCATAGACAAACCAAAAGAAAGAGACTTCTTTTAATTTACAAATACACTTATCTACCGAAAGTCCTACATATCTTTTCTCCAAAAATAAATTCTTTAAATCAATCTTAGAAACAACCTTCTTATTACCAAATCCCACACAAATACTATCACCCAAATTTAACAGTTAAACTTTTTATTAATACGTGAATTTATACCGTCCATGTATGAATTTAATTTCTCATAAACATCGCTTCTTCTTATAACAATTACATGATATACAAAATAGGTACTTGATTTCTCATTTATACCCTAAAAATTTCCCCCCTCGTTTAAATTCTTATTACTGATACCCTCATTTAATCTTTATCAACTTCATTTACTTTATCTTTAATCTTATCTTTCTCAACTTTTTCCATTTTTACATCGTACCTTATAGAAATATTTAAATCTTCATCTTTCAACTCACCATTTTCAAACCAAGCTATCTCTACTTTATCTTGTACCTTTTGCTTCTTCCTCTATTTCAGTAACGTCTCCCTTAACTTCATTTACTTCTTTATCTCCTTCATTTACTTCTTCATATACTTCACATAAATTCAAATAAACAATCTTTCTCGACTTCTGTATCTACCTCATTGTCCTATATCAAATATTTTTCACCACATATAATCTTCTTCTTCTTCGCATCTATTACCAAATTTAACCTATCAATCAGATTCATTCCAATAATCGCTTCAATCCTTAATCATGAATTCTTGTTGAAATGTTATCTTACCTGATTCACATCTTAGGATTGCCATGCTATTTATACTTGCAAACTTTGTGTTGTTTGGTGCTACTAAGTTCCGTTTTTTTATGGATATCAATTTATTATTTAATTGTCGTACGTTGTATTTAATTAAATCTTCTGAAATTAGCGTTGCTTCAACTCACGTATCTATAAGTATTTTGATAATTTTGTCTTCAACATTTATATTGGGCATAGGTAATAAGATTTTGTTTCCAATTTCATTATTTTCTAAATCATATTTTATCAATTCTTGTTGTTGTTCGCACTGGTTAATTTGTAAAAGGTGCGTTCGGTTGGTCTTTTACTGAAAATTCGATTTCTCCGTTGACGGTCCTGGTCTGTTCATCATCTCCGCATATGTCCTATTATAGCTTGTGCCATCTGTCTGTGAATTTTTACTGTTTTCCCTTGCTTGGATAACGGTTCTATTCTTAATGGTACATGATTTGTTGTTCCTCTTTGCCCCGTCTCCCCCGATGGCATTGTTCTATCTTCAGTTGCTTCCCTGTATATTGCCTTTGTTGAATGTTCTGCCATGGTATCTTTCTTGTCCATCGCTTCCTTGAAACCTAAATGCATTTATGACCTGCCTTTTTGGTCCGGTCTCCATCCTTTGTGGTTGACCCATTTCATCATATCATTGAAGGTACTTTAAAAATACATCTCTATCTACAAGGTTTTTGTAAGGCGATGCATTGCGTTACTTCTGCTTCTAAGTGTCCTGCTAAATTTTGATAATTTGCTTGTCCTCTAAAGGAGGATCAGGTGGTTTGAAACACTAAATTACTTTATGGTATACAACTCCCTTGTCCTGCCAGAATCACTGTAGTACTTGTCCATATGTAAATTGTCTCTAATCTTAAATTGCTGACTATCCCCCAAATATGTTTTAAAAAGTTAATTTCAACGTCTTTAAAGGAGTGTAACTCACTCTGGATCAGTGCATACCAAATTTCTGCGCTACATTTTAACATGGATCTCACGATATTTAACTTAATTTGTTCATTGCAACTGCCCTGATTCCACGTCATTTGAAAATACCTTAGGGCTGCGTTTGTTACCCCATAAAATTTCGAATGTTGTTCCAACGGAGCACTGGTTGAACTCCATCTCGTAGGTTCCCCAACATGAATATTTTTCATTCTATTTTCTAAATTTTGAAACTAATTGCCCAAGCCTGTTTAAAAATTACCCAAATCATTTCTAAACGCTTTGAATCCTGTTTGGCAGCTTTCTGAGATTTCATTTACTTTTTGACCTAAATTTTTGATTTTTTCAATAATTTCTTTTTCACGTGCTTCCTAATTCGTTTTTTATCTGAATAATATCGTCTTTTATGTCATCGACATCTTCTACAACCTGGACCACTTTTCTGCTAATTTTAAATTTCATTTGTTCTATGGTCTTATTAGTTTTTTTAAGCCTGACATTATCTTGTCACTCATTTCTTATAATTTTCTTCTATTCTCACCCATTTTTTTGATATATTGTTCACCCATTTCTTTTATACTTTTCTCTTTTTTTTTCACCCATTTCCTTAATGCTTCTTTCATTCCTTTCACTTATCTTCTTCTGTGCAAGTGATGAAATCCACACTGCCATAGTTAGATTATTTCTTCAGGATGCAACTTAAATTTTTAAGATAAAAATAGCTTAAACACAAAATTTAGAAAATCAGACAAGTAAAGCCCGTAATAAACACAGCATAAATTAAAATTAATATTATGGAATCGTTAAGTGAACATTTATTTGCTTCCGCCCACGCACAACAATGCCTGCTCCGTTGTTTTTGGCAAACCTGTGTTGAAGGTTTGAATGCTTTCATGTACTATCCGATCGCATTTTTGTTTACGCAATTTTGCCAGTTGCCTAAGAATAACTAGGCGGCTCCGTGGCGTAGTGGTATGTGTGTGACTACTACGCCCAAGGTCCCGGGTTCGAATCCCGACACGGTCCGCTTGAAAATGTTAGGCGAGCATTTTTCACAAAAATACACCCTCGTTCGGATGAGAGGTAAAATGGAGGTCCCGTGTGTGAGTGTTGTCACGCACGTTAAAATCCCTACCTTGCTTGGAACAGCAAGGGTTCGGCAAAATTCCAAATTTTCCAGGTAAAAAAAAACTCGCTTCCTGGCCAATGTAGTCCCTTCGGGTGGAGCATTGGAAAATCAAATGTAATGCCTAAGAATAACGGGTGTCGCTGTGGATCAATGTAGTAAGCGTAAGACTACGGATCCCAAGGTCTTGGTTTCGAATCCCGACACGGCCGACTGCTTGAAAAATGACAGGTGAGCATTTTTCACAAAAATTTCGCCCTCGTTCGGATGAGAGGTTCCGTGTGTGTGTGTGTTGTCGCGCACGTTAAAGATCCCTACCTTGTCTGGAACGGTAAGGGTTCCGCATATTTCTAAATTTCCAGGTAACAAAAAACTCGCCTCCTGGCCAATGTAGTATCTTCGGGTGGAGTATTGGAAATGTAAATGTACTGCCTAAGAATAACACCTTCGGGTGGAGCATTGGGAACGTGGCCGCAAGTATAACTGCCCTTATTCAAATTATAATGCCTAAGAATAACACAATGTAGCACCTTCTGGTGGAGCATTGGAAAATCAAATGTAGTTCCTAAGAATAACAACAGGCTCAATAACAGTTTCTACTCATTTACCTAATTGATCCCAGGTGAACTGACTAGATTAAATTTTGAGCTTTTTTTGGTTATTCCCCAAATGGAATTTTTTCATATTCTTAGATAGTTATTTAAACGTCAGCAACGCGTGGTCTTAAACTATCAAGCACTATAATAAAGGACAGACTACGACTTTTGGCAAATAGCCTTAAACGTGTTGTTACAAAAAATTCGTAGCTGTTTCCTGTTTTCCGTGATCTACTGCACTCTAAAACAAATTGAATGGGACCGTCAAAACAACTAATGAATTTTTCATAAAATCTCTCAATTATGAAATCGGGAATTATTCCTGAAGAGACATTAGCTTTACGTGCCTCGGTCCCACTGAAAAGCTCAAACTCAAAAGGGATTTGTTATACGCAATACCGTATTAGTTAGACTAGCTGCAGATTAATTAGGAAGGTCTACTTCTCTTGCCTACTCGAAGTTTTTGATCTTAGTTTTCTAGTTTTTAACTCTCGCGATATTGTAGCACAATTCCTTAACAGACTAGCTTCATTTCTAAAATATGTAAGCTACAGAACTATGCGTTACCTGTCCGCCGGAACTGGGTGCCTGACGCGGATATGGTGCAAAATCGCTCTTCGGGGACCGGTAGTGACTTAATTATGGTTTTTTATAGTTGTATGATATAAATTATAAGATGTTTAAGATCAATTATTAAAAGTAAAAACCTGTAAAGTCTCACTGTTATCATACGTTTTGTGATTAGGTTTCGTGGTAAAGATTTTTTAAAGTGTCAGATAGCTTACTATTTTTTACAGGTATAAACTAAAACATCAAACGAAATAAAAGACTTCTTGATGCTTTATTAGTATAAATGATATTTGGAAATGAAAAGTGTATAAAGTAAATATCTTGTTAGTTATTTAGCAAAAATCAATTCAACTCCAGAAATACAAACTATTTTTTATGAATGCTATTAAAACAGGATAAATACATTCCAGGTTATCCACGATATTCATCGCAATAACTTGTGACTTTCGTAAACAAGTTACTTGCATTTTTGCTTGAATGCGTTTCTCTTAATTTATGATAGCGCCATTAGCATGTCTTCTCGTTTCCTTTCATGGCTCTAGCGGCTTAACATAGGTGTGTAGAACTCTTGTGGGAGTAGTGGTTTCTTCGTGCGCTTCTGAAATAACAAGTAACGTCCGTGCCAATATTCTTCTAAATTCCATTACAAATAATTTTGAGGAACTAACCTTGTTATAGACAATCCAGGCATTTATAATAGATGTTCCCTGCAAAAATTCAAAGGCCAGTTTACGGTACCATTTTAAACTTTTTTAATACGGAATGATAAGAACTCACCTGATCACTAAAATCTACCCCTTTTTACGCTTTATTGTAATCAATAATTGCTCTTGGTTTAAATATAGGTTCACGCTGCAAGTTTTGCTTTTCTGTTGGTTTAAATGTGGTTGTATGGGTTGGATAAGTATTTAACATTAGAACTGACCGTTGGTCTATCTATTTTATAACACGTAAGCTGTTATTCCGAGTATCACAAATTTTTCCTTTTTTCATTTTTAGGTAGCGTTTTGACAATACCTTTTTCTGTTGGACCTTGGGGTTCTGCAATAAATTATTTGTTTTTTAAACAGTGATTTGAGTAAAGGTTAACAGGGTAATGATTGTTGGCATGCACGTAGCGGTAGTAGCCATTGTTGAACTCGACACTTTCAAGAAGATCCTACACTACCAGATCCCTCTGGCAAGTATCTGCATTAGTGATCGTATTCTTACCACGATAAACAATTATGCGGTTAGTATATCCATCCACTGCACATAACTTATATAACTTAATCCCATATGTTGAGTTTTATTGAGAATATATTGTTTTATTTGCAGTCTTCCTTGATAAGGTACTATACCTCCATCGACCACCAATATCCGTCATGGAGTTAATGCAGCTTAAAAATTTTTCTTCAATACTTTCATAATTTTAACTAACGTATAGAGGCGATCATCTTTATTACACTGTTCATTATTACAAAAATGAATGCAGCACATTAATAAAAAGAGTTTCGTCTCATAGTATTTGTAATAAACTCATTCCTAAGCATGAGATCTTTTGACCAATACATATCAACTAACTTCATAACTATACCTATTGAAAAAAAACTTTTAAGTTTGGCTATATTGCAGACAACCCAGGAACGTAT
The DNA here is from genome assembly GCA_036346225.1 of Platerodrilus igneus. Classification (NCBI taxonomy): domain Eukaryota; kingdom Metazoa; phylum Arthropoda; class Insecta; order Coleoptera; family Lycidae; genus Platerodrilus; species Platerodrilus igneus. Next base: position 7,427,555 of record JARFIW010000800.1, read on the forward strand.
CCATTTACCGCGCAATCTATTTGTTTCCTCAACAATATTCTGCAAAAAAATCATTTCTTACAAATAACGTGTGCGCGTCTGTATGATTTTTTTTTTACTTTGTTAACATAATTTAATATAGGCAATTTTTGCCATTTTTTAAACTCTTCAGCTTCATTGTCCCTCTCATCTATATTATGCCACCTCTTCCATCATTTTCAGATTTAGACATATTCGCATTTTCGTTTTCTGTCACATTATTATCATCGAATAATTCACTCGCACTTACATCACTATATGATTCATCTGATTAAGGAAAATAGTTTTGTCGATAACAAGATTCTTCAAATCAAAAACATCATCCAGTTTATCATCACGATCATTTTTACTATCATTATTTGGCAACTCTGCAAGCACAAGGTCTCGTGAGTAGTTGGACTTTAGCGCGCTTTTACAACACTTGGTTATCTTCGTTAGATTGTTTCTTTTCAGCTGAAGTACACGGTTCGTTACACTTTACATTTGTTCTTGTATGTTTGAATTAAAGTCAAATTTTTTTTAACACGGGTCGACATTTATAACGTAACACGCCACACCTGCAATTGACATATAACAGGTATTAAACGCCGATTATCTGCATAAGCATGCACATATATATTGTTGTGTAGCTTACCTCAGCTCCTCCGCTCCTTCCTAAAATAGCTTATGAAAACACTTTTGGAGAAGCTTACCTGGACTGCAGAATCTCAACTCCAACTAACTGCCAGTATGCTGTAAGTTAAAAGATAATACTTCCCTACAATCATACTCAAAATAACGCAACTAACAAAATACATCACACTCTATTTACACGAAATAAATATTTACATCCTCCAAACTCTTTCCATTACATACAATAGTAAAACTTTGACTAGGAGCAGTTCAATTTCAAAAATGAATTTGTATTAAATATCTTTATCCAACATATACTCTATAAAAGTAAGTGGGGTATCCTTCTAGCTGACTAACTCCCGTCTTAATATGAGCTCACAGTAAAACTTTTTGAATCTGTGTGCAACATTATAGCACTGCAATAATCAAAAGGTTCCCTATACTGTTTACAAGCTGCCTGGTTATCCTTACATTAATTATAAACCTGTTTTCAATTACATATAAAGTCAATAAAATTTTCAGTTCATCAAAATTCATAAAAATAATCACTCAAAAGCACAAAAAAGTTAAAACACCTCAAATAAACAGCACAACAATGTTTTATAAAAGTTCGTTACCTGGTAACCATTATACTGCAAGCTGCTGCAAACCAGCCTTGATGTTGCCGTCTAGAATGACTCAAGGCTCTGAAACCGCTCTCCAAGTTGAAAAACCATCCCTCTCGGCACGCTGCTATCCAAATCTCTCCTAATTCTCGATAGAAAGTGGATCCACATCTACAAAATCTTCCCTTTGCCATTCTATTTTAGATCAACAAATTAATGCTTGATGCAGTCACCATTAAATTTTCATTTAAGAACGCCTTTGTACGCTCCAACAACACTCGCAATAGCAGTAATTGTTACTTACATGCTTAAAAAGCTTCGCTCTTGATTCTTTATTTACTTTCAGGTTGTCTCTAACTCAAATAATTATCATTATACCAACCTGTGTAATTACAATTAACAATAAAAATCACTGAATACAATTGACTATTTTTGTTAACTTCAATAGCGAGCGAAGAAGTCAGAGAAGTAAGCGAAGTAAGAGAGCGCGTCCCCCTTCAGAATGCGTTTATATAGACCCAACTCACACCACTTTACAACCCCCTAAACACGCTTTCCAGGTATCCTTTCCAAACCGTCTTTCCGATTCCTCTAACAAGCATTTTCAACGGTCTACAAATTTTCGAAAACCCCGTATTGGCCTTCTGCAATACCAAGCATTGTGGCACACAAACACCAACCGTCTTTCAAACTTTCGGAAATTGTCATAACAAATAACCGTTTTACCGCGAAAAACACCACTTTGTTTTCTAACGGCTACTAAATACGTTGAAATCGCTCCCCAACTGTCTTCAAATCCTTGTCTACACACGCCCCTCATCATATGTCTTGCTCGTTTCCACGTTCATATACCCTCACTTAATTTTAACCTATCTCCCATATTATTTTCACAAGTGAAGAATAATCCTTTTTCTTTGTTCCCCTTAGGTAGTTTGTTTATTACCTCCTACCTCATTCTCAGTCCACTACTAAATCGATACCTTAAACATACATTCTGCGTCCTACTCGCACTTACAGACTTCGAACCGCCTTTGTTTATTCATTCGTTTAAAAGTCAACCCAATACAAAACGTATGTTACATAGTCCTTTGCTAACGCATCCTAAAAGCTATCTCTCCTTATGAAATATCGATCCGCACTCTTTAACGGCCTCTGCTTTTCAACGAACTATCTGTTTACTACTTTTGCCTTGAACATAATTGCTATTCAGAATGTTTCCAGCTGGTTGTTTCTCTCGGAACCGATAACCGTTGCTTGTTTTCGTAAACACCTTACTAGAAATGCTTTTAGAACGTTTACCAAAGTTAAAATGAAATTATATTTTAGAATCATATTTACACGCGCCAATTTGAGCTTACGATTATTTATATACCACGAACGTAACATTGAAAATCTAATTGTAATTAATATTTAATAACTCTAGTCTAAATTACCCTATACGCTAAAATATTTACATTCAGTGATCAGTAGGTATAATTGCCTAATTCTGTTTCCTCCTATAAACGCATATTGAGAATTCTTTAGTGCATTTTTGCCAAGATGAATATTGCAGCCAATTTAATGATGAAGCTTAACTCTAAACTAATTAATCCTCAACCTAGAGCTCTGAAAAAGTCTTAACTTACTAATGTGTTGTATATACACACAGGAGCTTGCACTAATTTCACAGCTACCTAATCTAATAAATTCTAACCAACAAATTACACGATAATATATATATATATATATATATATATATATATATATATAAGACTAGTTATTTGCAGTCGGCAATAATGAATTGAGTAGAACAATAAAAAATAAGATGTATCTGTGAATAAAACTCTTATGAAAATAATAAGAAATTTATTCACCTATACAAATCGAGCTAATAGTTGTATAGTCATTACAAACAATAGGTTTATTAATTCATAAGGGGAGGAACCATCCACTGACGGACCGGTTTCAGCTTCCTTGAGCCTCGTCAGAGCGAATCAGTTTTCAACAACTCTATGAAGTAATCGAAACTATTATACTAATATAATTTTGAAGGAATTCTTGTACTATGGCAAAAGTAAATAATATCGCCATCAGTTGATAAAACACCAACACTACTAAGCGTGGAAGTGCAAAGATTGATTAAAAATTACATCATCGTTCTATAGATGGCCAGACATACTTGTATAGAACGTCTATGTAGTTTCGAATCAATCTTTGTACTTCCACGCTTAGTAGTGTTAGTGTTTTACCACTTTATGGCGGTATTATTTACTTTTGCCATAGTACAGAGATTGCTTCGAGATTATATCAGTATAATAGCGTCGATTACTTTATAGGGTTGTAAACTAATTCACTCTGAAAATGCTTAAGGAAGCTGAAACCGGCCGGTTAGTAGATGTTTCCTCCCCTGTGAAGTAATAAAGCTAATGTTTTGTTAATGGCTATACAAGTATTAGCCCAATTTGTATGCGTCAATAAGCTCGTATTATTTTCATAAGAGTTTGTTTACAGATACATCTTATTTTATATGTTGTTCTACACAATTTCTTATTGCGGACAGCAAATAACTTGTCTTTTATTATTATGAATTACCCTTGGGGCAAAAACCGGGTGTCGCAACGAGAAGGTTTGTTACGTTTGCAAATAAATTTTGCTGTAACATTCTGCAAATCACAAAGGCCAGACATACTTGTATAGCCAACTATAGAAAGACGAAGTGGTTGCGATTCAATTTTTGTACTTCAACGCTTAGTAGTGCTGGCGTTTTACCACCTTATGGCGATATTATTTACTTTTGTCATAGTACAAGGATTCCTTCGAAATTATATTAGTATAATAGCTTCGATTACTTCATAGGGTTGTTGGAAACTAATTCGCCGTGACAAAGCTTAAGGAAGCTGAAACCGGCCGATCAGTGGATGTTTCCTCCCATTATGAATCAATAAAGCTATTGTTTTGTTAGTGGCTATACAACTATAAGCTTGATTTGTATAGGCGAATAAAGCTCTTATTATTTTCATAGGAGTTTTATTCACAGATACATCTTATTTTTATTGCTATATATATATATATATATATATATATATATATATATATATAAAATTAGTAATATTGACTGTTCTTATAATGTATATGTCAGTTAAATATTGGGGATACAGTCAGATTGCGTACTTATTTAGAATAAACTTCTTTTAACCATTTCAATAGATGTCATATTATGTTTGTATAATTGTAAACTTTATAATCTATCCTGATGAAGAAAATAAACGATTTTCGAAAGCTTGAAATGGTTAAAAGAAGTTTATTCTAAATAAGTACGCAATCTGACTGTATCCCCAATATTTAACTGATATATATATATATATATATATATATATATATATATATGCGTTGGTCCCATAGGACAGGTCCCCCACCAGAGTAGCAAATTGTAATATCTGTGCGTTACCGGTCTCTAAAGTCCGGTAGAGACTTTTTCTTTTAAAAATGTTCTATATCTTCAGACGATATAATGCCTTCTTTGGCATTTAAAACAAACGAAAAATAACGAACATGTGCTTTTCGCAAAATCTAAAACATTTGCAATTTTCACCTACTGCACTACAATAATAACCGACACCGGTCCTCGGGGACCGGTACTGCAATCAACCTGTTAAAGCTTAGAATTCCATATAACGATTCACGTTGGCGAATGTCTTTTTATCGTCTTCTATAAAAACAAGCAGTATTTCGGTGCTTCCAACTCCTCTTTGTCCCATGCGTTTAATGACATAAAATTTAAGCGGTTTTTTGGGAAATTCTTCGTGAAAAATAATAATGTCTGCGATGCTACTACCTTTTTTTAGATGTTTGGGCATATCTAAATTAATGTTATAACTTAAGTTAAGTTGGTTTTTCTTTGCATGTTACTTACCGAGAAAGCTGACTTCTGGCACGCTAAAACCACTATGATTATTTTTTCATAATTTACTAGCAATATAATCTCCCTACTGTAACACTGATAAATTAGGGGTTCCATAAGATATTAAAAGAATTACATCAGTTTTGTTGGTCGCGTTTTATTTTTGTCCAAGTGTGTGTATCAAGCGTTTGAGTGAAACTGTTTAGAAGCTATGAATTTTCTAGTGATATGTTTTAGGATATTAGTTATAATACTTAGTTTTTGTTTCAGAGTAACCCATATGCCTTAAAAGATACAGGAAGTGCGAGTGAAATGAGTGCATGGACGAGTGCGGGTCTTCAACCAACAACAGGCTATTATCCATACGATCCAACGTTAGCGGCTTATGGGTAAGTGAGACGAAAGAAATATTTTTCTATAAAACATCTCATTTTGCGTGACATATTCCACACGGTTATTATACTCATTTAAAACAAATCTACAAAGCGTGTCGTACAGAACAATAATTGCATGCTTGCAGTTCGCTACTAAAAACATGGATGCATTAGATAAAATCGTAACATGGACATCGCATGTTTTCGAACAACGAAATGTGTTTTTCAATTGTAGAACAGTGGGAAAATATTGTAAAGAGTAAAGTGAAACGATTGCTTTATTTTAGTGGTATAGGTGGCTTTATGTTTATAGACGTTAAATCCGGTTTAGATTGTGCTGCGGCTAATTCCCGGTCGCGGAACGGCTTCAAGACAAAATGGCTGAAGTGGGAGAGCTATTGATTGGAGCTTTGTTGCGGCGTCGCGGCGCAGGTGGCGACTGCCATCGCAATGCACCATTTGTATTTATAGTCAGTAAAATCGCTTCAACTTATTCTGTTGGTCTTGTTAAACAAGCGTTCAGGTCTATAAACTATTTAATGGAAGGAAATGCTGAACCTTGGCAAGCTCATTACCTCAACAATTTTTCTCTAAAGCTCCTGTTGTACCTATTTCAAACAGCTCAACTAAAGCATTTATCATTCATAACTTTGAGAATGAAAAGCGTGCTAGTAAATATCGTTGTTTGAGTTATACCGTTTTGATCGAAAGAGAACAAGGCGTAACCAATCGCTCGCTCAGCGGAAGTGTATCAATGATGTCTGGAAATCGAGGGAAACCTTATTTTTCGCGTTTTATTGACGTCGACGGCCGCCTTTCCCTTGTCTATCGGGAAAAAGTGGCCCGCTTAATAGGGGTGAAACCACTCTGACCGTAATCAAATCCCGCTCTCGGGGATTTGAGGGTGAGTAGTACATTAACTTGGCAGCTCGGCACAAAGAAATGAGCGGTAAAACAAATTCAACATCTTCTTCACAATTTGTGGTGCTTTTTACTGCTCATTACAAGAACATAAAGTAAAATCACGCAAATACTTAAGAAATCACGCAACCCCTATAAATACTGATAAATAACGCAATTATGTTACTCGTTCAATTTATATTTATTATTACAGATATGGTGCCGGGTACGATCTAGCGGCTCGACGTAAAAACGCAACCAGAGAATCTACGGCGACGTTAAAAGCTTGGCTTAACGAACATAAAAAAAATCCTTACCCAACCAAAGGTGAAAAGATTATGCTAGCGATTATTACCAAAATGACATTAACACAAGTATCAACATGGTTTGCAAATGCTAGAAGACGATTGAAAAAGGAAAACAAAATGACGTGGGAACCTAAGAACAAAACAGATGATGACGATGACGCAATAGTATCAGATAATGACGACAAAGATAAAGAGGACGAAGACAAAAGGGATGAAACAGGTGAGTGATTTTAATGTTGTAAGTAAAAGAGCATTGCCGTCTGTTAAATGGCATTTCAAGAGTTACGCGCATTAAATCCCCTACTCGCTTTTAATCGGATCAGTATTTAATGCTTATAGCCCTTGAACGGAGATACCACTTAGTTCACTCCCTATAATAGTTTCATTCAATACAGGGTGCGATGCGTTTCAGAGTTTTCAATTACATTTACATTTTAGACATTCACGGGCACATAAAAGCAGAACGAAATGTAAAAGATATGGAGGACGACGATCTAACAGATGACGAAAGGAAAGACGATATGTTAGGTAGCCAAATGCATCATATGTTAGGAACGCCATACGGTCTAAAGTCCGAAATTAAATCATCGGATTGTGGTGTGCCTTTACCTCCGTCCAAACCCAAAATTTGGTCATTAGCCGATACAGCAGCGTGTAAGACACCACCACCACCACCCCTAAATCAACAACATTGGACCGGAACAAATGGTTTTGCATTACCAAGCTCGACTAGGTATAGCAGCGGTGGATTTTTATCTAGCCATTGTCAACAGGGTTTTACGGATGTTCAAACGGACACACCTCCACAAACACCTCCAAATATGAAACTTCCTAGCGTTGCAGGAAACCCGTTAATTGGACAACCTCCATGTGGGAATGGAGGATATTCACAATCGGGTTTTATTGGGGCTTTGGACGATTGCAGTCACCACATAGGCCTCTTCCATCTCAAGCTAATCAACCTGGTTCGGATAACGCTGCTTTTAAACCATTTTACAAAAGGTAAGCTAACCGAATTTATAGTAATTGCTCTATGATCTGTACAAGACACATCAAACACAACATTATTAAAATTGCCTAGAATTTACGGAAGTTTATTTAAGCTGACTAAGAATACTTGACAAGAGGGTTAAAGCATTGTGGATATTACTAACAATTTATATTCTTATGTTGTTCCTAATATTTCTTTTACGAATTCAATTACAAATGTTTACTCTTTTACAATAACAATCTACTTTTTGTAAAGAATTGCACGTTTTACTGGAAGCTGCTACCGGTAACCCCACCAACCTCTTACTTAAATAATTATTAAAGTTCAATTGTGCAAAATTTCTATCCTTAAAATACGAAGCTATTAACGCTTACAGTTCATAGCCTCCGACGAGGAGCGTTTTCTCAGGGTCTTGGTGGTTCGGCTTTCGTAAACTTAACAACGTTGATTTCAATAGTCGCTGTGGTTTCCTATAAAGAAACGATAAGAAATGATTGGAACGATAATTGTGGATACTACATCGAAGCACACACGATAACGGCACTATTTGAAAACACAGTCGCTTTCGCGAATTCCGCTACTGAAGTGTTCACGAAATTACCTTATTGTCACGGTATTAGTTTTGTCCCTTGCGGGATTGGCTTATTCAAGACCGGTTGATGTCTTACACCAAATTAGAATAGAGGACACCGCCACTTCATCAGCGCGTGTTCACATAATTTTCCCCAGAGCGATAAAAATCCCCGAAGCGGTATTTTTTCATATTTATGCAGATGTTTATCATTCGTGCAATGTATATAATAATTTATAAAATATCCAGGGCCGTATTTAGGAAACAAAAGGAATTCATATAGTTTCGTACAAAATACAATAGATTTAATTAGATATGAGATGGAAGCTTTGATATCCAGCAATTAAAAAAGCCTGTTACGGGTTAATTCTACTTAACATGTAACACTGCCTGCCAATAAACATATATTCACAAATTTGCGATGTGATCCATATCCTAGCATTAACCTAAGACAAGCTAACAGTATTTATTTCGTTTATGTTGTGATATAAGTGCGTCTTAATCTATGTAGTTACAGATTGTTTAAACACTAAATGAAAGTTGAAGAAAACAATAACGTATAGGGAACTGAACCTCGGCAATATGGGGGTAGTCGTTACCAAAGTTACCGCAGAGTGTACATGACGTGAAAAATAATTTTTACTTGAAACATTAGTACACTAGCATTGGAAGGAGCTTTGTATTGCGCTGGACATTGATGCGCTCTTTTGGTGTTAAGCCCTACTGGTTTGACGTAGCGCAAAAGACGATTAAATACACCAAAAGAAAGCCTTGAAGAGGTAAAAAAATTAGTTGAACTGAATTTTAACTTATTTATGCTACGCTTCAGTTATCCCCAGCACGGCAAGGCAATATCGGTTTGTACTTGCCCAAATTACTATAACACAAATTGAATTTAATTTTTTTAATAGATACTTTTCATACTAGACTCCTAAAAAACAATTACTTTAAACTAAAATTGGGACTAATAAAGTTTATCAAACAGTTACTATTTATATCTACATAAATAATGAGTTATAAACAAAACAATTTGGAATTATAGAACCTACGGAAGCTGTGATAAACCTGAAATGTCCGTTTTTCATAATTTCTAAAAATTCTTTTAATAAAAATAAAATACGAACTAGCTTCTCGATAACAGCAATAAATTTGATCGCATTTTCCCATATTTAAAACAACGCAAGATCTCATAGCAACACAGTTTTACTTAATAATACAGTATTAGCAGCGTTCTTGCTTAAAAAATCTGCGTGTATACCATAAAAGTTTTAAGCAGACTGTTTTAGCTATAATAACTAAGCATAAATAAGCACTACATACATTCATCTAAAGCAACTATAATGCAACAATGACGCTGAACAATTTAGAATTTAAAGAGATAAAACCGTTAAAGAACGACGGATTGACTAACAGCTACAAGGGTGATATACTATGCGAAGACATTACGAGGATCTAGCAATTCTGGTATAATGCGGAACCTTTATAGTTCAATATATCAATCATTCGACCAGACAGTTAAAGCGTATATTGATCCAAAGTGAAGTGAAATAAATTATTTGATCAATTGTTAAAATAAATACGTTTAAAGGCTATATAAATTAAGTTAGAACAGTAAATACTTTATATAAATTGCTCAAATTTAGTATTTAGTTCCGAATATCTTGTAATCTTAGTGTTAAGAAAGAAAGAAGAAAGATTGTTACTGATTTTTGATAGCTATAAACTTTTAGAGCGGCATTGGAGTATGTTGAGAGTCCTCTTAAATATTTGTGAAAAGTTAAACATGTATTAAAGCGAATAAATCAAATAAATTAGGAGTTCGTTACAATAACATGAATATCTATGTTATAAAGTGTATGTATAGGAACTTATATTATCTGAAGCGCGGTAAAGTTGTTGTCGATTAATATGTGTAGCAAAGTAAGCTACCTAGAAATACGTTTCTTCAACGTCATATAGTTATGCCAAATATCACACTAGCGGTTCCATACACAACGTTAAAATAAATAATGTTTGAAGAACCACCTAACAAATACTACAATCTCGACGTTGCGTCACAAAATGTCAAAAAAGAATGATTATGACTCCAAAATGTAAAGTACTGCTGAAGTTTTATAGAGCTTTTAAATTGTATTAACTGTATTCATTTCTTTTTACCAAGAAATTATATGTTCCGTGTGTAGAGTTCTTAGTCGGCACGAACGTTTTATTTGTGATTATCAACTTATACACAAAGTGTATTAAACGTTACCTCTGGTTGCTAGTGTACTCCATTCTTTTGTCACCTCACCGGATTTCTTAACATACCGTGTCTGTTTACGCAGAAAAGAACAATAGGGCGTACAATGTGGTTTTCAATGAATAAAACAATATAAGCAACTTTTTCCCTTAAAATAAACCTAAATTGGAACTTTTTGAAATTATGTTTATCTCTAAATAACATGCATTTAATGTATTCTATCGCCCCGAAGTTCTTTGGTCAGTTGCTACTAGAAAACCGTAGCTAATACGATGGTAAATCAAATATAAACCGGATTTTTCAAAAATTTAATTCATACGTATAAGAAAACTCCATCTATAAATTATTTTTTTGTACAATCTCCTCTGTTAGTTATATGTCTTCCCCACAGATTTGGTATTTTTTTAATTCATTCTTCAAGAAATGGGTTTGGTTGTGTCTCTAGCCGATTGCGCACAGATCAAAGGGACAGGTCTGTAGGACGCGTGTTCGAACATTGTCCAATGAATTTTTCTAATTTTTCTTTAGTCAGTACCGTCGCGGGTATCGTGAAGAAGAATCATATTTCGAATAACCGGGACCAGTCTTCTTTAGTTGATAGACCTGCTTCACTTTATCTATTAATTAGTAGCAGTACGTGTTTATAGTGCGTCTTTTGTGAAGGAAATCGATCAGTAAAATGCCTTTAGAATAATAAAAACTGCAAGCACATTTTCTGTAGAAAGACAAGTTTTGGTTTTTTGGGGTTGTGATTCTCCGGGATTTCGCTACTCTATTCCAGGTGATTTTGATTCCATTGTGTACTAATGCAGCCACGTCTCATCGCACTTGACATACTGGCTAAAAATCATTATCCCTTCACGGTATCATACCAAGAGCTTTTCACATGCAGCAGAACTGTGTACTGTTTTATCTGCTGTCGGTAGGCGAGGCACGTATCTTGCCAACTAATTACGCTAAAAATTCTATAATTAGGGTTTGTGCACTTCCATACGATATTGCAGGCTCTTCAACAATTTCTGCTACTGCTATACTCCGATTACTTTCGATCAAATTACGGATCGTTAAAATATTTCTTCAAGTAATCTGTGTACTTGAGTTGCCTCACCAAACTGTTCAGTTTACGCACAATTTTAAACGGTTTTGCGTCTTCTGGCGACAAAAACTTAATAATAATGCGCTGCGCAATAGGCGCGTGTACCTCTTGCACAGACACGACGCTGTTGGACTTCAAATGTGTATAGATTAACCTGGCCGTTGATTTTCTCACTTGCTAATGTTCCTACCAACACACTAACTCAGCACTCCTAACTCAAGATCACAAGCAGTATGAGTAAAAATCTGGTTTTGATTTACCCTCGCAGTTTAAATTTGGTATAAAAAGTAAGAGACAAATTATTGACTTATTAAATTTATTAAAATTATTGCGCTGTTACGTACAGTTTTGGCCTCTGTAAGGTACCCCGCTAAAAATTATGTTTTGAGGAAGTACCGAAAACCTCGACCGTACTAACAGATTCTGGGACGGATGGTGTAGGTGTTTGAAGATGGTCCCAGAATGCTGTCCTGTGTGAACTAGGTCTTAATCTGAAGAATTTTGCACTCCATCTAATCTCGCAATAGGAGGGTTCAGGGAATAATAAGAGGATGCCAAACCCGAGATCGGGAATGATTTTGACCTAAAATTTACTCGAGGATTAATAGAGTACACTAACGCTAAAACTAACCTAAAATAAACGTTTACAAGAAAGACACTAATATACCTACTTATAAACTACTAGCTGAAAAGAGAGATTTCTAAAACTAAATGTTAAATTACCTGAATATTAATCACACCTCTAGGTAAATACAAAATAAATTGTTACAACAAAACTGGAACTGTTATCTTCATATTAGTTGTGAAAAACACCAATATAGGAATACTACACAATTATGTTTTTATTACAAGAAATAGAAGCATTCTTAAACAAAAATTAAAAACCAAATCTATCATAAATTACTTAAAGGAAAACTGTTTTTTAACCTAATAACAAAGAACGTACTGGGCACATTTATAAATTTCATGCAATTAATTAATAATGTTCATTCATTTACAATTACTGTAGGTTATAGTTTCAGAGGCTTTCATAAATACTTGACGAGTGATTTTTGACTGTAGATAATTCAGATACCATTAAAAACCATTATTTCCTAGGGTTCCGACAGAAACTAGCTGTTCTGTATCAACATTTTTTATCCAATAAAATGTTGTCAATTCACTGGAAACCAAGGTGTTTCTAATATTAAAAAAAAGTATTATCCGAACTTCAGCGACTAACTGCCTTAACCAGTTCGGTACCTTCTTCAGCGTAAAGTAACCTACTTGAGTTACATATTATTTCTTTGGTGGTAATTTTGAAGTGCTCATAGTAAAAGAATTCTTCCCTCCACAAAACAAATCGGGATATCTTCGGCAGAATTCGGACAAATGAACTGAGACTGCAATTTGAAACTACATTGTGTCGTATTTCTCTATCTAACATACTCAAAATTAGCTTACGGAAAGGTTAACCAAAACCCAGAAAAAGGGATTTCCTATTTTTTTTAATCGGAACAACGTTTTCACCCCCAGATGATAAGGTTATGCGCGCCAGAATGATACATTAGTATTCAAAGCATATGACTAATAAAACTGTAATAATTTCAGAATGCAAAATCGCTATGATATCATTTCTCAACCCAAAAAGTCGCTATAATGAATTTGATAACATTTTGGTATGAATAATATAAGATACAAAAATAATCCTTTCTTAGAGCAAGAATACATGTAAACTATAAATTATATTTCGTAGGGGAAATAACCTAACACTATTGGAGAGATTAACTAATACAGAAGCTATTAAAATGAAATATGATTAAGTATAAACATTTCAAAGGAACGTCACGGTGTATACAAATTGATACATTTTCGTAAAGAATCAACCTTAGATCTGTTGAATATATTACATAATATTACTCACAAGGATGTTAACAACTGTGATTGCTTTTGCCAAGTTTTATGTTTACACTAGATGGTTTTGTGCAGTACTTTGGGAGTTGATGTCGTTTATGAACTTTATAAATATGTTGGATGTAGTGACTTTCTCCAGTAACAAATCCTCGTAAATTCCTATAGGAAGTAAATTTTAAGAAAGAGAAATCTTTGTATTCAGAACGACCTAAGCTTTTATTATCTGATTGATGAGCTTTTGGACTCTACTTCTGTACTTGAATATTTTGTTTGCTATTTGAAAGATTTCAGGTTATAGTTTCCATTACAAAGTAAATGGGTTGCTCACAATATGGGATACTTTGAGGCAGCTACAGCAAATCAAGTTGTTCTGCTATAATCAAAATAAATTCTTGAATGTTAATATATAAATATTAAATCAAAGTAGAGCTTGAAAATTTTGTTCATTTTGCTGTCAAGCTCAACATTTGGGTGTAAGACGAATAGATTTTGTTGCACAAAAACTAAAGTATTAAACAATTTAAGTCTATAATAGTATATTACAAACGAATTCGAAAATGTTTCATTACTTCCAATGGTGATATTATTAACCGACGCAAGTTAGGTCTTGGGCCTCTCGGAGCGACTTTTAAAAAGCTTTTCCAAAAAACTTCTTCTGACAAATTTATTTTTATACTGAATTACAATTGAATTTTTAATTTACAAATTCGTTATATGCAGTAACGTATGATATCGAAATAATTCTAAATTGAAATTTATTTTAATTAAATAAAATAAAATTTGGGTGAGTAGCTAAACTAACAATAATGTTAAAGTTGAGAAGCTCTACACTGACTGACTATCTTGGGCTCTCGAGGGTGTGTATGCCATCCATCCATCACATTGCTTGTGGTAACTGCAGAGCTCATGTCTGCTTATTTCTGCATTTAATACAATGCAACAATCTTAATTCTAATAATTGCCGTCTTATAACCTACTGTGACCTGCACCTGCAGTATCACGTTACGTCTGGAATACGTCTGTTTTCGTTCTCACTGTCTGGTTTGTTGAACTTTCATTAACCTTTTTATTGTTCTTCAAGTTTACATTCTTGCATCTAACTTAAGTTTTAATAATTCAATTTGTTAACATATATAATCTAATTTGGTGGATATGTAACTCCTCCCGATGTAGATGAAAATTAAGGGGTTTTGCTTAGTTTTTGAAACTCATTGCCCCTAAAGGTTTGTTTATTATTTCTTTATTTAACTTTGTTGCTTTTGTTTCTTGTTTCATATTACTAAAAAATTTTTCTTTGTTCCTATATTTAAGATGCATTTTGTATAATACATACATAGTTAATAAAATGATTACAATGATTAATACAATTGTTCAAACACTGATATTGTCATAATGTACTTTTGGCACTTTTAATTCACTTAAATGTTCTTTGTAGTTGTCCATTAGCTTTACGGCTTGGTTGAGATCGTCTAAATCTAGGTGCTGTAGTTGCTCTAGTCGCCTGATTTCGTCGTCTTCGGGTTGCGTAATCTTGAACTGTAGTTACGTAAATTTGCGAATTTCTTCGTTACTATTGGGAGTAGGGTAAAATCAAGAAACCCACCGCCACATTTCCACCAGCATCCACATTTCCACACACATCTGGACCAAAAAGTTTTCTTCGACTAACCATTTTTCATCTTTCGAGATAAATGAGCATCCACATTTCCACACACGAGATAAACCTATTTTTAAGATTTTTTTTACCGCTAACATTCTGGACCAAAAAGTTTTCTTCGACTAACCATTTTTCATCTTTCGAGATAAATGAGCATCCTCATTTGCTCCCACATCTAAACCAAATAGTTTTCTTTGTCTAGCCAATGCATCTTTCGAGATAAACCTATCTTGTTTGGTATCAATTAATATTAGAATTTTCTCAGCTACCCGAATCTCTAAGAATTTTTCAGATATCATCACCCCCAAGGGAGCTACCCCATTTTAAGATTTTTTACCTATAGCGACTTTTGAGCGTTCTTATAAATTTTCTTAGTCATGCGATACATCTTGTTAGTCTAAAATTTTACGCAGAATTTGAATCTGCAAGCAGATTTGAAATCGGACAACGCCCTGCAAAATTACACTTTAAGCTCTCAAACCTCTAAATTTCGCCTTTGCTTTATAAGCAAAACTAACAAATAGTTTTCCTCGTCTAGCCAATGCATCTTTCGAGATAAACCTACCTTGTTTGGTATCAATTAATATTAGATTTTTCTCAGCTACCCGAATCTTTTTATTTCTAATTTTCAGATCTCCGCGGCTAGCTCTTTTCAACGTCTTAAAACCGTAGAAATTGTTTTGTGAACCTTAGAATTTTGGTGTTGAAAATAAAAACTAAACATATTAAATAAAATTTATTGATAAAATAACCGCCACTGAACACCTTATCCATCTAACGTATTGATTTTTTTAAATAATATTAACAAAAACGCTAGTTCGCAGGATCTGAAATTTGTGTAAACAAGGATGAACTCCATTCAACGGTACATCAACTACTTATTTTCTCTTTAGGAATATACACCAGAAACTTGTATGCTTTTAATTAATTAAAAGCAGAAAGTTTTAATCCGGAAACCTACTGTAAAATATATAGAGCAAATAAATTATTCCCTGAATGTGTTTTCAATTGCAATAACTGACTATACAATCATTTATGAATTTTAAATTACACTTTATTTAACTAAGTTACTTTAAACAAGAAATTACCGCATCCAAAAATTCCAATGCATGCTTAACAATAATGTAGAAATGGCAAGGTCGACTTTTGATGTCCAATGTAATGTGTTTTAAATATCTAAAAGAAAGCGCATTTTGCTGGTATGAAATCTATGGAATTTCTCCTGTAATGAAAGAAGAATGCATTCGTAATTGAAAATGCGTGCTACAACTTTCGCTAGATACCAGCCATGTATGTTAATTAGAAATTTTGTGTATATGCTGTTTTATAATTTCTTTTCTTGGACTTTCTATTAATTATGTTGAGAATATGTTTCAATGACGCGCATTTCAAATCGAGATATAATTGTTTGTAGATTACCAATACCACGAGGCGCTGAAAAGTGCGTATTTACGGAAAATACAAACCTCATTTAGTAGTATAATTAACGGAGCTTAACAGTGGACGATGTTACACCACGACATTAAATGGTGTGCTTGAATATTTTCTTTGGAAACAATCGAAGATTGCCGAAGACACTCGAAGAGTGCACAAACGCGGTCACTAAACCACAATTAATAATCGCCTTTATAGGTTTAACATTTTACCATTACCAATGACTTTAATTTCTTATTGGAGAATCCTTATTCTCCCACACACTGCTACGTAGTTGCATGTCCATTCCTTTTGAGGTATATGCTCGTTATAGGTTGTAGCACCCGCGGTTTTACTTAACTACACTTTGAGAGATCCCTTTAATCTTTTTAATCGTGTCCTTCTCGCGTACAATACAGTAGGACTTAGCCTTACTACCTACAAATTCTAACACCAAGTCACCGTTAAACTCGTCTTTAAATTTCCCCACAACTTTTGTTAACATGCGGTATATTGTGTTTATTATTTCCGCGTACACCACTTTAAACCTAAAAATAAAAACAGGATAGTTTAATACGTCTATTAATAATTTATGGTAATGTTGGCGATACAAATATGTAAAAACAAACTTTATCAAGAAATATGTTTTAATAGAATACATACACGTATTGATAACATCTATAAACCGCTGTGGTAACCAGAGTCTGGCGAATCTGGGATAGCCAAATCTCTAAACATTTGCGCAAGCGATTGCCTTGCAGTTGCATCTTTTAAGTACTGAATGGGAAACATTTAATAATTTCCAACACTGTCAAGTAATTTAAATTGCTGCAATCATTAGACAGAGAAATAATGGCACTGCTCTCTCCTCTAATAACGTTTGAACCCTTTCTTCCTCCGTCGTATTTCCACATACTTTTTTATATCAGCAACAAATTTTCGTAAAATTCTGGAAAGTTTCTACACCTTAACTCAACCATTTTAAAACAGATCAATTCTCGCAAATTTAATAGCTTGATGCACTCGTACGCAGGTAGGACAATAACATTCCCATCTTTCATAATCTTCATATTATATAAATTCTCTTTTCAAAATTGTTCAACAACCATATACTTCTATTAAAGGCTGTGCTCAGCTGCAATTTGAAATCTTGATCCAATTGTATGTCAACAACATCGTTTCCAGTAGTCAGACCATTTAATCGTACTTGTTTTGAGTCTTGAGCAAATTGGCGAATTTGAAATTCTACTTGAAAAGTACACAATTTCTTCCAATCGAAGTAAGAGAATGTTATCGTAGAATCAGCACACATACCACTACAGCAAATCACTTGGATGACAGGTTGAAGACCACCATATAAATCAAAACCAACTTCTAATATATGGTGGTGATAATTTGAAGGAAATTCGCCTAACCTATAGGTTGACTTACCAACCAGTTGGTTGATATTTAATTGTGGTACTCGCACATCACTTGTAACGTCAACACAAGAAAAATCCATCTTTAATTTATAATTTTAATCAAACTCGATGATACTTTGACGACTAATGCACTGGAACATAGCTCTCGCCTTTTATGCCGATGGTCGAGCGTGCGCAGCTCCTTATTATATTAGTTGGCGTTATATGCAAGTCTTGACTGGAAAAGTGACGTGTATAATTGTTTATAGTGGGTTTTACCTGTATGTATTTAACCACCAACGCCATTTTAGAATTATTAAACAAAATTACTCTTAGCAGTATTTTTAATATACCATCGTGTAAGATTTCAATTATTATTGTGTTTTCCTCAGGTTCTCAAATCCCTCGGAATTTTTTCAAATCGAATGACCCCTTACTGATTTGCAGATTAACCTTTTGCAAGCACCGTATATAATTCATCTTTAATCTATTTCTAAACCGTATCGCTCTGTCTTTTGAGATAAACCCCTGGTGTAACCCATAAAATTAGTATAGAATTTTCCTGGGTAATTGAAATTAATTATCAGGTCTTTTAAAATAGTTCCAACAAAGACCTGTATATATTGTATTAATATTCAAAACCTATCAGCAAAACACCTTTGCATTTTATTTAGATTTAGCTCGATAATAGAGTTAAACTTCAAAAATATTTATTAGTGGTTAGAATTGTTAAAATTTTCAATTAGTGAATCCACATACAAATGATTAAACCAAAAGGTATAATACATACATTAATTCTGCACGGTGACCTAGAAAGTGGTTGGATAATTTATTTTAAATGTAGTTCAACATAAGACGTAAATTCTAAATAAATTTGGTGAAATGTATGATCATTAGCCTTGCATTGTTTGTCGATGACGTCTGACTAATAATTTAATAAAAGCACTTTCCACAATTCTAGTTAATATACGGGAATACACATTCTATAATTTGATTTAAATTGGGTTAATGTAAGGACAAATTATACTTATACTTTCTCTATGTACATAAATACGAAATGATGCCAAAAGTTCATTTTAAGTTTATTTTTGTAAAGCGTAAAGTCGTTTATAGTGTAATTAATAGTAATACTGAATTTTCAGTCTTTGGTTTAAAATTTCGTGTGAGGACTATCGACAAAGAAGAGTAAGTCTTAGTTTGAATTTTGCAAACGTAGAAGAAATTAATATTTACATGTATAATTCAAAACTGTTAATCAACAATTTTTTCTAGAATGAACATCTTAAGTATTGCGTGCAGTGTGTGCGAAAATGTTTTTACTGGATGTGATGCCATAAAAAAACACAACGAAAGGCACATCGAGATGGTTTATTTCCAGGAGGAACTAAAAATTACAGCCAATGAGTGGGAACAAATTAAGGATTTGGAAAACCAATCGACCGCAGCGCATAAAGAACGTATAAACACCGCAATTCAGTTAGAACGAACCAAGTTACTATTTGAAAAACCATACACCATAACAAAATCTTCTTCCAAAATCATAATTGTAGGTCTGAACCCATTCGACGATTACAAAATAATTTTTAGATTTGTTGACACCATTTCGCAGAGCGTACTTGATGTATCCCTCAACGTATTTAGGAAGTTTATATCAAATCTTCCACACATTATACGCACTATGGAAGTTGGCATGCAAAATCAGATATGCAAATTCGACAACTTGCGTTTTTATTTAAATAACAATTGTTTAGTGAAGATGATGACATTTGATGGGAATTATATGATATTTACCAAAGGAACTTTAGAGCACTTTTTAGGGGTATCTCAGATCGTTCTCAACCATGCTAATACTTTAAAGAACTAACGGAAAAGGGTACTCCTAATATAGATCTGTTTCTGTTAGATGTCGCAATGGAAAGATATAATAGGAATGATGTTCTACAGAATCTCGCACATGATGTAATTAAAAGCAAATACAGTAATAGTGATATTGGGGTCATATTATACGAATTTATAAGAACCTACCCAAGATTGTTTGAAAACAGTATTTGTAAACAAGTTGAGTATATGGAAGAATACAACAGGTTTCCATTCCACGCATTTACGAGCGATGTTTAAATTTTAAGCCAAAGACTGAAAATTTTGTAACACTATTAATTACACTTTTGTTTTCTTATACGTTTCTAAATTGTTGTATTTCATCTACAGATATTAATAGATGTCAATAAAATTATGTTATAGTTTTAAATAAAACGATTCTGATTAATAATTTTGTAAAACGTTTATAACTAAATTGTTATACTCCAACTACATATATAGATCGAATTATGTTAAACTCGATCGGTTTTATATTCACTGAGTTTTCTCATTAAAAAGCAATTAGTGCTAATGGGGTTTTAATGAGAAAACTCATTAAAAAGCAATTAGTGCAATGGGTTTTTAATGAGAAAACTCATTAAAACAGCCTAACCTATCAATTTTACTTTTATCTAACCTAAGTCCACACAAATCCAGCTAACCTAACCTAACTCCGGACAACACTAGCTAACCTATCTCCCGACAGCTCCACATCCAACCTAGGACGGATGCAACAAGTACACTACACATAGAAATATATTTTTATTCATTAAAACTAATAAAATTGGTTGTTGCGTATAACTTTTCTGATATTGCAATAATATTAAACTATTTCTTTATGTGCATAATCGGATCTAGGTCTGGTTGTGGGGGGTGTATTAATGGCAAAGTTCCTTGAATCTGAAATTGCCCTATAGAGTGAAATTGCCTCCATAGGGTGAGAGTGTCTCCCTCCGACCTAGGTCGGATTTAATCCGACCTAGATCGGATTTTAATCCGACCTAGATCGGATAGCAAAACTGTTCCTAATCAAGAAAATGTACGCGATATGGCGGTGTCCAACATATGTCCTGTCATCATAACCGCAATTAATGTAGTATGCGAAGCTATTAGGGGTATAGTCATGCACATTATTAGTGAATGAAGTTGAGGTCTCTGGAACAACAGAGTGAATACATTTTCGTAACTACTTTAGATTTTGAATATTTTGGGTCTTGGTAAAATTATTAGTAGTTCTGACTTAGAAAAATTTTAACATAAAACTGGAAATTTTATACCAAGGCCTCTAACTCGTAATGTGTCCGTGCGCACCCCCTGCGCATGCACACCCATGCCCATGCGCACCCTTGCGCGTGTGCAAGTTCATAGAATACATTCCATACTGGTTGTTTCGTGCGTGCACACAAATCGGGCACAATCGGTACATATCCGAAGTATTGTTTAATTTTCAAATATCCCCGCAACTGAAATGGGTATCTAAGTTCTTATGAAAAGAATTATAACAAAGAGCGCTACATTTAATTTTAATAGAAATGAGTACAACTACGTGTTTGAAACATACCTTTTAGTTTAAATTTTTTTTTGTTTGACTTCTATGATATTACATAAACCAAGATTCTGCTACTGCTTCCGAGTAATTGTATCCTAACAATACCATTATATATAAATAAAACCACAACGTTTGAAACAATATTTATATTTCAATTCAAATACTTAACAAGTACACTTCACATAGAAATATATTTTTATTTATTAAAACTAATACACACATACACGCACACAAAAGTCACTTTTCCTCCTTTTAATTGGGAAATGTGTAGTATACATATCCAAATTTTGTACACGATTTTCGTTTGATCTGAGTTTCGTATAGAGTGTAGCTTTTGGAACATTGTAGATTTCGGATGCTTCTGAACCAGTAATCCATCCTTTGTTTATTTCGTCAATGGCTTTATTTAAATCCTCTTTAGTATATGATTTAAGTTGTCTCTTTCTTTTCTACCAGAAACGTCTGACTTGGAGTCTATGTTCTGATCTTTCGCATCAACATTATCATGTGTAGGTTTATCTTGCACTATTTTAGTATTTGCCAGAGATTCATTAGGCATACCATTCAAATGTTGGCTAGTTGAATTGTTTGATAAACTTTTTTTCATCTCCATGACAACTTCTTCTAAAATTTTATAGCATCTAAAGATATAATTCTTTCCCCGCTCATTTTTATTACGATGTTTACTTATCAAAATGCAAATGCAGACTATTCCAATTTTACAATTTCGAAAAATATGTATAAATATATACCTCCATCTAACTTCGTTGTCGTTCTATTCTATAATTCCTTTTTGTCGAAGTTTAGATATTATAGAGATAATTTCATTTAGGTTATGCATATCTCGATGGTTGTGATAATCAACAGTAACTAGCAACTGCAGTCTTTCGATCAACCCATGTACATTAAAGTGAATATATGCACCATCTGAACTGTGCTCAGTACGATGTGTATTTTTTAATACAACACCCCTTTTTATATACATCGGTATTTTAGTCCCCCGACTATTGCTTTCCTGTGTTGAATCCTCATCTTCAGAATTTGGGGTGTAATCCATAGAACTTGATTCATATATTATTTGCTCTGATAGTTTATGACGAGCATTTCCATTATTTTTTGCAGAATTCATTTCCTCAATATTAAACTTTTGTTTTTGCATCTTAAAACTTCTTTTACAAACTACTTTATCATCTTTACCATCTGAGTAGATAGGTGTTGCTGTACATCTTAGAGTACTTCCTGTGCCCATTTCCGCAGTTTGTAAATTAGTTGTTTGTATATCAGAGATGTAACTGTCTACACTTTTATCTCTTTTACTCTGTGATCGTATGAGATGGTCGCGCAATGTAGACTTTGGAATCCTAAACTTCTTACTAGCAGAGTACATTGTTGCAACACCTCGTCTAACCTCATTAAGAGCTTCTTGCAAACATTCCTTGGTATACGCTTTTCTGGAAATCATTTTCGAGTTACAATGCTTTACGGT
The DNA here is from genome assembly GCA_036346225.1 of Platerodrilus igneus. Lineage (NCBI taxonomy): Eukaryota > Metazoa > Arthropoda > Insecta > Coleoptera > Lycidae > Platerodrilus > Platerodrilus igneus. Next base: position 7,450,404 of record JARFIW010000800.1, read on the forward strand.
TCAATATCCGAGATAAACTAAAGTAATAATATTGTACTCAGTGAATATAAAACCGATCGAGTTTAACATAATTCGATCTATATCTGTAGTTGAGTATAACAATTTAGTTATAAACGTTTTACAAAATTATTAATCAGAATCGTTTTATTTAAAACTATAACATAATTTTATTGACATCTATTAATATCTGTAGATGAAATACAACAATTTAGAAACGTATAAGAAAACAAAAGTGTAATTAATAGTGTTACAAAATTTTCAGTCTTTGGCTTAAAATTTAAACATCGCTCGTAAATGCGTGGAATGGAAACCTGTTGTATTCTTCCATATACTCAACTTGTTTACAAATACTGTTTTCAAACAATCTTGGGTAGGTTCTTATAAATTCGTATAATATGACCCCAATATCACTATTACTGTATTTGCTTTTAATTACATCATGTGCGAGATTCTGTAGAACATCATTCCTATTATATCTTTCCATTGCGACATCTAACAGAAACAGATCTATATTAGGAGTACCCTTTTCCGTTAGTTCTTTTAAAGTATTAGCATGGTTGAGAACGATCTGAGATACCCCTAAAAAGTGCTCTAAAGTTCCTTTGGTAAATATCATATAATTCCCATCAAATGTCATCATCTTCACTAAACAATTGTTATTTAAATAAAAACGCAAGTTGTCGAATTTGCATATCTGATTTTGCATGCCAACTTCCATAGTGCGTATAATGTGGAAGATTTGATATAAACTTCCTAAATACGTTGAGGATACATCAAGTACGCTCTGCGAAATGGTGTCAACAAATCTAAAAATTATTTTGTAATCGTCGAATGGGTTCAGACCTACAATTATGATTTTGGAAGAAGATTTTGTTATGGTGTATGGTTTTTCAAATAGTAACTTGGTTCGTTCTAACTGAATTGCGGTGTTTATACGTTCTTTATGCGCTGCGGTCGATTGGTTTTCCAAATCCTTAATTTGTTCCCACTCATTGGCTGTAATTTTAGTTCCTCCTGAAATAAACCATCTCGATGTGCCTTTCGTTGTGTTTTTATGGCATCACATCCAGTAAAACATTTTCGCACACACTGCACGCAATACTTAAGATGTTCATTCTAGAAAAAATTGTTGATTAACAGTTTTGAATTATACATGTAAATATTAATTTCTTCTACGTTTGCAAAATTCAAACTAAGACTTACTCTTCTTTGTCGATAGTCCTCACACGAAATTTTAAACCAAAGACTGAAAATTCAGTATTACTATTAATTACACTATAAACGACTTTACGCTTTACAAAAATAAACTTAAAATGAACTTTTGGCATCATTTCCCCGTATTTATGTACATAGAGAAAGTATAAGTATAATTTGTCCTTACATTAACCCAATTTAAATCAAATTATAGAATGTGTATTCCGTATATTAACTAGAATTGTGGAAAGTGCTTTTATTAAATTATTAGTCAGACGTCATCGACAAACAATGCAAGGCTAATGATCATACATTTCACCAAATTTATTTAGAATTTACGTCTTATGTTGAACTACATTTAAAATAAATTATCCAACCACTTTCTAGGTCACCGTGCAGAATTAATGTATGTATTATACCTTTTGGTTTAATCATTTGTATGTGGATTCACTAATTGAAAATTTTAACAATTCTAACCACTAATAAATATTTTTGAAGTTTAACTCTATTATCGAGCTAAATCTAAATAAAAATGCAAAGGTGTTTTGCTGATAGGTTTTGAATATTAATACAATATATACAGGTCTTTGTTGGAACTATTTTTAAAAGACCTGATAATTAATTTCAATTACCCAGGAAAATTCTATACTAATTTTATGGGTTACACCAGGGTTTATCTCAAAAGACAGAGCGATACGGTTTAGAAATAGATTAAAGATGAATTATATACGGTGCTTGCAAAGGTTAATCTGCAAATCAGTAAGGGGTCATTCGATTTTGAAAAAATTCCGAGGATTTGAGAACCTGAGGAAAAACACAATAATAATTGAAATCTTACACGATGGTATATTAAAATACTGCTAAGAGTAATTTTGTTTAATAATTCTAAAAATGGCGTTGGTGGTTAAATACATACAGGTAAAACCCACTATAAACAATTATACACGTCACTTTTCCAGTCAAGACTTGCATATAACGCCAACTAATATAATAAGGACTGCTGCACGCTCGACCATCGGCATAAAAGGCGAGAGCTATGTTCCAGTGCATTAGTCGTCAAAGTATCATCGAGTTTGATTAAAATTATAAATTAAAGATGGATTTTTCTTGTGTTGACGTTACAAGTGATGTGCGAGTACCACAATTAAATATCAACCAACTGGTTGGTAAGTCAACCTATAGGTTAGGCGAATTTCCTTCAAATTATCACCACCATATATTAGAAGTTGGTTTTGATTTATATGGTGGTCTTCAACCTGTCATCCAAGTGATTTGCTGTAGTGGTATGTGTGCTGATTCTACGATAACATTCTCTTACTTCGATTGGAAGAAATTGTGTACTTTTCAAGTAGAATTTCAAATTCGCCAATTTGCTCAAGACTCAAAACAAGTACGATTAAATGGTCTGACTACTGGAAACGATGTTGTTGACATACAATTGGATCAAGATTTCAAATTGCAGCTGAGCACAGCCTTTAATAGAAGTATATGGTTGTTGAACAATTTTGAAAAAGAGAATTTATATAATATGAAGATTATGAAAGATGGGAATGTTATTGTCCTACCTGCGTACGAGTGCATCAAGCTATTAAATTTGCGAGAATTGATCTGTTTTAAAATGGTTGAGTTAAGGTGTAGAAACTTTCCAGAATTTTACGAAAAATTTGTTGCTGATATAAAAAGTATGTGGAAATACGACGGAGGAAGAAAGGGTTCAAACGTTATTAGAGGAGAGAGCAGTGCCATTATTTCTCTGTCTAATGATTGCAGCAATTTAAATTACTTGACAGTGTTGGAAATTATTAAATGTTTCCCATTCAGTACTTAAAAGATGCAACTGCAAGGCAATCGCTTGCGCAAATGTTTAGAGATTTGGCTATCCCAGATTCGCCAGACTCTGGTTACCACAGCGGTTTATAGATGTTATCAATACGTGTATGTATTCTATTAAAACATATTTCTTGATAAAGTTTGTTTTACATATTTGTATCGCCAACATTACCATAAATTATTAATAGACGTATTAAACTATCCTGTTTTTATTTTTAGGTTTAAAGTGGTGTACGCGGAAATAATAAACACAATATACCGCATGTTAACAAAAAGTTGTGGGGAAATTTAAAGACGAGTTTAACGGTGACTTGGTGTTAGAATTTGTAGGTAGTAAGGCTAAGTCCTACTGTATTGTACGCGAGAAGGACACGATTAAAAAGATTAAAGGGATCTCTCAAAGTGTAGTTAAGTAAAACCGGGTGCTACAACCTATAACGAGCATATACCTCCAAAAGGAATGGACATGCAACTACGTAGCAGTGTGTGGGAGAATAAGGATTCTCTCAATAAGAAATTAAAGTCATTGGTAATGGTAAAAATGTTAAACCTATAAAGGCGATTATTAATTGTGGTTTAGTGACCGCGTTTGTGCACTCTTCGAGTGTCTTCGGCAATCTTCGATTGTTTCCAAAGAAAATATTCAAGCACACCATTTAATGTCGTGGTGTAACATCGTCCACTGTTAAGCTCCGTTAATTATACTACTAAATGAGGTTTGTATTTTCCGTAAATACGCACTTTTCAGCGCCTCGTGGTATTGGTAATCTACAAACAATTATATCTCGATTTGAAATGCGCGTCATTGAAACATATTCTCAACATAATTAATAGAAAGTCCAAGAAAAGAAATTATAAAACAGCATATACACAAAATTTCTAATTAACATACATGGCTGGTATCTAGCGAAAGTTGTAGCACGCATTTTCAATTACGAATGCATTCTTCTTTCATTACAGGAGAAATTCCATAGATTTCATACCAGCAAAATGCGCTTTCTTTTTAGATATTTAAAACACATTACATTGGACATCAAAAGTCGACCTTGCCATTTCTACATTATTGTTAAGCATGCATTGGAATTTTTGGATGCGGTAATTTCTTGTTTAAAGTAACTTAGTTAAATAAAGTGTAATTTAAAATTCATAAATGATTGTATAGTCAGTTATTGCAATTGAAAACACATTCAGGGAATAATTTATTTGCTCTATATATTTTACAGTAGCGTTTCCGGACAAAACTTTCTGCTTTTAATTAATTAAAAGCATACAAGTTTCTGGTGTATATTCTAAAGAGAAAATAAGTAGTTGATGTACCGTTGAATGGAGTTCATCCTTGTTTACACAAATTTCAGATCCTGCGAACTAGCGTTTTTGTTAATATTATTTAAAAAAATCAATACGTTAGATGGATAAGGTGTTCAGTGGCGGTTATTTTATCAATAAATTTTATTTAATATGTTTAGTTTTTTATTTTCAACACCAAAATTCTAAGGTTCACAAAACAATTTCTACGGTTTTAAGACGTTGAAAAAGAGCTAGCCGCGGAGATCTGAAAATTAGAAATAAAAAGATTCGGGTAGCTGAGAAAAATCTAATATTAATTGATACCAAACAAGGTAGGTTTATCTCGAAAGATGCATTGGCTAGACGAGGAAAACTATTTGTTAGTTTTGCTTATAAAGCAAAGGCGAAATTTAGAGGTTTGAGAGCTTAAAGTGTAATTTTGCAGGGCGTTGTCCGATTTCAAATCTGTTTGCAGATTCAAATTCTGCGTAAAATTTTAGACTAACAAGATGTATCGCATGACTAAGAAAATTTATAAGAACGCTCAAAAGTCGCTATAGGTAAAAAATCTTAAAATGGGGTAGCTCCCTTGGGGGTGATGATATCTGAAAAATTCTTAGAGATTCGGGTAGCTGAGAAAATTCTAATATTAATTGATACCAAACAAGATAGGTTTATCTCGAAAGATGCATTGGCTAGACAAAGAAAACTATTTGGTTTAGATGTGGGAGCAAATGAGGATGCTCATTTATCTCGAAAGATGAAAAATGGTTAGTCGAAGAAAACTTTTTGGTCCAGAATGTTAGCGGTAAAAAAAATCTTAAAAATAGGTTTATCTCGTGTGTGGAAATGTGGATGCTCATTTATCTCGAAAGATGAAAAATGGTTAGTCGAAGAAAACTTTTTGGTCCAGATGTGTGTGGAAATGTGGATGCTGGTGGAAATGTGGCGGTGGGTTTCTTGATTTTACCCTACTATTGGGTCTTGGTATACTCGAGTAACTTAATTTTTCAATGTTGAATAGCAATCTTCTTTTATGGTGATTACTTTACTTTCAGTTAGTGCTAAGTTGTTTTCGTCTTGGTTGCAATGGGCGGTTGCTATTACTTTTTGTGGAAATACAGCAATCCAATTGTTGTCGGTAACCTTTGAATTTTCATATTTGTTCTTTGTACTGGTTTTGGATCGCAATTCTCATAGTGATTAGAGAATCTTAACAATTGTACTTCACAGGGACTATCAGTTTGAATAGCTGTTGTCGCTAATGATTGGCATAAGTATTGACTTGGTGCTACTTCTGTGCATTTTTCATTTATGAAGCCATACCTAAGTTCATTCAGAAGAAGGAACTTGGTTTTAGGAATAATAACTTGATACGTGCTAGCAACTTTCATGGGGAAAGCAAATAAATGATAATAAATATAAGTATTACTCTCTACTATGGGGATTTCTATTAAAAACGTAATTTTATGATTTTTACATAACCTTTTACTATGGCTATTTTTTGGATTCTGTTGCTTTAAAGGGTAATCTACTATTAGTTATAAGTAATTTAATCTTTATTAATTTATTTAATAAACCTATTGGTTCTATTATACTAGCGTGTAATGTGTTTAATTTAGCAAATGATATAGCGTTTTCTAATGTGACTAAAATTTGTTGGATTGCAGTAAGGATGGATATAATTTGGTTAAATATCGTGTTAAATCTGATTAAATCTCGCATTCCTAACATTGTGGTTTGCATGTTATTTTCAAGGGTTAGTATTCTATTGGTTATACTGTCTTGGTTCTTTACTAGCTTTATTAGTGTATCATTAAATTTTATTATGGTCGATTGAGTTGAAGCTATTTGATTTTTAACAATGGTTTTTATGCCATTTTGGTTGTCAAATAAGTGTTGTATGGCGTTGCATATTGTTCTGCATCTTGGTTATCTACGTTGCCTGTGATAGCTTTTATAATATTACCTTATCCGTTAATAAGTCCTCTCTTTCGTCTTGTAATTTGATCTGTTGGTATTCATCTATTAAGTTTATCGTCTGTGTTCTTCAAGATATTTTCCATTATACTGTTATACTTAAGCATTTCTATCGCGTATTTTTTTCCGAATTTGGCTGTGTCCATTAATTGTTTCAGTCTGTAGTAATTGTCTCTAATTATATAAAATTCTTGTTTTAATTCTGTTAGGTCAAATTTCTGTGCGAATGTCCAATAATCTATTGTATTTTGCATACTCCCCAATTTTACTGGTGGTATACCGGGGTCGTTCTTAATGTTTTCGACTAATATGTCGTCGTTCGTTTGACCTGGGTGGAGATTGACAGCAAGGGTGATCGCTGTCCATCTGAAATTACAGGGTGTCTTAAATTCTTCAAGTGAATATATTTTACTGTTTCCGTTGTCTACTACGGCTACATTTTTGTCTAATATCTTTTTGATTTTGAATGGACCTAAGTTTCTGGGGGCTGTTTTGTGTCTTTTACTTTTAAAATTCTTTTCGTATACGGTTTGTCCTATTAAGAATTTATTTATATCGGAATTTTTATTGCGGGTTGTTGTGATGCGTTCTTTATCGTTATCTAATTTATTTTTTACGTTGTCATAAGTTATTTTTAGTTTTTCCTTATGGTTTTTAGTATACTGTTGGTATACTTCTTTATTGTAATGTACATCATAAAAGTTACAGGAATCTGAGTGTCCTAATGTTAATTCAAAGGGTGATAAATTAGTTGATGAATGGATCGTGTTGTTGTAGGCAATTAATGCGAATGACATTAAATTAGTTATGTGTTCTTTCTTATAAGTTAGTCTTAACATTCTAATTGTTCTAATAAAGTTAGATGTAATCTTTCAATTAATCCGTTTTATTCTGGGTGATTTTCCGTTATAAAATGAATTTTTATTTTATGGAGTTCTAGGGTATTTTGTATTGTTTCATTTTTAAATTCACTCCATTGTCTAAAGTTATTGTTTCCAGCGTACCTTAAAATGTAAAATATTGTATGAATCCTTGGGTTATTTCGATACTATTTTTTGAAGTGATGGGTATCGCTTATCCTACTTTGGTGAATGCGTCTACGATTGCTAAACAGTTTTGAGCTTCCACTACTAGAGTGCCTGTATGTAATTTTTACAAGAGTTTGTCGGGCGTTTTAGTTAACATTAAGGGTACTTTTGGGGGTGACCTGTCGTATTTTGCTTTGTCGCATAATTTCCATTGGTTAATTAAATCCGTCGTTAATTCTTTCATGTCTTTAAAGTAGTATCTCCTTATGAGTTGTTTTAGGGTTTCGTTGATTCCACGATGGTTGGTCTTGCCTTCGTGTTAATTTCTGATTACGTCATTTATTTCGTCTGGGTCATCTAAAGTTATTAGTTTTCTTGTACATCTAATAATTTCGGGTCCTGAGTTATTAAATAATCTAATATATAATTCTGAAAATCGTTTGTATAAATGTTCAGCGGTGAAATAAAAGTAAAAACGCTTTTTCTCGGGGGTATATTCTTTTAGAATTTTAATTATTTGCTTCTCGTTATCGTCTTTAGTTATTTGGATTTGATATATTTTCTTATTATCTGTTTTTGTGTATTTTACTGGATTGGGGTTTGTTAAAACTTCGGTAACTATGAATTGATTTGGTTTTATGTCTATAGCTTCATTTAAAATTTTAATTGTGGTTTTTGGTACGTCGTTTTGTGTTGAGTGAACAGTGTCTATTTCTGTAATACATGACGTTTTCTTCCTCTATAATCATGTTCATTGCATCCTCTAAATTTTGGGGGTGTTGAAATCTTATTTTGTCGAATAACCGTTCAGGTAAGGCGCTGATATATGTGGCTAAGGCCATTTCGTCGTACCTTTTCGTGTTCAATAATCTTATGTTATGATAATCAGGTTTGAATGAATCTTTTCAGTAATAATAAGCTTCAGACTTTGCTGAATAAATCGTTTCATTTATCGTAGTAATTGTAGTAGTTGTGCATATAAATGCGTCTTTATAATTCCTTTGTTAAATAAGTTTTCTGAGAAAATTTCTTTCAGAAATGATAAAATAATAAATTGCGATAATAAAAATTGTACATAAAAAAATTTTCTTACTAGCTAGCATCAATATTCAGTTGATGACGGTTAAGAAAATGAACTTTGGTACTTACAAGGGTTTGTTTACCAATTCCATTATTTTCCTTTGCTACTGGACTCGGTCTATTCTTGTACTTTGCCCAGTTGGTTCTTGTCTCAGATTAAGAATAGAAATTCAAGACCACCAGCTTCCTCGATTTTGAATTCTGCTAATGCCCTTCTGGTATTCTACCGACTGCGCCAGTCAGATTTTATGCCTCGGAGCGATTTTTTAAAAATCTTTTCCAAAAAACTTCTGACAAATTTATTTTTATACTGAATTACAATTAAATTTTTAATTTACAAGTTCGTTATATGCAATAACGTGTGGAGATCGAAATAATTCTAAATTGAAATTTACTTTAATTAAATAAAATAAAATTTCGGTGAGTAGCTGAACTAACAATAATGTTAAAGTTGAGAAGCTCTACACTGACTGACTATCTTGGGCTCTCGAGGGTATGTATGCTATCCCTGTCCCTCGCATAGCTTGTGGGATCTGCAGAGCTCATGTCTACTTATTTCTGTATTTAATACAATGTAACTACCTTAATTCTAATAAATGTCGTCTTATAACCTACTGTGACCTGCACCTGCAGTATCACGTTACGTCGGGAAAACAGTGTTTGCGATTATCATTTATAATAAATACTGCTGTGATACTGGGCTTCCCTAGCCTATGTACACAACCTGGATTTATTTCCCCAAAACCCTATTAAAACACCTTACCAAATGTCCTCTTCTGGATTCACAAATGCTCTGATGGATATTCCTCAACTAGCTCAGCTTGTAGAAACCTATTAACAATAATCACAAAATGACCCACCTATAATTCTGATGTTACTTCTCAGATTTTCTGTATAATTTTATAATACCGTTCTTTAAAGTGCAGAAAAATAAATCTTTAGGTAAAACATAAAATTATCTTCTTTCTAGTTTCTTTCAAAATAATCACAAAATATATTCAGTAAATAATGTAAAGTTATAGTCTCCATAAAATTATCAATCATAGTGTTTGCTGCACCAAGCGAGAATTAATGATTTAGAAAATTATGTCGAAATATTTTATGAATTAATTTACATAGAATGATTCCTTTTCTTTCGTTTGCAGTACTGCGAGCGAATTTACAATAGAAATTAATACAAATCATTTGAAAATGTCTTCACTTTAAATTACATTCATAATTAATCCTAACTTTCAAATTATATCTTAGGTACATAATACAAATTGAACACACAGACTTTTGTCATCTCACCATATGGCAAAACAAGTTATTTTTATACTTCAATATAAAAATTATTCTTGTACTTAATCTACAGTATAAGCATTTTAAAGCTGAAGTTATTAAAGATTCAATTAAACGGGAGATACATGGTCTTTTCTAACATAAAATGTATCACGCACGAAGCTTTTAAACTTCTATCAAACTTCAAGTTACAGAAGAACAAAGGAAAAATGTGGAATGTTCTTACCAAAAAGTATAAGTTTAACCAACCATGATCAGCGATGCACCTAGAAGCTCCTACTCGAAACCAGGTTTAAAACAGCATTAAAGTTGAATTTTAACTTTGAAATAATAGCATATTCGTGCTTGAACCTAATTATCTAAACAGCCTCATTCCCAATTTGATACTTCATAAAATTGAATTTTACCTCCTAATTTAACCTTTAAATTGCTCCTCACACTAGTTGCATGCAACTTTTAAATTTCATGTTTTTTAAAATTTTCCCGACATTCTAAGAATGCGTGCTTATTCAACTTTCCTCAACGTCACCATCAAAATGCGCCGCCAGTCGCCTACCAAGCCATTAGTATCTCCGTTATTAACAACACTTTTCAAGTCTCATGCTAACGATTCTTTTCTACACAAAAACGACTTTTTTCTTCTTCTAGACCAGGCCCACCTGGCCATGGTTATCAATATATAAACCCCTCGACGACCATCTTCCTAACAAATTTAGATATTGCTACGATATCGCCGAAACTCGCAGTGTATTTATAACGCTCAGCCACCTCTCTGTGCCTCTAATTAATCTAGAATAATTTTAAAAATCACACAATGAAATTTATGCCTCGACTAGGTCAGTTTTACCCTGCACAGGGTGAACGAGGATATGATAACAAAGAATTTTTGACCCCTTCCCTCTAACATTTCATACCTGAATAAGATAAACGAATTTAACCAAAATTTGTATAATGAACTGAGAAATATGTACAATTTACAACTCTACAACCTTCCTAATGTCATTTGCTATTTTAAAATCTTTGAATCAAAATTAAAGTAAATCTGTTTATCACAAAATTATAACCCTATTTAAGCACTCAAAGCCAGCAAAAATAATGATGTATTATCTCGAATGTTTCTTTGAACGTTCAATGAACCCTTCTTTCTTATAACGTATTTTCAACGAATTAACTAAATTTTTGGTGGCCCTTTACACAGATATCAAAGTACATGTAAATTTCAAATATTCAAAAAATAAGATTTATGCCGTTAGTTAAATATAATTGCTAACCTGGTGTTTCTCCGATGATTTCCTACGGAAGCCTCCTGGTTTGAATCAGTTGCTGGATTAGTGGATTCTAAGTAGTGAACGCGTAGCTCTGCGTGAACCCTAATACTTCAAACTGTGGCAACGTGTTGTTAACCAGTGACTTCGTGTTGCTTTGAACTTAACGTTCTGATTTAGAGTTTTCCCATTTGTTATATTTAGTACTAGAGTATTGTAGTTTTTACGTCCGTACTTAGCTGGATTTCTTATTGATTTGGTTAGTACGATTATTTATTGAATTGCTTAGTGCCCTAATTAATGAATTGTAAAGATTTGTTTGTTACTAAATTAAATTTACAATTACGTTTTATACCAACGGCAGATTTTTTATACACTGTATGTTTGAATGCGCATTTGACTGTATTCTTTACTCGAAGTTTTAATTATTGATACTTTCACCTATAAATTGTTGTTTTATTTTACAATGAACTTTGCGTAATACTTTTATTTTGATCAGTACAGCACGTGCTTTCGTTTAAGGAATCAATGATTGTTATCAGTTTGATGTGTATTATATAAACAAGCTATCCAACGCGCTGTTATTGCTTGACCGTTCTCCATCTTATTATTTTACCATGGAAGAGGCGTTGCACTGCGCTTATCATGCAGCCGGTTGGATTTTAATCTGAGTTATGTATTATATGCCTCGTTCGTACGCTTTAAAAATCACATAGACAATAAGCTTTATATTATGAATTTCGTTGGCAATAGATACTTTGTACCTTTTAGCATCACGTAATTGTAATTTTGTACAGGGATTTCTAAACTATTATCTTTAATCTTGCACGTACGTGAAAACGTATGGTTCCATAGTTTGTTTACCTCATGTGCTGGATTTTATTTGAGTTTAGCGATTTTACACTTGAAACATCATGTAGGCTAAATTTTATAATGGAATTCTTTAACATATGACGTAAATTAGATGCGTTTATTGACTTCTTGCGTTTTAAAATATGCTTGCTTTGCAAGGCCTGCTTATTATGAGCACGCATTGATTATTTTCTTACACTAGTGCGTTGAGTTTAAAAAAATTCGTTTTACGTTTGATTTACTTTAGATACTCCTAATTTGTATTTATTTCAAATGTATTACTGTTTCAAAAAGGAATTGGATTGTGCACAGAGTTAGTCATTTTACTAAATGCGATTAAATTATTAAAAAAGGAGCTTCCTTTCATTGACTGTAGTTAGTTGTTGAATCTATTAAGGCCGCTCTTAAATTTAAAAATTTGAAAAAGGAACGGAAAACCGTACTTTGATTTTGAAAAACTACATGCAAAGACATCCACAAAAGATTTGTGAAAAAGTCAAATGAATTATTGACAGATATGAGGAAAATTTCTGATACTAAGGAAGTACAAGTAAAATGGAATAGAACTAAATCCAGGTTAGACATCGCGGTCAGAAATATTCTAGGGTATAAACGAAAAAAAACTAAGAAACTACGATAGACAAAAAATATTCTGAATTTAGTAGAAGAAAGGAGAAAATATAAAAATTGATCAGACGAAGCAGGGGTAGAGATACAAAGCCATAAAATAGGAAATTATTGGCAAATGCAGGAAATCTGAACGACAATGGACTGGGAAAAGGTGAAAAGAGGTCAAACTAAGATGGATATTGGAAAGCCAGACGAAGCATATAAACTAATTAGAACTATTACTTACGAAATCCACGCAGCGCTCATCCAGTTCGTAATTAACAACATTAAATACCTTCTGCTTCTATTTTTAAATTGACCTCAAAAGCCCAGTTCACAAATTCTTTCATATTATTTAAAATTTTCATTTAAAATATCAGTTACCAAAAGGGCATCTTCCTTCTAATTAGTTAATTTAAAGTAGCTTTCTATCGAAGACTTTTCCCTCTTCATTGTATACTACAGAATCAAATAACTGCATTTAACAACTTCCATATTTATTCAGTGTTATGTTTTAAGAATTACTTCTTTGTTCACAGTTACATCTGGAATATTCAATACTGTATGCATATTGCATACTTTAAAACAATATGTTCACGACTTAAACGAATTGAATCGAATTTATAGATTTTATGCTAAAATCAAATGACCCCTCCCTAATAAAGTTCCCATTCATATATTTTTATTTAATTACGTCATGGTTCTCCTGAGTTTTTTAGATTATACAGGATTCCATTCCAAAGATTACACAGCTACCCGATTCAAGGTTTCTGAGAATAACTCTGTTTATTACCTCATTGACGTGATGTATTTCATAGTGACGTGCGCTGTCCGTCCTTGTCCAACAAATAGAGGTGATTGTGGCGTTGCATGCTATCATGTAGTAAGGTGAATGATAATAATATCGATGTTACTACATTTTATTATTCGGGCGGCTTCTTAAAATAAACGTTTGTTTATTAATTAGTTATACGACACTTCCTACTAATTAACGTATTCTCTCAAAAATTTCAGAATGTTTTATTTAAAATGTTATACTGAAGTTAATTCATATAACCAATTAAAGCTTTAATTGCTTTTTGACGATGCAATCAGATTTGCATTGTTTTTACACGGATATTTTACACACGAGTAATTATTTATTACATAAGTAACCAATGCTTTTTATTCCTTTACTAACGGATATTGCATATGCAAAAACCCGCATCTTCATAATTGTAAAAAATACTTGTTTTTACGGCAACTAACACGTGTTTTTAATACACGATTATTTATTTTATGCACGGAAAGTGAATTTGTATAACAAACGAATAGCATTATATTTATGGTAGAGTGATTATTTACAAGCACGGAATTGTGTTTTTGCTTTTCACATTAATGGCTATGTAGTTACAATACGCTTATATTATACAGAGTGAAACAATTAATTTTGGGAAACATCGATTTTTCTGTTTCTTTTGTTTTTGGTGGGTTTTGTTTGTAGACTTTGGATATCAATGACTTCTCATGACCCTCTTATCACGTCAATATCTTTGTGTTATATATATATATATATATATATATATATATGTAGTCACAATCTACGAGAAAGTTAAGTAGGTATTTTAGACATTTAAGATAGCGCATATTCAACTTAAGGCAGAAAATTAGGGTAATTTAATTGTAGTTGCAGCTTTGCATTAATTTATTTAGTAAGGTATAGCATAATATTTATAGAGTAGGAAACTAGAGTTTAAAAATAGGAAGGTGAAAATACAGATTTTATTGTAATTTAAGACAGCGTACGACTATGTAAAAGCGTTGCATATTCATTAACGTAGGATCGATATTTTTAAGGACAAACTAGAAACGTTTAAATATAGCATGTTAAACACCAGCTTGTTTTGGTTAGGGTAAGAAAATCAATAACTTCTAGGAATATAAACGAACGTTACAAGCCGACACTGACCGATATCACAGACGAAGACGGATTTTAGTAAAGAATAGGAAAGACAAGGATGCACATGTAAATATCAGTTAGACTTCGTGATAAACACGTGAACAAAGACAGTTATACAGCCTGTAGATAGAGTAAGGCGGAAAATGTTTGTATCGATCGAAAACTGGGAGAGAAATGGAACGATGTAATTGGACGTTACAAGTATACGCGAGTTATGTATCCCCCAATTACATATATATATTGATATATTGAATCTAATATGAATTATTAGAAATTATTATGTAAAAGTATAAGTTCAATGCAACATTGTAACACAAGGATAACCCAGAGAGGTTATCGACAGTTCATGAGAACGGAATGCAGCTGTGCATCCGTGAGGGCAGTGATACTGCAGGTGGCAGGTCGCAGGCGGTCAACAGACCGCAATTACTTAGAATTAAGTTGTTACATTGTAATAAAGTGTACAATTAAGAGAAACGCAGACATGAGATCTGCAAGTTCCCACAGCCGTGTGGAGGGCAGGTTATTATAAAAGGCCCGGGAGCTCAATGCCCGGCAGTCAGTCTTCGAACTCCATACTTCGTTGTTCAAGCTACTCACTAGTCAATAATTAATTTTAGTATTATGTACAAGTTCATCTGTTTCAAAGTAAAATAAATGTGTTAAAGTCAAAAGCTTTTTAAAAACCAGCTCCAAAGGCCCGAAACTTTAACTGGCGCAGTCGTAACGGATGTCAAAAGGGCACTGAAAATCCAAAATCGGAAGATTGGTGACCAAGAATTTTTATTCGAAATTTTGACAGAACCCAAACCAAGTTGGAGGAAGAACAAGCATCGTCTAAATCCAGCAACAAACCAAGTTGGACAAGGAACAAGAATCGTCTAAGGCCAACAAAACAAACCAAGGTGGACAAGATACAGAATCGATCGAACCCACCAAAGAAACAGATGAAACTAATGTAAGTTCATTTCCATAACCTTTTTTTTATTTCAAACCAAAAAACCAAATTGATATATGCTAGTATTATAACTATTGAGTACCATTTATATTTACTGTTTATGAATTGTATTTTTATGAATATTTTTGAAAATAGTTCAAAGTGAATTACTTTCAAAACGAGACTATAAAACATTTTATGAAACTTGAATGTTAAAGAAATATTTTTTCTTTAAAAAGCAAATGAGACTTGATTATTTACAAAGAGATTTTCTTAAAATAAATAAGAATTGAATTTAAAAAGAGATTTTCTTTAAAAAGTAAATGAGAATTAATATTAAGAGATTCTTACCATAATTAAAAACAAACTCAAAATAATCCAAAAAAATAACGGGCGCACATTCACTAAACACCAAAAATAAGAAACATCAACCACCGCGATTCAAACCCACGTTTATAAACCGGTAAACTAACGCGAAATTAATTTCAAAGCTAAAGCTAATTCGAACAAACTGTACAGAACGCAATTTAATCCTTTAAGCAATCACGGAACAATTATTAAACCATTGACCTCTATAATACTGAATAAATCACAGCAGGAACTCTGCATTAACTAAAAACCACGGTAACCTAAAACCACTGTAAGATAAATACGCGAAGAAAGCATTCCTTATTATACAGTTAAAACTCAGAGAAAATCGCTTTCAGAATTCTTGCACAGTACTAAAGAAATAGCTTTCAGGAACTTTCAGTACTAAAGCAATTTGCATCATAAGTACTAAATCTATCACGGAATAATAAAATCGACGCAATTTCTATATTAATAAAAGCGTGTACAATTGCAATAAACTCTAAACGTTTTTCAACTAATTAATCAGCATTATAAAGTGCAGTAAAACGGTCATCATAAGAATCTTTAATTAAAACGCTAAAACGTTATCATACACTCATAATTGTAAACCTGAAAACGCACATTACGGAGAGATTCAATTACCAACAAGCATTATAATACCAAGAGATCTAAAATAAAACAGACGTAACACTTTAACAAAGCATTAGCAAGTAAATCCTATAACACCTTTAAGTGCAATTACCTCGACGTACGATTACAACTTAAGTATTCAATTTCAACAATAAAGTATAAAAGTAAGTAACCTCAGGTCATAACTACGCAACTCAGTAAAACCCACGGAAGAGTATTAATTACAAGCGAACTGAAACAACGCTAAAACGAGAATAAACCCATCCATTTCAGATTCCTTAAGAAAGATAAATTAAAAGCTGCATTAAAAAACCGGCAAATCTAAGACTACGGTAATTAATCTAACATTATTGAAATAAATCTCACAAGTACATCATCGCATTGTGTAATTAAATATAAATAAACAACGACTACGATTTTAAAAATAACTCGACGCAATATTAACAAATCCAAACTAAAAATTAATATTACAAGTACGAAATTAATCTCAATTTTTTTACCAAATTTTTATCCACCCAATCCAAACTGAAAATTAACAAATTCAAATCAAAAATAACGTCATAAAAAGCAAAACCATCCCCAATTTTACAAAATTCAAAATTATTCAATCTAAAAGGAAAATTAATAAAACCAAAGCAAAGTTAACGTCACAAAAAAAGCAAAACCAACCCCAATTTTTACAAAATTCGAAATTATTTCATCCAAAAGAAAAACTAATACATCCAAAGCATAATTAACGTTACAAATAGAAAATTAACCCCAATTTTTACAAAATTTGAAATTTCACAACCCAAACGGAAAATTAATAAATCCGAAGCAAAAGTAACCATACAAATAGCGAAATAAAGCTTAATTCAAAAAAAAAAAATTAAATTTTCCAAAATCGAAAACAACCCTTAACCAACATGAGTAACACAGACTTACGTCTCTATTTAGAGACAATTCAGACGTTTGATGGCACCCAGGCCCATCTCTCAAATTTCATTGGAGCATGTGAAATGTTCCTAAAACCTTTACAAACCCGGAGATGACGCAAGAAATTCATTGCTTATACGCTTAGTAATAAGTAAACTAGCCGGAAGGGCACTAACCTTAATCGCCAGTAGGGACGATTTATCGGAATGGGACCAGTTTAAACAGCTACTAATTGCATATTTTGGAGACCAACGTAATATAAAATGCCTGGTACGAGACCTAATAAACCTTAGAATGGAACACAATCAATCCCCTACCAATTCGGAATGAAATGCCAAGACGTGAGAAGTTTAATTTTAACAAAATTAAAAATCGAAGAACCCGATCAAAACGTTAGACATTTAAAACAAAAATGTATGACGAAATGGCACTAGACACATATATAAACGCTTTACCAGAACGACTATCGGATAAAATCAGATTCCAACGATCCCCAAAATCTAGAAGAAGCTATGAGCCTAGTAATAGAAGAAGAAAATGTAATGTATTACCGCAACAGACTATACAACCCCAACGCAAATAAAAGTTATTCACCAACAAAAACTATACAAGCTACAAGACAAACAATCCTCAACAAAAATTCACACCCTTTAACACACAAACAAATCAACCGCGAAGTAACAACCCAAGTTTTAACAATACCAATTTTAATAATCAATTTAAAAATTTTTCAAGACCAACATTCAACCCAACTTTTACGAAACCCGCATTCCAACCGAGATTCAATCAAAACCTAAACCAACAAAGACCAGCATTCAACGCAAACCCTAATAGAAATACACCAATGACTAATACTCATAACAACCCTAACAATTATTACAAACCAACAACAATGGACACCTCATCTGGTAACACCAGACAAAACACAAAATAACACATATCCGACCAAACCCTCATCAGAAACGTAATTTTACATCGGAAGAATTATTTCATCAAGAAATAGAAAAATCTGACACTGACCAGAATAATGACATTGAGACACATACGAACAATGAAACAAACCATGCAGAAACTTATGAACGTGACGAACAATACGAAACTTACGAGGAGTATGATGAAGAAAACTCGAACTCAAATTTTCAAATGGACCCATTTATAGACAACCAAACTTAATAAACTTAAATAACATAAATCATTTAGTATTACCATACATAGAAATACCCCACGCCAAATTCAAACTATTAATCGACACCGGATCATCTAAAACATTAATTAGCCCCAGAACCGTACAAAAACATTATTTAGATTATGTAGAAAGAGAACCATTCAAAATCAAAACAGCTCATCAAACGACACTACACCAATTCGTAGCAATATACCCTTACCGAGAACATTTAATGTTAAAATGAAACATAAATTTTGTGTATTCGAATTTAACGATAAATACGACGGATTAATCGGAATGGACCTTCTAAGAAAATTAGGAGCCAACATTGACATTAAAAATCGCTTATTAAGGATAAAATACGGAAAAATCCCAATTAAATTTCAAAACACACAAGTTGAACAAAAATACACTATAGAACCCCGAACGGAAAGAAAAATAAAAATCCCAGTAAAATCTAACAAAAATTTAGGAATAATAAATCATATGACATTTCAACAAGGAGTAGAAACCCCAACTGCCTTAGTACAAATAAAAGATAACTTTGCAACCACAACAATATTAAATTCAAACGACTATCCCGTAGAATTATCATTGACAGACCCAATTAACGTAGAAGAACTAAATTTTAACGAAATGGAAATAGACGAAAATTTAGAAAACGATTACAACCCAATAGAACATGACGAAATGTTAAGAGAAAATTTAACTAACATCCGCTTCAATACCGACATCAATCAAGAAGAAGAAAGAGCAATTAAGAACTTATGTTTTGAATACCGAGACATATTCCATTGTGAAGGAATACCATTAACATTCACCAACACAGTAAAACATAATATCGAGTTGACAGACAATAAACCAATCTTTACAAAAGCATATAGACTACCTCATGCAAGCCAAGAAGAAGCTGACAGACAAGTAGCAGACTTATTAGACCAAGACATAATCCAGCACTCCAATTCACCATGGAGCAGCCCCGTGTTAATAGTACCCAAGAAATTAGACGCAACCGGAAAGAGAAAGTACAGAATGGTAATAGATTATAGAAAGTTAAATGAAAAACGGTAGATGACAAATATCCACTACCAAATATTACCGAAATTTTAGACAAATTAGGCAAATGCCAATATTTTACAACATTAGACCTAGCATCAGGATACCATCAGGTAGAGATGGAAGAAAAGACATATCAAAAACAGCCTTCAGCACACCTAGAGGACATTACGAATACAAACGAATGCCATTTGGACTAAAGAACGCACCCGCTACTTTCCAGAGAGTCATGGACAATATACTACGAGGAATACACAATGAGAAATGCCTTGTATACCTTGACGACATCATAGTTTATTCCACATCACTGGTAGAACACATAGAAAGATTGAAAGAAGTATTCGAAAGACTTAGACAAGCACATTTTAAAGTACAATTAGACAAAAGTGAATTTTACAAAAACAAGTATCATTTTTAGGACATGTAATAACACCCCAAGGAGTAATGCCAAATCCAGACAAAACAAATGCAGTTCTAAATTACCCATTGCCAAAACAAACAAAGAAATTAAAGGATTTCTAGGACTTAGTGGTTACTATCGCAAATTCATTAAAGGTTACGCTCAGATAACCAAACCCTGACAAATTGTTTAAAAAGGAAACAAAATTGAACACACCCGGAATTTATTAAAGCAGTAGACAAAATCAAAAACATATTAACTAATCACCCTGTATTAGAATACCCAGACTTTACAAAACCATTTATACTGACGACAGACGCATCGAATGTAGCATTAGGCGCAGTATTGAGCCAAGGAAAAGTAGGTAGCGATAAACCTATCAGCTACGCATCCAGAACCCTAAATGAAACCGAACAAAAATATAGCACTATAGAAAAGAGTTATTAGCCATAATTTGGGCAACAAAATATTTTAGACCTTACCTATACGGAAGAAAATTTTACATATATACCGACCATAGACCACTAGTATGGTTATGCAAACTGAAAGAACCGAATTCAAAATTACAAAGATGGAGAATCAGACTCGAAGAGTATGATTACGAAATTATATATAAAAGGAATTTATAACAACAACGCAGACGCTTTAAGCCGAATCCAACTCAATGCATTAGAAACGGAATCCATTATAGGAAACGTAGACGATACAGAAATAAGGGAAGATCCAGACGAGATCGACACTATACATTCGACACAAAACGAAGAACCAAAAAACGCGATTAAAATTTTAAACGAAGCAATCGATATGAAACCCAATCAATTTATAATAACCGAAGTTTTAAATAACCCCAATCCAGTAAAATATACAAAAGTAGATAACAAAAGATATATCAAATTCAAATAACAAAAGATGATAACGAGGAACAAATAATTAAAATTTTAAAGGAATACACCCCCGAGAAGAAACGATTTTATTTTTATTTCAATACCGAACATTTATACCAAAGATTTTCAGAATTATACATTAAACTATTCAATAACTCTGGACCTGAACTCATCAGATGTACTAGAAAACTAATAACACTAAACGACCCTGACGAAATAAACGATGTAATTAGAAATCAACACGAAGGAAAAACCAACCATCGTGGAATTAACGAAACAATAAAACAACTTGTAAGACGTTATTATTTTAAAGACATGAAGGACTTGACCACAGATTTCATTAACCAATGCGAACTATGTGACAGAGCAAAATACGATAGGAAACCCCCAAAGATACCCTTAATGTTAACCAAAACACCCGACAAACCATTTCAAAAACTTCATGCCGATACTCTAGTAGTAGAAGCGCAAAACTATCTAACAATCATAGACGCATTCACAAAAATAGGCCAAGCCATACCAATCACATCCAAAAATAGCATTGACGTGACCCAAGGATTTTACAATATTTCACATTTTACGGAACACCCGAATCAATCACTTTAGACAATGGTAGCGAATTTAAAAACGAGACAATACAAAACACTTTAGAACTTCACAAAATAAAAATTCATTTCATAACGGAAAACCACCCTGAGTCAAACGGACTAATTGAACGATTACATTTAACCCTGCTAGAACAAATTCGATTATTAAGAATAAATTATAAAAAGGAACATATAACCAATTTAATGTCATACGCACTAATCGCCTATAATAACACTATCCACTCATCAACAAATTTTACACCCTTAGAATTAACATTAGGACATTCAGATTCACGAAATCCCTATGACATACACTACAACAAAGAAGTATATCAACAATATGCGAAAGACCACAAACAAAAACTAAAAATAACTTACGACAAGGTAAAAGATAAATTAGAAAACGATAAAGAACGTATCACCACAACCCGAAACAAAAATACCGACTCAAATAAATTTTCAATAGGACAAACCGTATATGAGAAAAACTTTCAAAGCAAGCGACATAAAACAGCACCCAGAAATTTAGGACCATTTAAAATTAAGAAAATATCAGATAAAAACATAGCAGTAGTAGACAACGGTAAAATAACGAAATACATTCATTTAAAAAACCTAAGACACCCTGTAATTTCAGATGGACAATCATCACTCTTACCGTCAACCTCCACCCAGGTAGAACGGACAACCAAGTAATAATATAACATATAAAAACAAACCCCAGTATACTACCAATAAACTAGTCAGTATACAAAATACAATATTTACGCAATAATATCAACCCTTACTTTAATGTAACAAATTTTAGCAACATTAAGAAAAACGAAATAATATTTTTAATAGTAGAAAGTAACAATTATCATTATTATCATTTATTTGCTTTTCCAACAAAGGTTACTAGCACATACCAAGTAATCATACCCAAAACCAAATTCCTATCCCTAAATGAACTGAGATATGGTTATACAAACGAAAAATGTACTGAAGTAACACCAAACCAATATTTATGTCAATCGATGACGACAACAACCATTCAAGGAAGACAGCCCTTGTGAAGTACAACTATTAAAATTCTCAAATCATTACGAAAACTGTGAAACTAAACAAGTGCAAATAACTAATATGAAAATTCAAAAAGTTACAGATAACAAATGGATAGCCATTTTCCCAACAGAAGTAATAGCAACCATCCACTGCAACCAAGATGAAAATAATCAAGCATTAATCGGAAACAAACTAATTACCCTCAAAGAAGATTGTTATGTGAAATTGAAAGATGAAGTAATCAGAGTTTATCAAGATCCCATAGCAACAAAGAAACTTGCAAACCTACCGGAACTACAATTCAAAATACAACAAGAAGACGAAGAAATAATAAAGAAACCTATGAAGCTAGAGCATCTAGACTTGGACGATCTCAACCACGCCGTGAAATTAGTGGAAAGTTATAAAGAACAATTAAGTGAACTCAAAACGCCAAAGTTACATTATAATAATATAAGTGTTTGGACAATTGTATTAATCATTTTAGTAATTTTTGTAATCATGTATGTATTATACAAAATGTACCTTAGATATAAGAATGAAGGAAACAGTACTAGATTTAAGGAAACAAAGAGAAAAAAAGGAAACAATAAGTATACCCTTAGAAACAATGAATTTTAAATGAATTTAAATAATGTATTTTATGTATTTAAAAATTAAGAAAACCCTTAATTTTTCATTTACGGTGGGAGGAGTTATGTATCCCCCAATTACATATATATATTGATATATTGAATCTAATATGAATTATTAGAAATTATTATGTAAAAGTATAAGTTCAATGCAACATTGTAACACAAGGATAACCCAGAGAGGTTATCGACAGTTCATGAGAACGGAATGCAGCTGTGCATCCGTGAGGGCAGTGATACTGCAGGTGGCAGGTCGCAGGCGGTCAACAGACCGCAATTACTTAGAATTAAGTTGTTACATTGTAATAAAGTGTACAATTAAGAGAAACGCAGACATGAGATCTGCAAGTTCCCACAGCCGTGTGGAGGGCAGGTTATTATAAAAGGCCCGGGAGCTCAATGCCCGGCAGTCAGTCTTCGAACTCCATACTTCGTTGTTCAAGCTACTCACTAGTCAATAATTAATTTTAGTATTATGTACAAGTTCATCTGTTTCAAAGTAAAATAAATGTGTTAAAGTCAAAAGCTTTTTTAAAAAACCAGCTCCAAAGGCCCGAACTTTAACTCGCGCAGCAGTTTGAAAGTTAGGTAGGACTGATATCCAAAGGGGGATTTGTAAGATGGGAGCATAAGTGAGAAAGGACAATATATAAGAGAAAGGAACAAGGAATATGTTTTGTTTAGTTTGGAGGGCGTGAGTGTAGTTAGAATTAAAATTTGTTAAGGCTAATTTTTCGCTGAAAAGCTCGGACGGTGGCGATTTTTGAAGGTTTTCCAAGTAATTTTAGTTGCTTGTACATCGTATTTCAAAGAAAGCTGAGAGCCGTTGGAGGTTTACGTCGAAATTGGCGACGGTTAGGCCGGTTATTTTAAGAAGTGAGTAGACGGTTGGAGTGTTACTCAGAAATATTGTTGTCCGTTGTAGTTTTACGTGCTCAGCTTGGAAACAGAGGAGCATATGGGCCCCATGTAACCACCTCAGTGGAGGGTAACGTTCATTTATTCTTACGTTCTTCGCTTGTCTACGAGGTTACTTCTAGTAAATGTATTGATTTTATATATAATTAGTGGTAATTGCTCACAAGTTGGTGTGGTGTGATGATAAGTCAACTTATTTAAATTTTGAAAATGAATAAAGAATTCTGAGCGAAGTGTATACGAAGTATGTAAGTATAAACGACTACTATTTTGGGCGTTAGAATGTTCCAAAGTTGTTAAAAATTGGAACTTAATGGTGGATGTAGCAATCATTGATTAGTTCTATATAAATGGGAATATGATGTGGGAATTTTGGAAGTTGGATGCATTTGATTTATTGTAAATGAAGAGAGATTTTGGGATAGCAGCATACATAGAGGAATGGTGATTCAACCTGGGAGCTGTTCCATAGACTAGAGCCATACTAGACGGTATCTTCTTCAAGGGCTGGTTTGCGGATACTTACTGGAGAATAGTTACCAGGTAACAAATTTTATAAAAACGTTTTGTGGTGGTTATTGGCTGTTTTTTTTTTTAACTTTTTGTACTTTGGGGTGTTTATATTTTATGAATTTAATGAACTGAAAATTTTATGGGACTTTAGTTGTAGATGAAAATTTATTTAGGTAAAAAAGGATAATTAATTTAAAAATAACCCAGTTATGTTGTACAAAGTAAATGGAACGTACTTTATTTTTTCAGTGCTGTAAATTTGCACTCACGTTTAAAAAGTTGTACTATGAGCTCATGTTAAGACAAGGGGGTTAACGTCAGGTATGAGAATAGCCATCTCACTTTAATGGGGTATTTGTTCAATGAGGTTCCGAATCCAATAACATGTTGAAAAAGGAATTGTTGATAATACAAGTAATACGATTGTACATAATGAAACTTACTTTGAAAATGTAAGATTTACTTCTTGTTATTAGAGTGTGATGTATTCTGTGAGTTGCGTTATTTTGAGTATGAGTGTAGGGGGTGATTTCTTTTAGATTACAGCATACAGGCAGTAAGTGGGAGTTATTAGATTGAGCAGTTCAGGTAAGCTTCAGTTGTTAGCTTCTTAAGCGTATTTTAGGGCTGTCAGAGTGAGCAGCCGAGGTCAACTACACAGTGCAATTGTACCCAAATTGTGGTGGCACGAGGGTATTCAGATAAACTTCACAATAATATATATATATATATATATATATATATATATATATATAAAGAACAAGTAAATTTAATGAGTCTTAAAATAATATCAAAGAATGGAATTTAATGGCAAGTGACTCAATATTAGCCACAAGGGAATTGAGACATTATGGAAAGTACAGCATCACCTAGCCCACAATTTGTGCCTTTGTGCTGTTTCACCTGACTTTGCAGGTTTTATCAACAGTCGGCACGGATGAGATTCGGCTCAACTGCCTTTTTCTATGGCCAAAGATTATAATTATAAAGAATAAGTAAATTTAATGAGTCTTAAATTAATATCAAAGAATGAAATTTAATGGCAAGTGACTCAATATTAGCCACAAGGGCATCCTGTCGACGCGTTTCGCTCTTATTGGGGCTCATCAGGACACAAATTGTGGGCTAGGTGATGCTGTATTTCCTATAATGTGTTCGTGTTAAATATTACATCTTTGCTACTCATGTCCTGATGATCCCCAATAAGGGCAAAACGCGTCGACAGGATGCCCCCGTGGCTATAATTGAGTCACTTGCCATTAAATTTCATTCTTTGATATTATTTTAAGACTCATTAAATTTACTTATTTTTTATAATTATAATCTTTGGCTATAGAAAAAGGCAGTTGAGCCGAATCTCCTCCGTGCCGACTGTTGATAAAACCTGCAAAGTCAGGCGAAACAGCACGAAGGCACAAATTGTGGGCTAGGTGATGCTGTACTTCCCATAATGTGTTTGTGTTAAATATTACATCTTTGCTACTCCTGTCCTGATGAGCCCCAACAAGGGCGAAACGCATCGACAGGATGCCCTTGTGGCTAATATTGAGTCACTTGCCATTAAATTTCATTCTTTGATATATATATATATATATATATATATATATATATATATATATATATTACTGTGTATCCTAACTTCGAATCACCTCACGAATTGGGCGTCAAATTTTTGCCGTGGATCTCGGGTAAGCAATTGCGATACAAAAATATATTCGAAAATTTTCAAAAATTTTCATATTCGACAATAAACAAAATTTTCAAAAATCACCTAATCAAAAAAAATTATCCTTACCCGTTTTCCTTTCCTCCTCGGTTGAACGACCTTCTTCAACTGCTTCCGGCTAGCTCATTCGGATCTCCTCTTGGGTATCTAGATTCACTCGCATATTCTCAATCATACACACACTCTAGCAATAAAACCTCAAATACAATCAACATACAAGCTTTTATTTATAACTATTTACACATGAAATGCAATAATGTCCATATTCCATTAATCACGTTACATTTCAGAAAAACCTTATTTCATAATGTCCAGTATCTTATTTTTAAATCATTAAACACAGAAATTGTACACGGACATGGACCTTGAATAATACCTTCGCTATAATTCCTTCTTTATAATTTATTTATTCATTTTACTCTAACTAAACTCTGGGGTAGGATGAGCTCAGAATATCCAGTAATTATGCATTTGCATACTTTTAAAACAAATAACAAAACAAAGCCATGTACTCTTTACAAAAATTTTATGTTCTGATGGAACGTTTAAAAGCTTTATAGAAACCTTCACCTTTTCAGTTATATACCATAATAAAGTTTTACACGTATTACGTTCAATACGTATCTAATACACACTACCTTGAAATTTCACTCTAGCATTCTCCCAATATTCACAGTTTAAAAAGTCACAATTCAAATCGTTACTTGGAAAGTTTATAGTAGATCTCTGCTTTGAGGATGTTGCCGTCTATGTCTTCTGTCCGTTCTGCAGGTCGTTTCTAGCGGTTACTAGAAAAACTCCATCTCCATTGAACTGCAAACGCGGCCTCCCCAGTGTAACCAATTCCAAATTCCATTTAAAATTATTTCTTCTTTTTAATTAGAAGCTTCGAACCACGTTATTTAAAGCGCGACACGAGTTGATTATAATTGAAGATGATATCTCTATTAAAAATAATTTCGGCACACTTAACCGCGTATTTAATTACGAGACTATCACCTTGTAATAAATTTAATTAATTTTGTAATACTTACAACTCGTGATACTGCGATATGTACTTTTGAGCGGTCGAAAAACTTACGCGGCTTTACTACGTTCTCTAAAATCATCTATACACTTAGGCTGCCACCTCCTGGCCGCGTTTCATCCGAAATCCCCTTGTTAACACCACATATTCTCGCAAATTTGCACTCAACCCCATTCTCACTCTGCGAATTTTAATACCTCGTTATAAAATTTCCCGAATAATACGCTACACTAAGCTCTTGTTCGTTTCAAACTAGACTAAACATTTCAAACAATCGTAGACCTAGTGACGCTTCACAAATCCCTCCTTATATTACTAGTGTCTTTTACACATGCGTTGTATCCGTCCCTTTCTAATCTGCTCTGAGTGGTACAAATCGATATTCTTGGCTATCTACTATCTAGACCCCACGTGGACTAGCGACGTGACTTTTAAATAAATCGTTTTGTATTTCCTGCTAAAACATTCACCCGTTTCCAGTCTACCTAGAATCTTGGTTTGTTATCTACACAAATTATAAGAACGTGACATTTAAAAGTTTGCAGGTGTTCGCTCCTAATGAACGTTTTAAATACAATTCTCCGAGCTTCGTTTCATGGTATTCCAACCCTCCTTTTAGCCATTCGTTACCAACGCATTTCACCTTGGGTTTTCACAGGCTGTTATGCTTATTATATATCACTAATTGTTCAATTAACTCTAATTAAACTAATAATGAATGGCATTGACTTTCTACCATTTAATTTTTAGCAAAGCTATTAAATATTAATTATTATTTGTACAATTTGATTAATACCCGTTACTTAAAAATTGAATTAATTAATATAAATTTCGCACGTAATTTTTGTTTGTTCCTTTATACAGGGTGTTTTGAAATTGCTTCGTTTATTTTTATTTTTAATAATATAAAAACCACTATAATATATATATATATATATATATATATATATATATATATATATATATATACTGTAGCACCTTTCGCTCTGGCGTCGACCAGAGTAACAATTTGAATATACAAAAGATAATTGGTGTGCATCTTGTCGCGTGACATCTTTCTGATGATTGGTAGGTCTTGCAGTGTGAGATCATCGATTGACAGATACGATGCGTTTACATTTAAGGGTTCTTAAGATTACAATAGGTATATTCGAGAAGTTATTTAAAGTACAGTAAGAAATCTCGAGAATTTGATTGCTGCAGAGTAGAACAATTGGATAGGGTATAAATTAACGCTAAAGGGTTCTGCAGACTAGTTCTAATCGCAGCTTTGATTGTAATACTTGTCCTAGTGTAAAACGTTGATTGCAATATGTTTTAGTTTAAAGCTTCAAAAGATGTGAGAAATTTCTGTGTACTATCGATATAAATTAGTTTGGATATAAATTATAGTACTGATAAATTAAGAACAAAGAGGTTTTCGAAATCGTAGGAGAAGAAAGAAGTTTGTGAAAAACAGTAAAAAATTTGAGAGATAGTGTGATAGGACACATACTAAGGCATGAAGGAATACTGCGTAATATATTAGAAGCCGAGAAAGAAAAAAGAGAGTTTTAAACCTTGGAAAAATTATATGGTTCTTTTCGATTTTTTCTAGAATATCGTAGAGGATATTCAAAATGGTCCAACAATCAGAAAGTCAGTTTTTCTAATTGATCAATATTTATACGCTGAATTTAAATAATTCATATCCACATGTTAGAAAACATTAAGTGGATTCTAATTTTGGTTCTTTTCTTCTTTTTATTTATGATAATGATGAGCCTAATGCTTATTTCAAAACTGGTATGTCACTATACCTTTCAACAACAAAACTACTACTGTCATTAGTTGGATCCACAACTAGATTCTTAATCAACAAACGAAAGCACATATTTTTGAATAGAATTCACACAAAACCAACCAATACAGAATTTAAATTCAAATTCATATGCCACAAGATATATTAGTGATTTAATGACTACATGCGAATTATAATCAATCTTGTCAAATCAAAAGCGTTGAAGTCAATTTGAGATCAATTATCGGAACAACAGTATAGAGGTGTATGGAAATTATTTCAAAATTTATACAGAATAAATATTCCCTTTAAGCTTTTTTGTGAATACCAAAGTGTTCAGGATTGTTTGTCTTGTACAAGTTAAACCCCTCAATTAAAGAGTTTGATAATTAATCATGTTGTATTTGCAGCCCGCAAACTATGAACGGTGGATTTGTGTCGCCGGTGTGAGCCACGCCTTGCTGGACCATCCGCTAGGTAAGTGCCTACGCTAATATATTCTGAATAGAGAATTCTATATCGCCACCTTCACGACATTGACAAATGATGTTAGATTTCGATCAGGAATTGTCCTCATCAAGAAAACGGCCACCAACTAGTAAATCTGCAGTTCTTATTGCGTTAACCTGAGCGACCCACATTTTTAATTATAATCATTAATTACAGTATCGATTACAACATATGTCAGAGCATAGTATGTACATTTCTAATTTGAATTTTGTTCCAGATTCGAAAAAAAATGGTCCGGCTGGTTTTCAAATGGGCAAAGTGCAACAAATAATTAATCAGTGAGTGTTGGAACTCGAGTGTGATTAATTGCAATATGTTGTATATTTTGTGTAAATGCATTTATTTATATCTGTGATAACAAATGAATTGTCCAAAAGAAATTGGTGGAATATTGTTCGTTTTTAAGAGATTCTTTGGAATAAGATAGTGCGCGCACTTATGTTTGTAAACCTGTCCTGAGTCAGATGTTGTTAGATAAACTGGCTATACCACCGTTTATTGTTATTTTATTATAGATTGAATTAGAGAATTGTTGTGTATAAATTAATTCATATCATGAATTTGTATTATTATTATTATACTATTAAACTAACATTTTATTTCTTGGCATTCAGCCTCAGATTGTACATTTTGTCTTTATCTCTGTTTGTAAATATAGATTCAGTGTGTATAGAAATTAATATAAATATCATGGTCTTAATTAAATCGTTAACAAGTCACTTTAATGCACCTGTATTGTTTATTTACATTTTGATGAACTATTAACAACATTTAGCATTTAATTCCTTAAGTACTTTAACGTATTTTTCGAAAAGGCTCTGACATGCTGGTAAGTTATTTTGTGAATTTGGGGTATAGGACACATGCATGTACGCACGTATACGCGCACACGCGCGCACATGCACACATGTGCGCGCACACACACATTAAAAGGAAATACCTGTAGGCGGCTCATGATCCATTTATCAATAATTTCAAATAAAAATTTTAATTTATGAACGTCTCAAATTTATGCAGGAATAATAGAAAATATTTTATATCTTTCTTATGCTTGACAATGACCGCTGCCTTCGGATAACATCAGCAATTGCGTTTCACATTTAACACTGGATTAGACGATTGTCACATTTAATAATTATACTGAAATAAATAAATATATATTGCTGTGATGCGCCTCACCCCGACTCGCTACTGATAAACTTCTTTGCTACTTTTTAAACACTCTTTTGTTGGATGTCATATAGCTACTGTGCGCTTAGATACACGCCTTTCAGGCAGCACATAATCTGACCCTGTTTACAGACAAGTGTTATTTTGTAGTTTGCTTTCAAATTATCAACGTCCATTCTTTAAAAATTCAATTACATCAATTCCTAATCCTTATAACTCAATATCAATGTTCCGTTCCCTTTTAAGATCGTGTAAGCAGTGCAACTTACATTTTAAATCACAAAATTATTTTTCAACTTTGATTTCCTGAATCAAATTTCAATATTCAAATTACTTTAATGTGTACTAAATTATAGATCTTGAATTTTAAATTAATATACTCTAAATAATAACTTGCTGCAACTTATCGTCTGTTTTACGTTCGAAATTAATTACATAACGTATCATAACTACATAAATAATTACTTTATTCATGACGTTGGGGTGATTACTGACCAACTACCTGCTACGCACATTGCGTTGAATATACAATCCCATCTCGTACGTCATCCTTTGGTGTCTACACATCCATTCTCGAACATACTAGTCTTTGTTCCAATACATTTTTATATTAAATATGCTTCGATTTTATAATTTAAACCTCTCGGTAATTAATAATCTTTAAATTAATTATCTAACGCGTTTACATCCTGTTCTTATCATATATAAATGAAAACCTTTTTAAAATATCGCTGTATGTATTAAACGTAAATGTATCTAAAATACGATCATTTGCTTATTAAATATAAATGAAATTTTATTTTAAACTAGATTTTTAATAGGTTAAGCGTAATTAATACACATATATACAGTTCATTTTAGAAATATATTTGCAGTATCTTATATACAAATAAATAGCTAAATAGAGTACTTCTTTACTGCATTTTCTCGATTCATAAAATAAAATCAGTATCACACATTATAATATGACCTTGTTTTGACTTCAAATATATATATTTAAGCATTTGGAGTTTATAGAAAGGACATAACTTTAATTCTGCCTAAAACCAAAAAAATTATAATTATACACAATTAAGAAAGCAGGGTCATTATCAATTTTAATTTATAAATATATAATATATATATATATATATATATATTATATATTATATATTATTATAATTTATAATTTATATATTATATATTATATATATATATTATAATATATATATATATATATATATATTAGGTAATTCATTACACAAGGTAAGTTATAAATACTAACATATTATAGTTAATAAGATGAAACAATAACTTAGACTTTCAATAACTAGCTTGACTTGAAATGATCATTTGGGTTTTGCATAAAGTCTAAGTTATTGTTTCATTTTATTAACTGACTATATACAATTATATATATATATATGTTTTGTTATATATATATATATATATATATATATATATATATATATATATATATATATAGTATGCCGCATGATTATCTCTTATTCACTCAAAAACCTTTTGTCGCTGCTGTTCTACTACTATGTAACAATGCTATATTTACATTGACTTGTTATCTGCTTACACTCTGGGTGACTTAAAACCTGTAGTCCGCGCGCGATGAGAAGGCCTAGGGAACATGGGGTAAGGGGATCACATAATGCACCATTTGAACTTGAACTCGTCGTAGTAAATGCTTGCTAAAAACATTCACCTTAGTATTCTTTCAGTTGCAGTTTCAGTCTGCAGTAGTATTTATTCTCGCGGGACAGTTCGACAGCTGTTAATCGTTACCACTTAAAACCCAATGCAATGTTTTTAACTGCAGTAATATACAAGAATAACAAACATAGAAACAAGAAGAAAATTGTCGAAAGCATATGTGAGGAGCACAGCACAGTATGCCTATGAAATACGGGCAGTTGGAAAAGCAGACAAAAAACGGTAGCAGCCTTTTGGAATGTTGTGCTTCAGATTTATGAGGACGATAGCATGGACACACAAAGATAATAACAAATAAGTTATAGAAATAGTAGGGGAACAAGGATATCTGTGGAAAAAATAGGAGAAGTAGAAGGGTAGAATACGTTCTAAAGCATTTTTGGGGATTAGTATGGGATATATTACAATCAAAGATAGGAAAAAGGAGGTAGATGTACACCTAGATCAGATAATGATAGATGCAGACTATGCAAATTTCAGGGTAATGTATAGGTTAGCTCAGAATAGGAAACAATGAGGGTACGCGTCTAACCAGTTCCAGGACTGAAGACCTCTGATGATGAATGTACAAGTAAATATTATCTCTCGCTTTATAGGAATTTCTGTATTTCCGCATTCTTTTCAAGAGGCCTCTCGTGGCGCACTGTCTATGGTAACATATTAAAACCTATACACATCAGTTTTGGTTGCATACGGAAGCGCGCCACAACTTTTGTACAAAACTCGCATTTTGCGTTATATTTTGACGGGTGTATCGTTATAGTTCATATAAGTAATATAATGGAAAGGCAATTGTATGTGCACTTTAAAAAAACCCGAAAAATTATAGACGTTGCTAAAATATATTGTAGCGTGCGGTTTTACTACTGGTTATTAATATAAGTACGGATAACAATCAATGTGCAGATAGTCGACCAGTAATATTAATAAAGACGATCGTCAGGTAAGTGATCATATTTACTAACGAAATCACCTACTATCCCAATTGTGAAAAAACTAGGGAATTATGTAGTGTTAACCTTAGCCGCATCCGTGCCTCACTGCTGCACTTGCACATAAGTTAAGTGGAAATTCGGATACGTCACTCACGCAGCAAAAAGAGCAAAACCAAAAACTTTTCGACAGTCAACACAGGTAGCGGCGGCTCCGTGGCGTAGTTGGTATGCGTCTCGGGTTCAAATCCCGACACGGTCCGCTTGAAAAATGTTAGGCGAGAATTTTTCACAAAAATACACCCTCGTTCGGATGAGAGGTAAAATGGAGGTCCCGTGTGTGAGTGTTGTCACGCACGTTAAAGATCCCTGCCTTGCTTGGAACACCAAGGGTTCGGCAAAATTTCCAGGTAAAAAACTTGCTTCTTGGCCAATGTAGTACCTTCGGGTGGAGCATTGGAAAATCACATGCAAAGTCAACACATGCAAACTCTTCTCCCGTCTTATGGTTACAGGAATTCAAAGAAATAAATAATATGATGCAGTTCAAGCTGGCATACTTACAGCTCTAGTAAAAAGTTGTCAATGAAATGTCTTAATCAAACCCTAATATTTTCGATCTTCATAAAACAGATTTCAAATTGTCGTTTTTAGTGGACTTTGTAAGCGGCTCATGATAAAATTAATAAAAAGCTATCTTGAAAAAGAATTACATAAACTAGATAGGCAATAATGATCTGCCTGTTTCTCTGTAAAACTAGACGCCAGTATGGGCCTGTATGAATACACAGTTCGAAACTAAGGAGGTAACATCTTCTTTACAACTTTTGTCAATTCGAATAGTCAACTGTAAGCAACTAGCCTAGATTATTTGTGATATTATTGGTTTAAGTGGTACAACTGAGAAGCACAAAATCGGATAATAAGTTTTAAATTGTACCTATGTGAAAATAAATCGAATCAGTCAAGATGAATTTTCAATGTAATTTCCTCCATATGTTGTTTATGCGAATTAAAAGGTACAGGCAATATGCATATATAATTATCCTCCAACAAAATACAGATAGTTTTCAAGAATTTGCTAGTAACAATCCGTAATTACTAGTAGTTATTTTATTATTTATGAAATCACCTTAGTTGAACATCACAGTGCAGTCATTTCTCAAACAACTAAGATACAGCTAATTATTTTCAAGCATAATTCACGTTACGCATGAAGAACATTCGCACTCTATTTGGGACGATTTTCTCGATGCTAAGCAAGACCTCTAACTCTACATCACACCCATATATGATAAGAATGATATCTATGTAATTTAATGGGATGCAATTTTAGCTTGTTGCGTATTTTAATAATGCAGTTTAAAATACAGGGAGTTTATAAAAGAACTCCTTGATTTAAAGTTTTATTTGTACACAGTAAAGTTAAAATAATAGTTATTAAACCTATATGGTATTAAAGAGAATCTTCTCAAGTTTTTTTTTGGATACTTAATGAAGTTCTATACGTGCACAATTTGTTGCCCTGGCCACGTCTAAACGATAATCAGTTTCTTCCCAGGTATTCAGCAGCATATCAAGCGTGACGGATGCTGCAGCTGCAACAATCCTCTCCCTCAAATGAGCAATGTCACGGATCTCGGAATGAACAATGTTTTTTACATGTCACCAAAAAAAGAAATCTAGCGGAGTCTGATCTGGGCTCTATTGTGGCCATGCAATCGGCCCACGTCTACCAATCCACCTGTCAGAGAAACGCAAGTTCAACCCATCACGGACACGGTTGCTATAGTGAGGTGGCGCGTCGTCTTGTTGGAAAACAATCGGTCCCTTTTCTAGTTCGATATCATCTGTCTGTGGGAAAACGCATAGTTCAAGCATTTAACTGTAAATATTTCCATTAATTGTCTTTTTTGCGTTGCCATGACAGGTAAGTGGTGACTGCAGGGCGGCGGATACAGTAGCACTCTTCCCCCACCACGCTCGCTCCAAGGCCATGCACTGCGATGGAATATTAGCAAACAATCTTGACAATATACTGAACTGAAGTTCAAAAGCCGAAAATTTATTACTGATTTCTTTTTTTAATTATGATTCTTTTAAATCAAGGAGTTTCTTTTATAAACTCTTTGAACAATGATCAACAAATAATAAAAACCAATAGTCAAATAAAAAGCAATATTACCATTAGTTAATCTTAGTTTAAACGCCGATATTATAGCTGTTTCATTTTCCGTGTGCGCTTTAATATGTGTATTTAAATGGATTATTATAAATCAAGTTGTATAATGACACCACATTACCAAACTATAGTTCAATAGCTCTTTCCCTACAATTAGGTGTCATATGAGAAGATCTGTAATTGCAAATGCGGAATTCCTCGAGAATAAGCCAGTTATTTACACAAAAACTTAAGTATTGAAGTATAATCTCAGCGTCTTTCAGTTCGCTTGCAGAATATTAGAACATTTCATTGAGGAGCTACCTGTAATCATACAATAAGCTATCAACAAATTTAAATTATAAAAAATTGTAACTACAGTAGTTGTAATGAGGAGAACTAAATATGATTTGCAATGTGTATGTTAAATTACTATATTAATTTTTATTTTCCTTTTATTACGCCAATTAGAGGCAATATTGATGCACCATATAACCGATTTAAAAATCTGTAAGGAATATTTCGAAGATATGCTAGAACTACGTTTCGTCCAATGGCAGTCAGTAACAAGTTATATGGGTTAGTTTACAGATACAGCAGCACTATAAACAATTCAAAGTAAGTTATAATATGTTCAATTTTATATAATATTAGATATATAAAATTCAATTTCTATTAAGTAGTAAGTGTAAGCGAGAATGTGCAATATTAAATGTACTATTCTCTGGAGTAAACAAGTTGTAGTTGTAAATTCGAATTAAAATAGGTTAAATACAATTTTTGTAGCTCATGTGTCCTGCTTAGATATGTTGTTTGCTTGTATTATTTCTCTTTGTTGGTAAGTAAATAAACAATTTAACGGAAGGAAATAATCTTCTTGTGTATGCTACAGTTGCGAACACAGACTTCCGTAGATCTTTGTTATCTTTTATTTTTACATATAAAAACATGTTGGTACTAAGTAAGTAATTACCATAAATTAAACATATAAACAAATGCCGCTGCTAATTTACTTAAAAGTAACTTGAGGTAGAAATCATATGGTTTTTTTTACATTAATCTTTCTTAAGCAATTTATTCTTGTACTGTAGAAAGGAATACAGCATTCGTAACCAAATATAGTAGCAAACCACGTAATTATGGTGTAATATCGCACGGTTGGTTATACACACATAATACCGCAATAACTGCACAACCAGATATCGCATTAAAACAAATTTTGTTGTCCCTCTCTAGGTTGGGAGGGTAACTAACAACGAAAACCCTTTCCTAAAAGAAGTAGTTAAAGAAAAGTCAGTCTTCAGACGTAGCTAGAGATATATTTCTAGATACGGCAATGAGATGGTCCTGGGTTTTCAAGAGCTATACTTCATACGACACTCTATAAGAACTAAAATTTGAACAACACTAAATTAAGCCCCACCAAGTCCTATGCTGATAAAAAGAACAAGATGTACTAACTTGGTAAATGCAAACCCTCAGAGAAAAATATCGCATTCGCTGTGTGAACACGGATATCAAAAACGAGTGCACCTGTAATAAAACAATATTGTTAAAGCAAAGAAAGGACATAAGAGGTGTGCTCTTAGTACCTTGCTATTGCAAAAGAAACAACATATAAATGCTAGTGAAATATTATTTGGTTGCTATGGCAAAAGAAATATCATACAAAATCACTCCCTGTAATAAAAATATATCTGTTATTAAACCACACTATTGGAGCTACTTGAGGACAACTGTGAGACAAAACTACAAAAGATTCTTACTAATAATAAAGACCAATGTTGCTTTCTATTTGCCCAAAAACTAAGATAATCTAACCTAAGTTAAAATAATCTTAGTTGAAGACACGTTCTTTTTACTACTAAGGAACTTAGTAGATAAAGATAGATCTTTTGCATTCCCCTTACTCCAGCTAAGGTGCCTATAGATCTACCTTAGATACTAACTTCCCTCTTTAAGTTTATATTGAGGTTATATTTTTTGTGTTGTTTGATATAAATTTTTATTGAACATTTATAAAAGCAACTATAACATAACAGTTAATACCAAGTTGATTCTTAACAAGAATCAGTTGATTTTAATATTATTTTCAAACCCTTTATAGGTTAGTTAGCTAAAATGCTAAGTTGTACCATCTAATAATCAAATGCAAATGAAGTTAGGTAAGGATAGATTTTCACCTAACTTAATTTTAAGCTATTCTTAGCTGAGGTGTAAATAGAAAGCAACACAAGTAGTACTACCAGCCAAACCTGATAGAAAGCACTATAAAATTAATTTACAACTTGTACGTTAATATCTCTCCTATTTAGGAATATAAAACAATGAATATCATAAAAGATTGTTCGTATCATATAGAAAAAGTTAATGTACGGTGCAGCCTTGTGGCATTCATTTCTTTTCTAAAATACCTGAGAAAATTGCTACGCATCTCAAACTTAAAAATCCAACTATGTATACCGGTCACTACATTCGAAAATCTTCAGCAACTTTTCTTGTTAAACCTGGTGGGGATATATTAGATTTAGAAAAATTTCGTGGCTGGGAATCGAGCAAGGTCGTTCATTTGAAAACTGTCAAAACGTTGACATTTATATTAATAAGTAGGTAATTGATTTCTAAATAAATTTTGTTTCTAAGGTAATATATGGTTTTGTAACTAACATATTATGATTTCGTAACTAATGCATTATGGTATTATGAATTCAGATGTAGTCTTATGACACTAATGATTATCAATAACGATTTAACATAATGAAGCTTTAATAGTCGATGATAAGATATAGGTTATAAATATTACAAAAAACGTAAACATTAATATATAAAGCGGAAATCCTTATTGAATCAAAATATAAGAAGTGTTTGTGAGCATAACAAGCTCGTGTAAATGTGGTACTGATTTTCTTATCAAACTTCAAAACCAACAGGTCGTCGAACAACATGCACAAAGCTATAGCTTACTTTGAATTATGGAACAAATGTTAGAGGTCACAAGGAAATAAGGCGGAGCCATATTAAAACAAGCAAACTAGCAACCTTCTTACAAAAATTTTATGAACTGCAATTTAGCAAGGAATTGAATACTTATGCTGTTTCTTTATTGAAGATAACTTTCTGAGTAAATTTGTTATTAGCCTTTCACAAACCAATAAACTGAAACGACGTAACGCAGGACGCCATATTATCTATGAGGATCCGATTTCGTAGCACAGTATTTCCTTAAAAGTAACTAAAAATCAGCAGGTTAGCAGAGAAACCAAACTTTGTATGGGACCTTATCAAACGCTACAAATCAATCGCATATTGTTCGATTGATTCCTTCTAAAACCCATGTTACCTAATTCACGAACCGACAGCGAATGCTCTCCGATTTGATAAACTAATAAAACGACCTTACGTTGCTTGTCATATTGAGCAAAGCTCAAACAACCATACGATAAAGTATGAGTCTTTATTAAATAATGCTCAACACCTAATTGGATAATATGTAAACGTTTGAATAGTAATTAAAACTAAGAAATTAACTCCTGCATTAAATAATTGATATACTAAGTGTAGCGCACCAAAAAATCTATATGCATATAAATCTTGTCAAAAAGTATGTCACAGTTTAACAGTAAGCTTATTACAACTTAAAATAGTAACAACAACTTCAAATAGATCAAATATGCGACGGGTACATATACCAAGAATGACATTTATTTAGACATACTAACATTAAAAGAACTTATGAACATTTAATTGATAATATCATAAATTAACTTGTAGTGACAATTGAGAATTGTCTCAAATCAAAAAATTTATAAATCGTCTTTATAAAATTGTTCCAAATCTGCTTCTAACCTGAAGTAGTACAAATACCTCAGAAGAGATAAGAATAGAATACGTGTTGACTATCAGTGTATAAATCGAAAAGGACCATGCCAATCAACCAGGAGAATAAAAGCGTGGTTTAAATGTGTTATGTACAGTTTTGGCCCCAGAAAATCTAGCCTGTAGTCCACTTAGACTTCTGAAGTACGTTATTAAAATTTTGTATTCCGATTAGGTGTCGAAAACATGGTCTGGTATTTGAAAAGAGTCCCGGAATGCTATCGTATAGAAAATACTACCCTTAATCGGGAATTATCTCGGATGCCACCTAATTTCGAAATAGAGTAACCCCTCAGAAAGGGGAGACAGGAAAAGGATTTTGGGCTAAAATTCACACGAGGAATAATCAAGTACACTTATTTAAAACAAACTTAAAATAATCTACTGATAAGAGCACTAATATAACAGTATAAAAAAGCTAGCTGAAAGAAAACGCATTTCCAAAGTCAAATGCTAAATTAGTTGTGTATTAGACACGTCTCTAGGTGATTGCAATATATTGTATTATATCAAGGTTGGAACTAGTACCGTTACATTAGTTGAAAACAACGCCAACATATAACTATTACACAATTATGTTTTCACTACATGTATATATAAACATCTTTAAGCAAAAAAAAAACACAAACCAAGTATTTCAAAAATTACTTCGCGTATTGGAAAACGTTTTCGGCGAACAAAATTGCATTTTAAAATTCTTAACCTAACAACAAGAACGTACTATGGGCACGTTTATAAATTTATGCAATTATATAAAAATGTTCCTTTATTTACGGTTATTGTTGGTATAGTTTCAGAAGGTTTATTATAAATACCTCTTGAGTGATTTTAACTGTAGATACCTCGCAAACAACTAAAAGTATTTTTTTCCTGGACTAAATACGTTTTTACTAGATTAAAAAAATTTTGGCACTACAAAGAGAAAAGTAGATGTTTTTAATTAACATGTCTTTTTCCAACCTGAAGTTATCAATTTATTCCGTCCCGTTCCTGTAACTAAATAATTTGGCCCATATTTAATTTAAAATTGCATATCCAGTACTGTTTCTACGGTTATTTTGCATGTTTATTAACCGTTTCCGACTTTCCTCTAAATTGAAATAATTGCTTATTTAACACTCTGTATGTTTTATTAGTACATGCAATTATAATTTAAATATAGACAATTTACTCTTTCAATATAGTATTAAATTTGGTATTCTCCTTAAAGATTATAATACGTTTAAAACATAGTTTGTTCATCAAGGGATTTGTTTTCCTTAGGAAATACAATGTTATAGCGTGCTTACTTCAAGGCCGGTTTTGAACATCCACGGAAATATCCATCTCGTTATCAGTATACGACGTATTACCCGATATGTTAAATTTCTATAATTTTCTGCAAGAGGTAGGCCACCAATCAATCCTACACTTACTCTATGATTCTGCAAGATGGGTTGCAGATACTTCATAGTTGGTTAGACACGTAGTCTTTTAGCAGTGCTATGATTGGTTGCACAGAGCGGACGAAAAGTAGAATTCCCCATTTTGTCGAGGCGGTACGCCCTGTTGTACCCATATCA
The DNA here is from genome assembly GCA_036346225.1 of Platerodrilus igneus. Taxonomy (NCBI): domain Eukaryota; kingdom Metazoa; phylum Arthropoda; class Insecta; order Coleoptera; family Lycidae; genus Platerodrilus; species Platerodrilus igneus. Next base: position 7,491,229 of record JARFIW010000800.1, read on the forward strand.
ACAGGTGATGTTTTTAAAATATCTTGCATGTATTTGTTTTATCTATATATGAACATATATTGGAAAATACTATGCATTGCGATGAAACAAAAATTACGAATTGGGTTTCACGTTATGAAAAGTGGTTCGCTCTGAGTTTTTCTAAAGTGCATTGAGTCTGTCGGTGTTGGTTCCTTACTTAAAAAAGAGTAAATTGGTGGTGCGAGCGATCTCGAAAATCCTTTTTTAAGAAGCTTGAGTTTGTTTGTTGACATGATATAAAGTTAGAAGGCAAGTATCTGTTCCGAATAGATTCTGTCGATTGCTATCTTATAGTGCATACTTGGAAATATTCGATTTTCTTTTATACGGAGGATGCAATACCAGCTACTCAAGGACTCACGGGAATTCCTGTACTATGTTGTGTTTGGTTATGTTGAAGACTTTGTAATAACATCGTTACCAGACAAACGGCTATTGAATTATTTTTGAGATGCTCTTGGGGGCAAATGCAAAACGTTATGCTCGGCTATACGATTAGATTTCCTTTGTTAAGGTTTTCAAGTATTGAGATGGATTTTGCTTCGCTCGGATCGCAGCAATATGTGACTACAGCAACCACTATTATGATGGGGAGTATTTATTAATAATAGACTCGTATTGACTGTTTATAAAAATTTTCTTTGAAACACTTTTTTTTAGAGTTGTTCTCCTGTTTGGGGCATATTTTGTTGGAGAAGTTTATGTAGAAACAATCAGGTAAAATCTAAGTGCTTTGATTTCATGTTAAGAGTATGATAATAACGACTGCTTTTGTTTTTTTGGTTTGTATGACATTTTTCACATAATTTTTTTCAGCTCGGGCTCAAATGTATTTCAGCTGGTAGCAGCTATAATTGCAGTGTCCAATATTTTATTAATATTTTTTTACCTTTAAAGAGTCGTGGACACTAAGTAAGTATTCAGTTGGTGTAACTCATTTTTTTGAAGGAATATTTAAATATTATAGTAACTAAATGACTGAAAACTATCCGCTGTATATTTGCGTGATTTTTGTTCCGTAGTTAAGGAAAGCAATTTTTTTATTTTAACGGAGATTTTGTAGTACTATGTAAATTTTTCGGGATGTTTTGGGTGAATTTTGTTTTCTCCGCAAGTTTATTTTCCTCTTTTTTATTACTTGTTCCTTTATTAAAGGTTTTTATAAATAAACGTTCTCTTTTAAGGTTTCCTTTAGCTTTATGTGTGATTCAAACCCCTCCCACGACGTTTAGCACGGTAATAATTCTTTCAATTCTCCTTTTCTTGTTGCAGTGCTAAATTTTTTTGCTTGCTTTGCTTTTTTCCTTATCCGCACGGTTTGCCGTAACAAATTTATGAGAGCCCATGTGTACTTATTAAAAGTAAACAACCTCGTAGGGTATTATGCCAAACTACATTGACAAATCACATTGAACAGTTCAACACCTTTTAATTCAAAGATTAACTGTATCCTCTCAAGTTGCATGTTATTTGTCTCGATGGTAATAACAAAGTGCTCAACAAAAAAAAAGTTCCTTCCATAAAACTATTCGGAGATTATCTTCGCCGGAATTCGAACAAATGAATCAAAATTGCCAATTCAAATTCATTGTATCGTTTTTTCTTTATCTATCATATGTAATACTATCTTACTTAGCCATTAACTAGAACCAGTGAAAAAAGATTCTTTATTTTCTAGTCAGCATAACTTTGCGTGTGAAACTTCTTAGTTTCACGACGTTGAGGTCATAGGCGTCAATGTTATGCATTATTAATCAAAACTAGAATTATAAAAATACATTACCTTAAAATACTAAGTAACAATGCTATTGTTCTTAATCTTAAAACCGCCATAATGGATTTGACAACTCTTGAGTATGAGCAGTGTATGATACAAAAATAATATTTCATGTATGTAACCAAAAACTATATTTCTTAAAAGAAATACCCTTAACGCTATTGGTGGGATTTCCCGATACAGAAACTATTAAAATGAAATTTGATTATAAAGATTTCAAAGTTTTGCATATGAAGAAGGAACTATTAAAGCAAAAATGTGGGTAAAGATATCAACACCACCTAAGTATGTAGTAAGAAATAGATTTGGTTAAAGAGTTTAAATCTCAGCATGCTGTTTTACATATCCTGAATGTTTTACATAACGTAATTTATAAAAAATAACATTTCTTTGCAGTATCTGCACATTCTATATCCATATAAAATTGTATTTCTTACAAAGCAACAAATTTGTAAAAGAATAAATATCATATTTTTAAACGATGCTTAACATCCTTTTAAATTTACTTATTTAGGTTAGTATAAACAGAGCTTACTGATTCTTCGACCAGCTTTGTAGCTTCGAGGTACAGGTTTCCTAGTTTAGTATTTGAAGAAATTTTGCTTAAACTTATAAAAAAATGGTAAAAAGTAGGAATGGTAAACAATTACAAACTGTACAGGGTGCTCCAAATTGAGTGCCGTTTATGGGGAATAAAGTCTAAGATTCTCGCTGGTCGTTGGATCGCAGGCATCAGTAAATATTATTTTCTTATACTCTTAAAAGGGACCTTTGCAATTATTGTTGTCACATCACAGTCCGTCTGACCACATAGTGAAGAGAAATGCAACAGCAAAAACAGTTTTATTCAAAAACTTTGTACCAACAATTACTTACTGCAGCTTCGAATTACTGTTAGCACTCATCCATATCACTTACAAATAAGCGAATGTTGATATTTTCTAAAAATACTCCGACCTGGCAGGTCTTTTCCAGCTGAAAGCATAAAATACCCGTCCCGGCCCGACCCGAAAACATAAAACGCCTGCCAGGTCGGAGTATTTTTAGAAAATATCAACATTCGCTTATTTGTAAGTGATATGGATGAGTGCTAACAGTAATTCGAAGCTGCAGTAAGTAATTGTTGGTACAAAGTTTTTGAATAAAACTGTTTTTGCTGTTGCATTTCTCTTCACTATGTGGTCAGACGGACTGTGATGTGACAACAATAATTGCAAAGGTCCCTTTTAAGAGTATAAGAAAATAATATTTACTGATGCCTGCGATCCAACGACCAGCGAGAATCTTAGACTTTATTCCCCATAAACGGCACTCAATTTGGAGCACCCTGTACAGTTTGTAATTGTTTAGTTAATATTCACCACTGCCAGGTTACTATGGGGTGTTGATATAAGTACATTGTATGGGAACTCTGTTTGATACTGTCGTTAAGGACTATTTTATGAATATAATAGTCCATTATATACGGAGGCTGACCGAAAGGCTCCTTTACATATTATTAGCATAGGGCAGTTAGACATGTAGATAAACAGTGTTATGAATACAAAAAAATATTTTATGAGTCAATGTTAAAATTTTAACATTTATCCATTGTACCCACAAATGTTTGAGGTCCATTGTTCATTTATCAACAACGTCAGTGTACATCCCTTCATGTTCAATGCGGTTCATGCGGTGCTACGTTCTTGGGTTCATCCGCTGCAGTCCTTTTATAATGCTAAACAAACACTTTCAATTGATCGTCGTTCAAGTATCGGTGTTTACGAAACTTTTTTTTTATGCACCAAAGTGCATCGTGGTGAAGTCCGCGCTTCGTGGAGGCCATGAATAACGGTGCAGGAATGTCTGCTGATCCACTTTCAATCCAGCAGTTTGGAAACAGTTTATTCAGCAAAATGTGGTGAAGCACGGTCATTTTGAAGTTGAACGATGTCAACATTTCTTCTGACCGTTAATTTCGGAAACAACCACGCATTAAACATGTGCTGGTTTACAGGACTATCAAAAAATATGGTCTAAACAGATGTTCTGATGTTACCCCTACCCAAATGATAACATATGGCGAATTCCATTCGATTTCCTCATAAAAGTGCGGATTGTCTTTTGAGAGCTGCAAGAAGTTGCACACTCATCTGAGAATATAACATTTTTTTTATCGTTTGCATGCGGGAAGCGTGTGAGCATCATTTCACACGCATGCATACATTACTCCAGGTCACAATCACTCAATTCATTGACTGAGGACGGCCGAATACACGAAGTGTGCATGTTTTTCTGCATGCGGTCTTACATAGTCGATAACGGTACGCCTAACTCTGCAGATCGGTTATACGGATCGACTTTATTGTCGATCGTGCAATTGATTCTGTAACAGCAGCACAGGTCTCGATTAGAGTCTTACGCCTTCCAATAGGTGGTATATCACGAACACTTTCTTGTTTCATACGAATAATCTTGGTGGTGATGGTGGTGGTTTTTCAAAATGAACAATGAAGTCCCTCAAAATGTCTTCCATTGTCTTTTTCGTACTTTGACGTTCGTGAACTTACACAGAAGGCATCAAATGCTCCTCAACACTAAAAACACTTGTATCCGCTATGGTTCAATTTTATCTACTGACGTCATCGTAGTATACGTACCTGTTTAACTGTTTAACGAGATCTCGACCAAGGTGTAGTTCTTATGGTATTTAGTTAGTTCCAATAACTTTGTTTTGAGGTAGATACTGTGCAGACATTATTAAAAATTGGACGCTTTAATAAGTCTGACTTAACTGAGATGAATAGCCTCAAATTCGAGCCGGCTCGATCATTTTTCACCGGGTCTGGTGTTGAGGAATACCGGGCCGGGCTAGCCGGGCGCGCTTTTTCAAAAACTCGGCCCAAAGCCGTCCCTAGTAAAAACCGCATAGTAGTAAATCTTGTAGTACTAATACACACTAGAAGTTTTCCAGCAATTACGTCATCATAATTAGTAATTACTCACCTTTTTGATGCACTCAAAATGTTAATTTTTTAGCTATCCGTTATGGCGCATATTGTGTTTGTCAGCTATTGACAGTGACCTCCAAAAGTAGGTATCTGTATTATTATGTCCCAAAACTGGTACTTAATGTTTAAAACCAACTTTAAATAAAAAGACAACGTATTTAGTGATAAACATTTTACTACATATTTAAAATTCAAATATTTTTATGCTACCTCAAAGATGACCATGGCGGAGTTATTATTAATATACGTGCAAAATCCACTGGTTCCTGATTAGTTCTTAAATAATCATAATGCCTATACGTGCATATACACAGAGCTAAAGTGGTTATATTTGTAAAAAGAATATTTAGGTACTGGAATCTATGGGCACTAATACCCCGTAGCCAAAACAAAAGTTTATTTAAATAGAAATGTAGAAACACTGATGGAACCTAGCTGATAGTAAATAGGTATGGCATATGATTAGCAAAACCTCAATTACTTTCCTAGATTATCTGCCCATTATAAGATCATTCTTCGATAGTTGGTGGAATACGCTCTGTAGCTTATGCAAACCGGTTCAAACTAAACTTTACAGAGGTCTCTTATAGAAGTGAAAACGCAACATCCGTTTTTTTTCTAGCAAACACAAACATAATATACGTATTTTGACGCATAAAGTGTAACGCGCTTGCTTTACGTTAAACAGAAACCAAATAGAAAAGCAAAAAGGAGAATATTAATTTAAAACCGATGAAGTAAATACGAGTGTATACTGTATATTATAATTTCGTAAAGAATAGTGTTAATTATGCTGGATATTTCCATAATTTTTAGTTGTTGAATGGGTAATATACTCAAACCACACGAAATCAAAAACTATTTATTGTAAAATACATGGTTAAACATATATCAGGTTAATAAATAATCTCCATAATTTAATTTAAAATCCAAAAAAAAACCGCATTTCATATCACGCATTATGAAGTCAAATACAAAGATGTAAGCATGAGTAATTACAGGAGTTAGTAGAAGAGCAGCATAATTATAATAACAAATTTTTACAGCGTGGTCATGTTATTTAAAGAAATCATTTAGAATAGTTCATCAAGAAGTAATAGTGAAATTATTAATATGCATGTTCCATATCATAATTATCCTAAATATAGAAGAGCTATCTACAATGTGTAGTAGAATCGAAAAAAATTAAGTTACATGAAAACACGCGTAGTATATAAAGTAATCCTCATGCGGTATAATAATGATATTATACAATATAGTTATTCTATTAAACACGAACGCTTATTTAGCAAAGTTCTCAAACATTATGTTACTCATAATCTCCAAAGAAATATAAAATGAATACAATATAAAAATGCTTTCAATTTATCCTTTCAGACTGCTGAGAGAATGATATTGCCGTGACATGACCATTACTTGGTGAAATTATATGGGCTCACGCTTTGTTCACGTGATTATAAACAAGTTCCATAGGAATATTATACAATACATATCCCTTCAAACATATGAAGAGTGGGAGGAAATGACAAACGCGGGCAAAAATGATTCATTAATTATTCGTGAGTCATAAACGAGAATACACGTGAGAGTAATAGTTGAAAAAATAGTCAAGTAAATGTAAATCTCTTTCGCTATGAATTAACAAACGGGTATTAAACGTAATGAGATCTCCCACGTTTGATTTTCCAATGCTTCACCCATAGGTACTACATTGGCCAGGAAGTAAGTTTTTATTTCCAAAGTTTGACAATTGCTCAACCCTTGCTATTCCAAGCAAGGTAGGGATCTTTAACGTGCATAATAACATACACACGCGAGCTCGCACAATGGACCCACATTATACCTCTCATCTAAACGAGCACGTATTTCTGTGAAAAATGCTAACTTAACATTTTTCAAGCGGTTCGTGTTGGGAATCGAACCCGTGACTTTGGGATCACCTGAACCTGTCTAATCCACGGAACCGACTGTGGTGAGTCTGCGGATTTTCCACAGAACCCAATAGTATCGGTAGACTTATAACGGATTTGTTCCAAGGCAACAAAGTTGGAAACGATGACCCCGATAGAACATTAATTGAATCTTGGCTCATGAAATTTTTGTCCACAATAAGCCCCAACTGTAAGTTTAATAGCTATTTAGGAACTCCTTTTTTATTGATTATTGGTGGCATTTATGAATGGCGCTTGTTCAGTTAAATATAGATGCAATTATCCTCTACCAGTAGTGTAAAATAGAGTGTTAATTTCATGATGCTGTATTATAACAGATGTAGGTGACGAAGTGAGGCTGCAACCAGTTGTTTTCTATGTTTAAACATATATTGTGGCATTTTATAAAAAGAACTCTATTGCAACAGGATGCCGACGTAATTAGGATCCCCAAAGATACTCGTCGCTCTGAGAATTATATCTCCAGACTAGACGAGTTGACGTCCATAAATTTAAGGCTGTGTGGTGGACCTTTAAAGGTAAGTATTATTTGGCAACGTATCTTAATATAGCACGTAGTTAATTGTTACATTTTCGATTTTTGATTTATTTCCTTAATTATTTCTGTAGGGACATACTCCCGCACGACTGTAGTTAGCTGGTGCATCTTTACCTTGTTATAAGATTCCCGCCCCTTCTGAGCAATTCTAAATTTAGTAACTTGACGATTTATTCACCCATAGCATACGCAGCAGCATGGCGCCAATTTCTACGTACAGTTTTGGCATTAGAAAATCTAGCCGGTAGTCCACATATAAACTCGGTAAGATATTTTGCTAAAAATAATGTGATTCGATAAAATAAAACACCGACTGTACTATCGCGAATGATTGCAAACCAACTCAATGCGAATGGTGGAGTAAATGTTCGAAAAGGATCCCAAAATACTATCCTGTGGGAAATGCGTATTAATCAAGAATTATCCTGGACGCTATCTAATCTCAGAATACAGGAGTTCGTAGGGGAAAACCTATGAGTAAATAACAAGAGGATTCCAAAACGTGAAATTAAGAAAGTGATTCTGATTTAAAATTTACAGGAGGAATAACAGAGTACACTAAATTTGAAACAATACTAAAATAATCGTAATAAAGGACCTTAATATAACTATATAAAACTGCTAGCTGAAAACAAGCAGGATCCCCAAAATCAAATGCTCAATTACCTATATGTTAATCGCGCTTCTAAGTAATTTCATTATATTTTATTATATTAAGGCTGCAAACTATTACCTTTATATTAGTTGTAAAAACGCCAGTATATAAAACTCTAGTCTATTGCACAACTACGTTCTAAGTATACGTATTTATAATCATCCTTAAACAAAAACCAAATATATATCAAAAATTATTTATTTTAATGGAAAACGTTTTCGGCGAGCAATACTACTATTTAGTTTACTAAAACTAATAACAAAAACGTACTATGGGCAGGTTTATAAGTTGATACAGTTAAAAAAAGGTTCATTAATTTGGTTACTGTAGGTGCTAGTATCAGAAGATTTATTGTAAATATCTGATGAGTGGTTTGGTTGTAGATACCTTTGAAAGCAGCTAAAATTTAATATCGCCTTGACTCATTTCATTTTAACCGGATCCTACTAGAACTTCTAGGATTTTACTAAATATTAGATGTTATAATTAATAGGTCTATAAAACATGAAGTTGCTACCGAAGGAAACACGTTCGTTCATAAAAGAAGAATTCACAAACATGGTATCGTATATTTCTAAACTCGATTTACGAATCACTTTAATCAGCCTGATACCTCATTATTCAAAGGTTAACTGTAGCTAACTAAGTTTGCATCTTGTCTTTCGATTGTCTTAACGAAGTGCTCGACAAAAAACCTTCATTTCATAAAACAATGCGAGATTATTTTCGGCAGAATTCCGACAAACGAATTAAGACCAAAAATTGATATTACTTTTGTTGTTTCTCTCTATCTAACGTAGCTAAAACAATCTTTCTGAAACCACAAAACGAGGTTTTTCACTTCCTGCATCAGCATAATTTGGCGTGCAAAACTCCTTCGTTACAGACGGTGCCATGGTGCCAACATTATACATTATTATTCAAAACAAATAAATCACGAAACAGCACTAATTTAGAACACAAAGTAACGATAATATTATTTCTAACCTTACAACAAGCATAATGAATTTGAAAACATTTGAGTATGAACCACATAAGATTACAAAAATAATCTTTTCCTATATCAAAAATGCCGAGATAAAATATTCTCCTATTTGGATTTCTAGGAGGGGACTACTTTGGAGGATGTAATTGACAAGCCTAAAATAAGAGCTGGGACATTTTGCGAGTCACAGTGTGGAATGTCAGAATAAAGAAGCAAGTAGGTAGTAAGCTAGAGAATTTGATGATTAAAATGGATGGGCTAGCGTTACACATAGTACGGGTTAGCGAAGTTCGATGGACAGAGGCGGGGGATTTTTGGAGCGGAGACTTTAGGATCATTCGTACAGAATCAGGGGAAGAAAATTCGAATATCGGAATAGTTTGCGGAAAAGATACGACCCAAAAAAATTATATTTAAAAATTCACGATGCGTTTTTTTATCCAGCTGGTAATTAAATATATTCTTATTTTAAATTGATGTCCAAATCAGCTTACAAGATTTTTCCATATTTAAAATCCTAGTTTCAAACAGAAGTTACCAAAGTACATTTTGCTTAAATCTTTCTTTCAATTATATAATACAATTTTTAAAATAGCGTTATATTGAACAAGTTTCCCTCTATATTTAATAATTTCCAATTTTTTTATGTAAGTTACGTTTAAAACATCACTTCTATATTCATTGTAACAATGTAATTATTAAATTACAGTATGCTTATTGCATACTTCAAATATTATATTTGCAAAGCAACAGCTCGCGACTTAAATAAAAATAACATTTCGCGATCGAATTTAAGAATGGAATGAATCATTTAATAAACGCTTGCTAATTAATATATACAAATTATCTACTTTCAGAATGTAGTAGAAGAGTATGGAACATAATAATGCAAGGTTTCCCAGAAAAGCTCTTTAGCATCTAAAATCGCGGCGTTTCATTACTTTGTCATCTCCCACTTATTAGTGACATGCACCGTTCGTCCTACTCTAATACATACGATTATTTTTATCGGTTATTTTATGGATTTTATAGGTTTCTTCGTGTTCCGGCAACTTCTTAGAATAAATATTTCATTTATTAGTCAGATATTTACGTACTTCTAAATACGGATGACTGATCCTTTTTATATTCCTAATATTCTATAAAATTCTTTATTTAGAATCAATTTCTGTAATCCACAGGGTAATTAGTTTAAACTTTAATTGCTTTTTAATGCAAAGAGCGTGTATTTTTATAAAAATATTTGCTTTTACGGGAAAACCTGTTTTAATATTAAAATTAGGGTTTTAAATTCTACATTGATTGTAGTTTTATGCTAAATGCGTACAGCTAATGCTATTTACAGCAAATAAAAAGCATTTTTATTTAAATGTATCTATAATTAATAAGTGAAAATAAATGGCTTTGTATTTATCCTACAATGATCGATATGCGTTTTAAGGTATCTTAACGATTAATTATCTTTACTATGCTACTTAGATTATTTGCTATGTATTTACAATACGCCTATATCATACAGCGTGATTATTTATATTCGGGGAATGTAATTTTCGGCTTGTACCTCAATGAATAAAAGTACGCTTGTATTATACAGGGCATAACCATAATTTTGCGGAAATTTTTATTTATCCAAATTATTTTATACCTTGGTGGGATTTATTTGTAGAATTTGGGTTTCAATCACCTCTCGTGGCCCCTTATCACGTCATTTCCTCCAAATAAATATATAAAATATAAATAAAAGTTTGCGTTATTTTTCCGCATACATGAGCAATTTTACTATTTCTATTTCTAACTACTTGCTATCTCTAACTACTTCTATGAGCATTACAATACACACGTATATTCTTTTCGTACTTTTAATAATCCACTTATTTCAATCTTATAATTAACCAAACTTTCTTTAACTTCATACTAATATCATCTATAATCTAACATTTTTATCCTATATTTCTAACTTGTTCACATTTACACACGGTCTCATAAAGTTTCATCTCATATAGAATTCTTTTCACTATCATACATAATTCCTCGTATAATAGCACATTCCTATCTAAATTATCACAATCTTGGAAAAATTTGAAGTAAACAATTTTCATAAAGTTGTCCCAACAGCTACTCAGCTATATTACTTACGTGGAAAAAATCATGGTCTAGAATTTCCCTATCTCGTCTACTTACGTTACCTTCAAATTACACATTTTTTAACTACTCTTCATTATATGCACACACTTCAGTCTTAAATGGTTCACTATCAATAACTTCTTAACTCATTTTCACAATCAGTAGCAATTCTTGACTCTCTATCTTCCAATTCATAAGATTTCTTCAGCAACGATTCTATTTCGTTCTTAATTTCACCTGCACATATGGCAACAATTGATCCCTAATCTTCATTATCTTCAAATTCTCTCTTAAAATAATATACATCTTTCTCAAAATATAATTCATATTTATATTTTCAACCACCTCATCCTCTTTCATTTCAATGATTTGACTCTTTTTCCTACGCTTCCAATTCTTTCATACATTTGCATATTTGAATGAATGTTTCGACAAAGCAAACGCTACTCCTCCATATTTGTACATACGCTATTTCATATAACTCATTGAATTTCTTATCGCAATTATCCCAAACGAATTATTAAGTTCTACTTTCCAAAATATTTCATCATTGTTTAATATTTTACAACCTTTATTTATTTTATTTTCAAGAGCTGCATTCACAGAAGGTTCCCTTATCTCCGTTTTAACACCTGCAATTATACTATTTTCATCTATTTCATCTATTATTTCCATCCATTCAACATCATCTTCTGCAGTTTCCAACAATACTGAATTTTTCTCTAAATACGATATAACCTTTCTTCTAAGTAAGCCAGGGCAACTAATACTTAAATTCTTATCTGCTCCACCTTCCATCTCCTTCTCAAATTGTTTCAAATTCATATCTCTTTGTACTCCTATACGGACTCCTTCGTCCCATTTAATCGCCTTATCTCCCATAATTATTACTTTATTCTCGGTGTCTATTACACCTTTCATCTTATTTATAAAATCCATTTTCAGGATGGTATCTACTCTTAGTCCTGGAACTATTAAAAACTCTTGCCCAACTTTCATCTTTCCCAACATAACTTTCTGAATTATGATACTCTAGATAGCTGCAAACTAATTATTAGTCGGCGATATTAAATTATTTCTTTTAATAGGGATAACTTTCTGCATTAATGCCTCTGAATTATCTTTAATAAAATCTTCACTTATTTATGTTGCTTCAGCTCTAGTATCTACCAGTAATTTTATCTCTTTTCCCTCTACTTGCTATTTTATTATAGGTAGTAAATCATTTCTTACATTAACTTTTTAGCATTTTCCAACTCAAATTTTATAAATTCACGCGCATGTTCATATTTATTAATTTCTATATTTTCGTCGCTTGATTTGTCTACATCGATAAATCCTGCCTACTTGACGTTCCAGGCTGATTAACTATTTCTGCGTATTTCCTTCTAGTTTCGTTGCTACTATGTACGTCATTTCTCTGTGCGTTTGCCTTATTTTTCATTCCTTGGACAACTGTTCTATTCTCAATGGTACGGGATTTATTATTCTCCCTTTCCTCGTCTCTCCTAATGGCATTTCCTCTATTCCAATTATTTCTTTGACTATTCCCCTTTTTAAATGGTCTGCTTTGATATCTCTCCTGTCCATTAATTTCCTGGAATCTAAATTTATTCATGACCTGGCTTCTTGGCCTGTTCTCCATCCTCCTTGGTTGACCGATATAATCGTAACGTAGAACATATTCTAAAAACATATCTCTATCAACAATATTTTGTAAGGCTATGCATTGCCTTACTTCTGTTTCGAAGTGACCTGTTAAATATATTATAATCTGCTTGTCCCCTAAAGAAGGATCCAGTTTTTTGGCAACGCTAAATTTCTCGATAGCATACAACTCTCATGTCATGCCTAAATTGCTACTATATTTGCCCACCAGTAAATTATCTCTTACTTTAAATTGCTGATTGTTTCGCCATAAATGCTTTAAAAATTTAATCTCGAAGTCTTTAAACGAACTTAACTCACTTGCAATTAGTTCAAACCAAATTTCGGCACTACCCTTCAACATAGACCTCACGATATTTAATTTTATTTGCTCATCCCAACTACCTTGTATTAAAGTTTTTAAGTTATTTAAAAATATTTTAGGGTTAAGGTTATTATCCCCATACAATTTTGGGTGTTTTTCCAACGGAAGACTGGTTGAACTCTATCTCGTCGCTTCCCCAACATGAATATTTTTAACTCTATCTTCTAAATTCCCAAACTTATTCCATAAGTCTGTTTTAAGATTGCTCAAATCATTTCTAAATGTTTTAAAACCCGTCTGACAGCTTTGCTCTATTTCGTTTACCTTTTAATCTAAAGTTTTAATTTTTCCATTAGTTTCTTTTTCACTTGCTTTCTGATCCGCCTTTATTTAAACTATTTCTTCTTTAATATCATCCATTCCTCTAAAATCTGCACCACCTTTCCACTAATTTCAAATCTTATTTCTTCAATGGTTTCGTAAGTTTCTTTAAACCCAAAGTTATTCTTTCACTAACCTTTATAAATTTCCTTTCATTCTTCTCACTTTCTAATCTTAAACTTTCTCTCAATTTTGCTATGTTTTTTCAAATCCTGCTCATAACTCCTGAGTATTTTGATCCGATTTGTCTGTCATTGCTTTCATACCTTTCTCGTTCCTTTCACTCATTTATTTCATATTTTCTTTTTACTTCTGCATACTTTTTTCGTTCCTTTCAATCATTGCTTTTTGTTCCTGCATACTTTTTCATTCCTTTCATTCATTGCTTTTCCTGCATACTCTGATTTATACTTAATAAAAAAGCCATTATTTTTGATTCCTGTGTCTCTCCTACACTCTTGGCCTTTGGATTCTCCATCTTTGCTTCTTCCACATAAACGCTTTCTTGAAATTCAATTTCTACTCCATCAGCTTTCAAACTTTCACGAACTTCTTTCATTCTATAAGTCATGTTTAAAGTTAATCAGATATTACAAAAAGGAAAAATGAACTCAAAAACTAATCCTACGAGACAAGAAACTCTACTTTACAGACGAATTAATCGTGTTACAGGTTGGGTCGCCGCTAAAACGGTGATGTGGTAACGCCCGCGTTGAGACGTCACTAGAAGAGTGTTATGATAACGGCCCACGTTGGAGCGTAGCTGAAGGGTGATATGATACAGATACAGCAAATTGTAAAACTTGAAATTTTTAACTTACCTTCCTTTCTAACTTTGCCTGGCTAGTTCAACGGAATTGACGGAGTTTTCAAAATGAAATCAAACACGGGAATATTAAAGCATTTATACAGTACGAAATATTTTCTCTCACACAAAAGTATATAGAACATTTACAACATCGTATCTTTCAAACATTTTTGTAAAGTACTTATTATAAAAAAAATGTAGCTTATCCTATTTTAAATTTACAGAACTAAATTTCTTCTTTTATGATTATTTTACCTGACTTTGTTTTTCCCACGCGTGTATGAATTGTTTGATCAAAAAATCCTTGACAGATAATCTATTAGAAGGTCAGTGTGTTCCGAACTCTGAACACAAACTTTCCTGGTAAAGAACCTTTGTAAGGTAGGCTTGGCTGTCAAGCAAAAACGTTTTTGAGTAGATTTTTTATTATGATAGTTGTCAGTTGAGTTTGACTAAAAAGTCTCTTTAAATTTAAAATAGTACATCTGTTAAATAACTCTGTACATTTATAGTTATTTGTACAATTAAAGCTTTACGTTTGAATAGATGTAACTTCTAAAAGTATTCAAAATCAGTCGACAAACAAATAAAAGTATTACGGAGATCTATAATGAAGGGAAACTCAAAGAGCACTCTTTAAGAGATCACTGTCTCATCCCCTCATTAGGATAATCTTTCACCTTTACAAAAAAATTATTAGGACTATCTTAAACCATCTTAAACTAAATTACAAAATCCAAATATCAGTTACAAAAAATTATACTTGCAAAAATCCACGAAACGTTTTTTTATCCAGCTCGTAATTAAATACCTTCTTATTTTAAATTGATGTCCAAATCAACTTACAAAATTTTCCATATTTATAATCCTCATTTCAAACAGCAGTTAACAAAGTACATTTTGCTTAAACCTTCCTTTCAATTATTTAATAAAAATTTTAAAATAGCATTATATTGAAGAATTTCCCTTTTCATTGTATTTAATAATTTCCATCTTTTTAATGTAAGTTACGTTTAAAACATCACTTCTATATTCATTGTAGCAATGTAATTGTCAAATTATAGTATACTTACTGTATACTTCAAATATTATCTTTGTAAAGCAACAGCTCGCGACTTATATCAAAATAACATTTTGCGATTGAATTTAAGAATCGAATAAATAATTAAATAGACCTTCCTTTTATATACAAATTCTCTGCTACCACAATGTAGTAGAATAGTATGAAACATTATGATGCAAGGCTTCCCACACAAACCTATTAGCGTTTAAAATCGCGGTGTTTTATTACCTCGTAATCTCTTCCACTTATTAATGACGTGCTCAGTTAGTCCTACTCTAACACATACGATTATTGTGGCGTCGCATACTAATCTGGTAATTGCGAAAGGTATTCAATTTTTATCGGTTATTTTATGGATTTTTTCGTGTTCCGACCGCTTCTTGGAATAAATGTTATATTTATTAATTAGATATTTAAGTAGTTCTAAATACGGATGACTCATCCTTTATATATAACTAATATTCGAGAAAATTGTTTACTTAAAATAAAAATCTGTAATCCACAGAGAAATTAATTTAAACTTTAATTACTTTAATGCAAAGAGGGTGCATTTTTATAGAAATATTTGTTTTACGGAAAAACGTGTTTTAATATTAAAATTAGGGTTTTAAATACAATATTGATTGTAGTTTTTATGCTAAATGCGTAAAGCTAGTGCTATTTACTGGAAATGAAAAGCATTTTTATCAAAAATGTTTCCATAATTATAAGTGAAAATAAATGGCTTTGTATTTATCTTAAAATGATCGATTTGTGTTCGCATTGAATGCATTTTAAAGTATCTTAAGAATTAATTATTTTTACTATGCTAGTATTTACATTATTTGCTATGTATCTACAATACGCCTATATCATACAGGGTGATTATTTATACACGGGAAATTTTATCTTCCGCATGTACCTCAATGAATAAAAGTACGCTTGTTTTATACAGGGCGTAACAATGAATTTACAAAATTTTTATTTTTTTCGGATTATTTTATATCTTTGTGGGATTTATTTGTAAAATTTAGATTTCAATGACCTCTCGTGACCCCTGATTACGTCTATATATATAAATATTTTAGATAGCTATTTATACAAGGTAAATTGATAAATACGACAATATATATATATATATATATATATATATATTATATATATATTATATATATATATTTATATATATACACATGTTTATTATACTATATATATATATATACTATATACTGTACTATAAATATATATACTAAATATATGTATATATATACATACATATTGACGTGATAAGTGGTCACGAGAGGTCATTGAAATCCTAATTCTAAAAATAAATCCCAGCAAAATATAATCCAAAAAAATAAAAATTTTCGTAAATTCTTACACCCTGTAAAATACAAGCGCACTTTTATTTGTTAAAATGCCATGCAAAAACGCAGATGGCGCGTGTATTAAAAATCACCAAGTATGATATAAGCATATTGTAAATAAATAGCAAGTAATGTAAGTCGTATATATAAAAATAATTAATTGTAAAATATCGTAAAACGCATTAAATGCAAACGTAAAAATTGATCGTTTTAAGATAAATACAAAGCCATTCACTTTACTTATTAGCTGTCAATACATTTTTAATAAAAATGCATTTGATTTGCTGTAGGTAGCATAAAAGGGTACTAGCTTTAAGCTTTCAGTTTAAGAAAATAAAATCAACATGTATCAAAAACTTCTTTTGCATTAAAAAGCAATTAAAGTTTAAATTAATTACCCCACGAATAACAGCAATTCATTAATAAATAAACAATTTATTCCTAGAAGTGGCCCGATCATTGAAAAAACCTGCAAAATCCCGGGAATAACTGATAAAAATAATTTATGATTTTAGCATTAGTATGCGACGCCACAGTAATAATCCATGTGAAACAATGACATATAGAGAGCGTCACCGATAATTGGAATCAAATAATTAGATAATAAATAGCCGCGATTTTAGACGCTAATTGATTTTCCGAAAGCCTTTCCATCATAATGTTCTACATTCTTCTAGTAAGCTTCAGGAAATAGAGAAATTTGTATATAAGGAAGCGTTTATCAAATATAAGTTCATTCATTCATTAGATTTCGAGATGTTCATTCAGTAATTTGATTCGAACGCGAAATGTTATTTTAAGTTGCAAGCGGTTGCAATGTGGAAATAGTATTTTAGTATGCAGTGAGCATATTGTAATTAAATAGTAGCGAGGTTGCAATGAATAAAGAAGTAATGTTTTAAACGTAACTTACAACGAAAAATGAAAATTATTAATTACAAGAGGGAAAGTTCTTCAAGATAACGCTATTTGCAAGTATCACTTTGAGATTTATTTTTAGCTGACTTATACTTAATTTAAGGTATAATAATAAGTGTTAATCATAAAATAATTTTATGTAAAGGGTTATATCAGGAGAATTTGTGATTAGAGTTCGAAATACTCTGACCTTTTAATAGATTATCTGTCAAAGATTTTTTCTGGCCAAAACTAATCTTACAAGCGTGGAAATAATCATAACTAGGTAAACCTTCCTCAAAAGAATAAGTTTAATTCTGTAAATTTAAAATAAGGTAAGCAACAATTTTTGTTTGTAATCAATACTTAAAAATTATATTATGTTTGAAAGAAACAATGTTGTAAATGTTCTAAATGCTTTTATATAAGAAAGAATATTTAATACTGTATAAATGCTTTGTAATATCGCCGTGTTTGATTTCATTTTGAAAAACTCCGTCAGTTCCGTTGAGCTAGCCAGGCAAAGTTAAATTAGAAAATAAGGTAAGTGAATAATTTCTAGTTGAACAAGTTGCTGTATATGTGTGACAGCACTCTTCTAGTAACGCCACAAAGTAAGCACTTGTCACAGTACTATTTTGCGGCACCTCAACGTGCGGCCATTTTCATATCACTCTTTCAACGACGCTCTCAACGCCGGCCTTATTACAGCATATATATATATATATATATATATATATATATGTGTATATATTTAAGACCATATATATTTAAAACCTTAAAATCCAAAGATTTTACATCTATATTGGCTTAAATGTATATTTTGTGTGTTTTTTTGTGAATGACGCCTGTAGTTACATTATTTTGTGACAGGACGGTTACGCAATTGTTCGTTCTTTTTTTTTGTTTTATAGATATCCATTTTGGGACTATGTTTGCTAAAGGTTTGTAATAGACCGGCTCACCGAGGTTTCCAATTTTTCGCTCTATATGACTCAACCCACTCTACAATGTTTTTAAGCTAGCACAAAATCCAATTCTTTTGGATTTTTATTCTACCGTTCTGTTTTGTTGCGGTATTCTGGTCTGCACGGAATACCGTAACAATGCCTTTACAAAAATTTGTAAACGTTTCGAAATTTTAACGAAAACGGACCGAACGTGCGGGCATATAAACGCATCCTATTATTTTTAAAATTACCGAGTAGCGAGAAGTGAAGGTGACGTCTAAGATTAGTCAAATGCTGACGACCGAACTTTGTCATCAGACTAATGGAGCAAGACATTAACAAAAAGTTCTGCCGCAATTAGGCAGAACACATAAGTAGACTTAAAATGTTTGTGCTCGTGTACAGCATAGAAGCCATAAGTAGAAAATAGGACTATGAGCGGTTCAAATGCTTTCACGACCGGATAGATACGAGTCAGAGTAAGCCACGTTTGATTGAACTCAGTATGTGCCAAAGATGCTAGACGGCCAGAAAGCAACGGACTGAGTGTGACAAAAATTCCCCCTTTTTTTGCAAACAATAATCACAAACAATATAACGTGGTGCAACCGAAACAATGGCAATCAATGGGACGGTGTTTGAAATATTCACCACAACCCAAAAGCTCCAATCAGGTTTTTACAATAAAAATATCATCATCCATTTTGAATTCGCTCCAATTAGTAAACCCATAAAAGCAGCATAGAAATGATTGATCGCACACAACCAGTGTGTTTGGCCTATTCTACAGGATTGAACAGCGGAGGTTGTATTACGGCGGTTCCGTGGCGTAGTGGTATGTGTGTGACTACTACGCCTAAGGTCCCGGGTTTATATCCCGACACGGTCCGCTTGAAAAATGTTAGGCAAGCATTTTTCACAAAAATACGCCTTCGTTCGGATGCCAGGTATAATGAAGGTCCCGTGTGTGTGTTGGCACATACGTTAACGATCTCTACCTTGTTTGGAACAGCAAGGGTTCGGCAAAATTTCAAATTTTCCAGATAAAAAAAGCTCGCTTCCTGGCCAATGTAGTATCTTCTGGTGTAGCATTGGAATATCACATGTAGGGGGGAAGTTGTATCGGCGGCTCAGTGGCGTAGTTGGTATGTGTGTGGCTACTACGCCCAAGGTCCCGGGTTCGCATCCCGACACGGCCCGCTTGAAAAATGTTAGGCGAGCTTTTTTCACAAAAATACACCCTCGTTCGGATGAGAGGTAAAATGGAGGTCCCGTGTGTGAGTGTTATCACGCACGTTAAAGTTCCCTACCTTGCTTGGAACAACAAGGGTTCGGCAAAATTCCAAATTTTCCAGGTAAAAAAAACTCGCTTCCTGGCCAATGTAGTACCTTCGGTTGGAACATTGGAAAATCACATGTAGGGAGGTTGTATCACGACAATGCGTCTATACTGTCATTCGGTGCGGCAATTTTTAGCTCAGTATGGGGTACTTTATCATGGAGATCTTCAATAATCCCCTAATCTGGCGCCTACGTATTACATTCCCTTTTTCCGTTTAAAAGTACATGTTTTGTGGATGTGTTTGCCATCCAAAAACATGTGATTGAGATCCTGCGATCAATTCTTAAACATCAGTACAGTCAATTTCCAATAACTTTAAGAACGATTTCAAAAGTGTTTTGTATAACAAAACGAGAATTTTGAGGTCTATAAATACAATTTGTTTATATGCTGTTCTTTGATATCATTTCCCAAATGTTTGACTAATCTCGTACTTCAGCATGATAATAATTGGTATTTGTTGTTTTCTAAAATACATCACTGGTATAAATACATGTCCAAGTAGATACCTTTTGGAATTTATTTAATGAAAAAGCTAAGTTATGAAAAAGGGATTTACAAACAAACATCTAAAACAAATTTGCTTACTAGAAGTTGCCACTCGAAAACGCTTCTCCACGTCATCATTAAATAAATTTGAAAATCGTCCTCTAATCGACAAGAAATGTTCTACAGGCGTTGAGAGTAGCGTGTGACATAAGAAAATGTAAACCAAAGCTCAGATTAACCTTTCGTGTTAAATATGACAGGCTCGTGTCAACACCCCATTTCAATAGAACCGCGCCCTCACCGATCCTCACAAACACATTACTATAAATTTGAGGTGAATAGTTGAAAATTAACATATATTCAAATTTGTGACCGGTGTAACTGGAGAAAGTCGACTAAGATTATGCTCAGTTATGGTTGTTTTCGAGGTACGTTTAACAGTCAGAACTGTAATAGTCACGAGGTCGATCGACGCGGGGTGTCTCACCCTACATTGAACGAACACTCTTGTCATATAATTTATGGGGTCTTGGAACTGACTACCTTATTGTTTGTCCAACTATATAACCTTTGTCACTCTTATCTACAAATGTATCTAATGTTTATCTTTTGTAAATTTAGTGTTTAGGATATTAAGTAATATTTTATGCTATATTATTATGGTGAATGGAGAGGTTATATAAAAAATCGCTTTTGAGAAGTAGATGGCCTTAATACTCATTTTAAATTATGGTGACAATTCATCTTTGGCTTTCTGTATTTTACAGTTCACGATATGTTAATATAATCTGAACATAATTTGTATATGTACAAGCACAAAGCCAACAACATTGGAAACTATGTTTGGAATACTTTGTAAATGACAAAACGTTTAAGATTTTGTACTGAAATTATGAATAACTTGTTCTTAGTCTATGCTGTTCAACAAGGTCCTTTTAAATTTTGATGCATGTAAAAATCAAACTGTTTTTTCAACCGATTACAACCGAGACAGGTTTCTTTTTTAATTTACACAAATTTTGTTGCCCGGTGCGTGAATAGTAATTTATAAAAAAAATACAAGTTTATTTCTTGTTTCAGAAAATTTGCAAAAGGTTGTCTGACGCAACCCTTTGGTATTCCAGTTTGCTCAAATATTTAGTAGATCATCATCATTAATTAGGTCTTCTGTCCTGGAACTGGTTAGACGCGTACCCGAATTGTTTCCTATTCTGAACTAACCTACACGTTTCCCTGAAATTTGCATTTGCATCTATCACTATTGATCTACATCTACCTCCTTTTTCCTATCTCTGCTTGTAATATATCCCATACTATTCCCCAAAAATGGCTTAGAATGTATTCTGCCCTTTTATTTCTTTTATTTTTCCCCCACAGATATCCTTGTTCCCCTGCTATTTCTATAGCCTATTTGTTACTAACTTTGTCTGTCCATGCTATCATCCTCATACATCTGAAACATAACATTCCAAAATGCTTCTACCGTATTTCTGACTGCTTTTCCTACTGCCCGTATTTCATAGGCATACTGTACTGTGCTCCACACATATGCTTTCAACAACTTTCTTCTTGCTGCTATGTTTGTTGTCTTTGATCATAGGTGCTGTTCTTTCTTATCAGATGAAGTTCGGTTCCCTTCTATTGTTTTACAATTATATCCCCCATTTCTACATAATTCAGTGGTTATGAAGGGGGTGGTCTCGGATTCGAATCCCGACACGGTCCGGTTGAAAAATGTTAGGCGATCATTTTTCACAAAAATACACCCTCGTTCGGATGAAAGGTAAATGGAGATTCCGTGTCTGAGTGTTGTCACGTACGTTAAAGACCCCTACCTTGCTTGGAACAGCAAGGGTGAGACAAAATTCCAAATTTTTCAGGTAGAAAAAACTCGTTTCCTGGCTAATGTAGTCCCTTTGGGTGGAAAATTGGAAAATCACATGTAAGGTTGTGAAGGGGGGTAAGCAGCCTGTGGCTGCCAAGTTCCCCCAACACTTGAACATTTACGATTTAATATTTTTTCCGATATATATTTTCGCACAGTCAACATTAGTTGCAGATATTTCACAACCAACCCCTGTAGCAATTTATAGTAACCATCAGATTTATCTGCGCTTATTTTTTCGTCACTAAGCTTTCCGTCTCAAAACTGGATGGGTACGTACCTCCACTTATTTATATTCTGAGCTAGCCTACACAGTTCCCTGAAATTCTCACACAGCCTATATACAGCTCAGATCCGCTTCTATTGTTTTCTAATTATATACCTTATTTCACCGAGATTCAATGGTATGTGAAGGGGAAAAGACGCCTCCGTGGCGTAGTTGGTAAGCGTGTGACTACTACGTCCAAGGTCCCGGGTTCGAAACCCGGCATGGTGTGCTTGAAAATGTTAGGTGAGCATTTTTCACAAAAATTCGCCCTCGTTCGGGGGAGAAGTAAAATGGAGGTCCCGTGTGTGAGTGTTGTCACGTACGTTAAAGATCCCTAACTTTCTTGGAACGCAAGGGTTCGGCAAAATTCAAAATTTTTTAGATAAAAAAACTCGTTTCCTGGCCAATGTAGTACCTTCGGGTGGAGCACTGGAAAATCACATGTAAGGTATGTGAAGGGGGTTACACAGCCCGTGGCTGCCAAGATCCCCCAACACTTAGACATTTGACGAATTAATAGTCTTCCAGTAAATCTTTTCACACAATTAGCATTGTTCGAGAATATTGCACCACCAATACCTGTAGTTTCTTATAATAATCGTCATGTTTAAGTACAGTTACTTTTTTCGTCATTAGTTTATCCATCTTGGGACTGGTTGGATGCGTACCTCCATTGATTTCTATTCTGAGCTAGCCTACACATTTCCCTGAAATTCCTACAGCATACATCCTTCATTATCTGTGTGCAATAGTCTAACCTAGATCTACCTCTACTTCTCTTTGTTCCTATCTCTGCTTCTAATATATTCCGCACTACTCCCTCATGCTGTATATCATTCTCCAATTTTTTACCATTTTCCACATAATTCTTTCTTCGCCTACCATTTTTTGTACCTCTTTGTTCTTCTCTTTGTCTGTCCACGATATCTTCTTCATTCGTCTGTAGCATCACATTTCAAAGACTTCCTACCTTTTTCTTGTCCGCTTCTACCATTTTATTGTCCGCTTCTCCTACTGTCCAGACTTCACAGCCATACAGTAATGTGCTCCACACATATGTTTTAAGCAATCTTTTCCTTGTTTCTATGCTTGTTGTGTTTGAACACAGTAGTTGCTTTTTCTTTTTATTTGTAGTTCGACCTTGTGCTAATCTTTGTTTTATATCTTTTGCGCTTTTCCCATCTTGCGTTATTTGGCTTCCTAAATAACAGAAATCCTTAACCTCTTGTAAGTTCTTGTTACCTATTTGTATTATTGTTTTTGTAGTTAACACAAGAAAAAAAAGATACCAAATCAAATTCAGACCGAGATATATTTATATAACAAGCCGGAAGTATATATAGGTATTATACATAAAATTGCAATTTTGTTGTTTTACTGCTAAATTTCACTGCAGGAACATTTGTGAATCGCTGGTGTTCAAGTTTCAAACCATTTGTTACGTACAGCTTTGGCTCCAGAAAATCTAGCCAGTATCTGCAGAGAAACTGCCGAAGTATCCCCTACATTTGATTTTCCAATGCTCCACGCGAAGATACTACATAGGCCAGAAAGCTAGTTTTTTTACTTGGAAATTTTGAATTTTGCTGAACCCTTCCAAGGTAGGGATCTTTAACGTACGTGACAACACTCACACACGGGACCAGTATTTATCTCTCATTCGAACAATGGCGTATTATTGTGAAACATTCTTGCCTAACATTTTTCAAACTATCCGTGATCGAACCCGTTACCTTGGGTTTAGTAGTCACACGCAAACCAATAAGTCACGGAGTTACCGGTGAAGTCCGCGCAAAAAATTCTGTTTTGAAAAGTACCGAGAACGTCCACTGGATTAACAAGTTTTGGTTGCCAACTAACTCAGTGGGAAGGCTGGTGTAAATGTTTGAAGAGGGTCCCGAAATGCTATCGCCTTAATTAGGAAGTAGTTTGGACACCACCTAATCTCTAGAAAAAAACCCCCAGAAGAAATAACATGAGGATACTAAAACCACATTAGTTGTGAAAAACACCAATACAGGACTCAAACAAAAAAAAAATCAAATTTTGGGCAAAAGCGGATATTTTTTAAACGCCGACACTTTTTGAAAAATGGTTAAGTACGTTATTTAAAGTAAGAGTCCTTGTACATGACACGTTTAATGTGGTCGATCGACCCAACACCGAATTTGAGAAAATTATTTTTGAAGTTAGCATTTTTTTCGGGTTTGCCGAGTTTTGGGCAAAAGGGGATATTTTTTAAACGCCGTCATTTTTTGAAAAATGATTAAGTACGTTATTTAAAGTAAGAGTCCTTGTATATGACACGCTTAATGCGGTCGTTTGACCCAACACCAAATTGCTTTCTAAATTTTTAAATTAATAACAGTGATGTACTATGGATACGTTTATAAATATATGTAGTTAAATAGAAGTGTTCACATATGTACGGCTACTGCAGGTTATAGTATCAGAACGTTTACTGCAAATACCTGGCGAGGGACTTTGAACTGTAGAAACCTCAGGAAATAACTAAAAGCCTTTATTTTTTGGACTCTCTTCGTTCTAACCAGATTGTACTGGGACCACTTGGACTGCGAAAAGAAAACTAGATAACTTTTTATCAACTTGAAGTTGTCTTAGGAAAACCAATCGTTCCTAAAATTAGAAGTAAGCAACCTAGTACGGTATTTATTATTCCAAATTTTATTGCCTAATTACATTAGTCAGTTAGATGTTTTACTATTCAAAGGTTAATTTACCTACTCAGGTTTTGGACGTTATCAACTCCAATGGTAATGACGAAGTGCTTTATAAAAAAACTATCGTTCTTCCATATAAGACGAGATCATGTGCGGTATAATTAGAACAAATAAATCAAGATACCAAACTGAAGTTACTTGTGTCGTTTTTTCTCTAATTTATGTAATATTATCTTACTGATACATTAATTTAAACTGGATAAAAGAAATTTTCCATTTTCTGAATCAGCATAATTTTGTTGCAAAACTTCTTCGTTTCAAGAGAATATTGTTATAGGTGCAAACGTTATACATTATTAATTAAAACAAATAGATCCTATAACTGTAATAATTTAGAGTACAAAGTAACAATAATATCATTCTTAACCTTAAAAATCACCAAATAAATTTGGCAATTCTTGATTATGAACATTCTTCCTTAGATCAAGAATGCATGTAACGTAGAATCTGTATTTCTGAAAAGAAATGACATTAACCCCCTATTAGTGTGATTTTCCAATACAGAAGCTATTAAAACGAAATATGATTATAAACATTTCAAAGGAATGTGACACATTTTTAGAGTAACTAAAGTAATGCTCCTCCGTCCTTGTTATATATTATATCATTGTGCATTCGTATCTTGTAAGCGGGTGCGTTTCGGTTCTGGTAACAGTATCTTTTGACACGATGTAGCATTGCCTTTTTTTATGCGTTTGAGAGAAATTTTTGAGTTTTATCACTAGCAACGTGTACTAAGTGCAATATAAAAAATATTTCTGTATTAGTAATTTCCGTTCTAAATAGACCTGAACTTGAAAAAGTTCTGGAATACCAGTACAGGTAAAACGGTTTTCGGGTTTTGGTGAGCTAGAGGACCGAACCATACGTATAACCACATAGTTAGTTTTTTTTATTAAGAAATCAGACTGGGGCAGGTCCTCGAAACAGCACAGCAGGTTCTTTGACAGAGACCATAGAGGTTGGTATGGCATTCTAAAATATGCTACTGCGATGTGGAAAACGACGGGAATCTACTTTATTACGTCCCAAATACTACACAGCGTACTAAAACTGTTTTTAAAAAAGGATTGTTATCCTTTGGAGCAAAAGATTCCGGATTTAAAATAGTCCCCCACATGGATGTCCGTAAGGGAACTTTTTCGAAGGTTGTGATCGGTAAGCTCAATTAAAGGAAAAGATAAACTACGAACATCTTGCATGACGGGGCGTGGAACATTAGAAGCATGAAGCAAGTAGCAAGTAGATAAGTTAGAGATTTTGAAAATTGAAATGGTTAGAATTAATGAGGTTCAGTGGTGAGAGGCGGGGACTTTTTGGAGCGAAAGGGGTAGAATAATTGATATAGAATCGGAGGAAGAAAATTCGGGTGCGGGGATAGATATGCAGAAAAAGGTAGGACGTTGTGTGGAAAACTGCTTGCAATGGAACGAATAAATATCCATGGCTAGATTAGAATCTAAACCGGTAAATACATAAGTTTACATACACACCATTAGCTACAGCGATCTACAAAGATATCAAAATCTAATATTCGTAAAATGGTATGAGAATTTAATAAATATGGTAGAAAAGGAGCGGCAGTGCGTTTATTTGGGTTAGGCACGAGAAACAACAATGGAAATAGACTGGTAGAATTTTGCCACAAAAATAATTTAACCATCAACAGTACATTACTTCAATATCATACTGGTAAACTATTCACGTAGAAGATGCCAGGAGATATAAATAGATATCAAATAAATTGCATTCGGTTTAGGAATTAAGTAAAAACTGTAAGAACTAACTGGAAGCAAATATAGATACTGACCACAACATACTAACTATGAAAACCGCGCTTAAATGTAAAAACAAGGAGCAGAAAAGGCACCTTGAATTTGAGAAATTAAAGAATAAAGACAACTGCAAAAGAATTGTGAAAAAATCAAACGGATTGCTAAAGAACATCCATAAATTTTCTGCTACTAAGGAAATAGAAGCAGAATGGAATAACATTGAATCTCTGCTAAATGCATATTGGGACATAGTTCTGGGTTATAAATTATTTTAAATCCCAAAAATGTAAACAAACCAATTATAACTGTCAGCTTTCATAGAGGAAGCATGTCATGTTTTTAAGAAAGCTTTCAAATTATTAAGTAAATAATAGAGAATTTGTTAATATACACTTTTAGAAATTTTAGTAAAGTAAATTCTATACAATGTGATATAGTTTTATAAGACATAGTTGCAAATACCACAAAAACCAGATATATTTTATTACATTGTAACAAACCAGACGCTATGCAAGGAAAATACACAAGTATAAAGTACATAGATGACAACCTTTTCATTCAATATATCACAATGTATCTATTCTATATGGCGTCAGAACAACACACTGTAAAGCTAAGTAAATCACATGATATCACGTACTTCCCGCATTTCATTTTATAAACTCGATAACAAATTGTGCAATGACACAAAATCCGTAGACAAGGAATATAGAGTTACTGCAGTTACCCTTTCATTTGCATGAAATGAACCTCGTCAGCTCCATAGGTGCTGGTGGTGTATTTGTCGTCACTGCCTATAAACCAGTGTACTATTTTTGTCAGCTCCATTTTTCTGGGTCATTATATCTTTCCAACCATATCTGCACTTGCTGGGAAATGAGAAGAATATGCTGCCGTGCCGAACTTTTTGTAGGGGTTAGCGCGGATAAATTTAATTTGGTTTTTACGCTGATTCCACAAAGCGTTTAAATCTGAGCGTATTTAAACATTTTTTGTATTTGTCACCGCCATACAAAGCGATGAAGAACTTTTCACTGGCCGAAACCAAGATTTCTTTGTCAATCTTGTCTACTTTAAAGAGCTCCGTCGCCATCTGTAGTGCTGAGTTTTTGTCAGTAAACTTACAAATTTAGTTTTGCCAACATTGAAAAACAAGATGTAGTGTCATATCGGCTAAACGCATGCAAGAACAGGATATTGTCTCTCATATGTTTTTCGTGTTTAAAATTTTCCTGAGAAAACAACGTTTGTGAAATTTTCTTTTTAGCAGGCTGCAGAAATAAATGTTGGACAGATTCGTGGCAAGTCAAAGTTAGTAGAACGAGCAGATCTATATCTTTTCAAACTATTTCGGTGGAATCATAGCTTTTTAATTACTGTATTGCGGTATTGACAATCATGACGTCCGCATCCTCAACCGTGTAGCACCTCGATTCCAGCGTTGATAAAGTGCATGTGAAGTAAATTGATCAAATTTTGTTATTAGTCTTATTAGATAAAAACCTGTCTTGACTAATAGTTAGAAATGTTGCTTTATTGAAATTAAAATCGAGGTTTCGGTACTTTCGTTGACGTCTTATTCTCTCTGATGACTTGGTCCCTACTATTGTTACGTCGTTCGTGTATCCATCGAATACGATACACACATTCTTTCCGAAATTGTTTTCTACGTATGTGACATACTTCACACAAATGATATGGAAAAACTTTTCCCCAGACAATTTTATGTAAGAGGAATACTTTATCGATCACCTGTGCGTGGTTTGATCCGAATGTCACATTTTCTAATGGTGTAAATGCACTGTACACAGAAGATTTGGACTCTTTACGCATTCTTTCTACTGTGAAAACTGGCAGCGCAAATGGTGCAAGATCATACGCCAAGTAACTTTATATGTCAGTTTCTGCATGCTTTGTTATACACATTCGTTGGAAGAGCAGTAAAGAATCAATAGGGACACGTGTAGATTTGATTTTTATGGAACTACTTATCGCAGCCAATGGCTGAACTTTATCTTTACGTTTCAAGGTGATCGAGTGGAATCGTTTATCAATGAGGTTCAACATCATGTTATATTCGATTTCACCTGCGCGATGACAATTGATGGCGCGATTTGCGATGATCCCTGTCCCAATGGACATTAAAGTGTTACCTTCAAGGAAAGGATTGTGGTTCTCCAAGCAGAAACTCAATTTTTCGAAATCTGCATAGTCTCTCGCAATTCTTGTCGAACGCACATCGACATGTTGTTCCGTTGCAGCACAAGTCACACCGGCAAACTTTTCGATTTGTTCACATAAACTTAAAAGGTGTTCCATACCTAACGTACACGTCGCAATTGAGCAGTCTGACTGTCCTTTGCCTCGAGAAGTCAATCCTCCTTCCGATTTTATTCTGCACATCAAAACTTGTTCAATGGTCATATCTGACATTATACCAGACCAGAATTTGTCGCTTCTACGGATTGCGAAACATCCTTTCATGGTGAATTTTTCAAATTCTTCAGCAGGTATTTTTTTGTGAAGTGACCTCATCTGTTGCAGATACAAATGTGCGGTCTTGGCGTACAAAAGTGACCACTTGCATGGAAGTACGGCAACATTCTCTGAATAGTATGTAGATAAAGATTCCAATTCCAGACCGTTCTGCTTCCAGGAAATTCTTAACCAACGTGCCCATTTCAAAATACTGGAAAAAATTTAGCTATAGGGCTTCGTTTCTTCATCTTCTTCAGTTCATTTTGGAATTTTTTCATAATTTGTTGGGCGCCATCATTTTGTTGGGTTTCGAGCAAAGCAGATCGTTTGGGTGCATTTGAGAGATCATCTAGTAAGTCTCGTTCTATATCAGTGAAATCGACGGAGTCTAAAATGATTTTGTATTTTCTTAATCATACAGGGAGTATTTAAAATGATTTTGGACAGAGCCAAATGTGTTAAAAAATGTGAGCTCGCAGAGCTCTAGAATACGTGTACCTAGCGAGAATCTTCTATACGTAATTTCTTGCGTATATTAATTCAAAAAGTTCTTTGATTCCGCTGCAGGACATTATGAAGCTTATTGCTCTTGGAAAAGACATTAACAGATGAAATCCTTCAAACCTGACGATGACATTGTTCAAATCAGATAAAGAATCAGCTGCTGCAACTATGTCGCAAGCTATCCAGTACAGTTGATCATACGTGACGAAACACTATACATGATTGCTACGTTTGCCTCTTCAGAACAGCTTCCAGAAGTACTGTGTATATTGTATAATAATCTGATGAATGGAAGACATATTACTTTAGAAATTTCATACAACAAATCCGCTATAACTTTTTCCATGAAATCATTCCAGCCGGGAGCATTAATAGCACACGTCCATTTTCGTACTGCCACATAAAGTCTGGTATCGTAGATAAAATGTCACGCGAAATCTTGAAACGTTCATCGACATTAGCGACTCGAATGGACTGCAATTCAGATGATGCATGTTTCGGGTGGTTGAACACTGAAATAGTTCCCATTTGAGCAATTTCTATAAATGATTTACTTTGCATGATACGGGTTATGTTTGTATCACGTTCAATGGTGGTCGAAAGTGTGACACAATTTATGCCACCTATAGCATGAAAAGTTCATCGTCCATCTAAAGTGTTGCTGTTAATATCAGCATTATCAAAGACAAATTGAGAAAAATAATTTTTCAAAACAGCGGGTTCTTTTCCATGTATGCTGGAATTTTCAAACATGGCCACTTCTTTATATGACGCGCAGAACCCCAATTGTTACAAAATTTTTAGATTCATACTTCTTGTATAGAAATGCTCCTACACCAATTTGGAGTGGGGGCAGAAATGAACATGGCCGAACAGCTGTCATTATTGCATGAGCAATTGCAGTATACTTTCT
Source organism: Platerodrilus igneus (assembly GCA_036346225.1). Taxonomy (NCBI): domain Eukaryota; kingdom Metazoa; phylum Arthropoda; class Insecta; order Coleoptera; family Lycidae; genus Platerodrilus; species Platerodrilus igneus. The sequence goes on from JARFIW010000800.1 coordinate 7,522,083, forward strand.
TTCCCATGGCTCAAGATAACCGCGCTTATCTTTTGTAATAATTTCAGACAAGAGCACTTCCAAACTTTCTGGTACAACAGTCTCGACGTCTTTCACGAATTTGTTGAGTGGCGGGTAATTGTCAGTATCAAAATTATGGAACGAATACCATTGCGGATAATAGCTGCCGCTTTGCGCACAACTAGAAGCTCTTTTTCTCGAGGGTCCAGTTTTCTGTTCTCATACCAATTATCCGAGACTAGATTGTAACAGACACTTCGAAAACAAATGACGGTATCACGTCTTGGTCTATCAACAATGGGAATATCATCGCCATTTTTTTTTCGCAGATTACTTTTAATTGTTTTAAGATGGGGAATGTGATCCACTTTCACTTTCCAAGTATAGTTTGAAATGAAAACTAACGCTCTCTACTATTCTCTTCGAGATAGGAATAAATTTGTTCCATACAATCATCGACTCCGTTCCTACCAGATCTTCCTTTCTGATTTCCTGTTGATGGTTTAAACACGATTTCGTAGCATCTTCTGTGATATCGAGCTCCCTTTGCCACCAGGTCGACTTTCTTGATGCGATTCTTAATAATTTCAGCAACTTTATCATTCCAATTAAGGAGTTCCTTTAAAATGTAACCTTTCGTTGATAATTGTATAATGAAAATAATTCTTACTCGGCCATCGATCGGTATTTTTGTCGACGATTCCTTAGTGTCTTCACCGCAAAATAAACAGTACTTCATAAAATCAAATTCTGATTCAGGCTGAGGCTGAGGTTTATCCTTATTTGATACTGATCCACTTCGCTGAGCAGCTAACGAAATTAACCGTTTGTTGGCATATGTTTTATAACACGCACTGAGTACACTAATTTCAGTCAATGTCTCTAACCGGCGAGCATTTTCTGCATCATCTCTTTGTTTACTCGAGTACAATAAACTTTTAACAGCTTCTTCTTTCACTATTTGAATATCATTTATCAAAGTTTTTTGCATATAAAACAACGTCCGTAACGTTTTCCGTTCGACCCATCCGTTTGCTTGCACGTGCACGAAAGAACTGGAAAATATAAATAAAAGGGCAGACTTTTACTTGAAGCGTCGCAAGCTCACTATTACTCTAGCATTCCGATCTCGAGCGTGTCTCAGCCCGTCTTTCAGGTACGAAAGACCGTTAGAACTGGATAAAAATGTACCGTTCGTTGCAACAAAAAATTATTTCAAAATATGATTAGCAAAACTGTTCGTTTTCATTCTCTACAACTTTTCTTGAAGTCAAAAACCGAAATTAATACTGTTTCTATTTTTTTAATCGTTTGATATCTCGAAAACTATCGATCGTACGCAAAAAGGTTGTTCTACGTAAATTGTAGAGCGTAAAAATCTTTAAAATGATGTTCGATTCGACCACCTAACCCTTATATAAACCTAGTTATAGCACTTCTAAGTGAAGAAAGTTTTTTACACTAGCAAAAAAAGCACATAGGAAATCGAAGTCAAAACTTCGAGTTAAGCTTTTCTAGATCCCTTCCTCCAACAACATTTGAAAAAATCCTGGTTCGATCTACTTTCCTTTTTAAATGTACATAAAGAATGGATTAATTGAATACCGAACCAAAGGAGACTTCCGTATAGGAAATAATATCCAAAAAGAATTGTTGCAACAGACAGTTTGGCGCCCTCCGACTTTAACAGAGAAAAACTTTTCGGGGTAAGTGATGGTGAAACGTTGATTTTTTTTGTATTTCAATCCTTTTATTTATTATTTTATCCTTTTGAAATAAAATATAATTTAGGTTTATTATGATTTATTAAATCGAGTATATGCTGCATTGAGTACGCCTCACGATGGGGTGTCAACAAAATAAAATAATTTTTTATTAATTCGGGGATTTGACGCTAACGGTGTACTTGGAACAAAATCGTTCATCGTTGTATGTCAGCGAAATAGATTTATTTTATATTGATATCAGCCCCACGCTTAAAGGCATAAATGCAATATATTTTTTTATTTAAAAAATATGGAAGAATCGTGACCGTGGCATAACTCGGGCATGAATCCTACAGAGGGTATAAGAGTGGTCGTAGATTTGTTGTCAATACGGTTCAAAAAACATACAAAAAAGGAAGGGGAAAGCGCCACTACATCTAATAACTCAACATCTAGATGGAATTACTCACAAGGGGAGATGTAGAAACTCAAGTGCAATACTTATCACAAGCGTACTTAAAACTCACGACTACTGTTTACAAATGAAGAGACCAACCTGAAAAATTACAGTTAGTACATATATCGAGATCACTGTTTGTGACCCATAAAACATGACATAGTAAACATAAAATATTTCACAGTTCATAACTGTAAAATAACCAAAGATAATAAAAGAATTTCAATAAGAAGTTTCTATTATTCAGAATAAGTAAGTTTCTTATCAGACAAATGTTTTTCTCATGAGAATTTACAAAAATGCATCTCGGCATTCAACTATAATCGTAAGAAATTGGTCTCATATCATAAAACTTTTCTTAAGCAAGTTATTTTTACAAGTTAAGCTTTGAACCAAGGGAGTATCTGATCTGCTAGCCTTGCAAACATACAAGATTTTCTTTAAACAGGGTTAATTTCTATTTATCTATCTAAGTAAAAGATAAAATAGTTATTTTCACTTTTAAATTAACCTTTGATCATTTAAAGACAAAGAGGACATGTGGTGACATTAGTTTACACAAGAATATTAATTTTATATTACATTAAACCGAGTAAACGATTTTACAACGTAAAACAAGTACTTCAAATCATAAAAATGATTCCTCAAAATAAAACGGGTTAAACTTCACCATTTTAATTGACGCGACTTGGTTGATTTTTCATTCTGACAATCTGATAAACATAACAGATGTTCTTTTTAGAAACGACAAATTCCATAAAATAACCAACGAACTTTATCCAAACAAATTTAAGTAAAGGTATCCTTACCTTACGTAAATGTACTTTAAATTACATTACCACACGATATTTTTAACTAAAGCGGAACTGCGACTTGTATATCATCCATCGTCAAAAAATTTATACGAGCCCTTTCCCATCACGAAACTTGATACCTATACCTTGATAATTTTGCTACGTACCTAGACGTAGCCGAAAAAAGTAAATACCAGGCTAACTATCAAACGCGGAGAGTGGGGGGATTTACCTAAATACCAATAAAAAACAAAAAAAAATTAAAGTACATCGCCCACGATTATCTATTAACACATGAAAATAAATAAAGGATTCTGTACAAACAAGCGAGAGCAATAAATTAAGTGTTATTATTTCACAGCAAACAATTATAATGTACCGACAATTTAGGAATTTAGATACGAAGTGCGCATCTCGTATTTCACACAAAATAAAATTAATCAGTAATAAATCAATATGTGAGAGCTTTTGTCAAGCGTTTTTAAAATTCCACATAATACTTTTTGTAAAATAACTAATTAGTAGGAAAGGATTAATGTGTGAGAGCTTTCGTCAGACATCCTTTAAGCTGTACATAGTACCTTTGTAAAATAAACCAATCAGCATAAAAGAATAAGCGTGTGTCTGTCCAACATTTTTAACAATGGTTCATCACACCTGTAGAGCGATAATATCGATTAGCAGCCACAAACGATAGTTCTACAAGGTCACGTTTCTTATCACGTAACTACACAAAACGCTGATACGGAAAATGCCATTACCACACACAAAAGAAAACGAATTGCATACTTGTAGGTGTCCGGATACTTAGCTCGCAAGAAGTCGGGGGTGAGTCAGCACAGAAACGCCATGGTCGTCAGGATTTATTTACCCTACTACCATAATTGCAGCAGCGGTTTACTGACAAAAGCAATTGGTCTACAGACAAAAGCAGTTGGTCTACGTCAAATAACAGTTGGCCTACATAAAGAAAGAATCAATCCGGCCTTCAGCTAAAAAAAGCTAAAAAGAGAATCTGATTAGAATGAGTACGTGCGGAAAACTCACCAAAACACGCAAGACACCTAGTTGTCGAACAAAAAAGAACAAACGTGCATTGCTTTTGAAATACGGTGACGAAAAATGTAAAAAAGATTTCGACGCACAAGCTGCAGAATCAAATTCAACATTGGTTCAAATAACACGAATTTGAACTGCAAATCCTCGCTTATCGAAGCGCGATTACGAAACTGGAAAACACGGTTTTATCGGATAGTTCAATACACTATGTAGATAAATGTTTAGAGGGAAAACACATAAGATGCAATTATACGCTATTGAAATGTTTAACAAATTGAAGGTTACCTAAAACAGGATATAAACTATTTAATTACAGCATCAACTTGTCGTTTCCAAGCAAGTAGATTTGAGTTAAGGAATTATTAGCGTATTTAAGATTAATTATGCTATAGGATTTAACAGTAGCAACGGAATTTATTCGAGCGGGTATTGAATTAACCAGGGAAATTTTAAAAGCAAAATTGCAATGTAACAATTTTTTACTAATTTAGTTAGCGCATTGTGAAGTCTTAGGAAAGCTACACGAACTCAATCAACCCATCACCAGACAATTAATAAATTCTAAACCCTACAAAACTCGCGAGCCACGTTGTCGGCTTCGTGGAATCTCGCCAAGTCTCGGATTTCTCGATCGGGTCGCTTACTAATCCGCGGTCATAAATAACAGTTAAAACAGCACGGTGAACAAATATATGCTATTATTCGCCTGAATATTTTTTCGAAAAAAAAAATTACAGATTATTTGGGACTTAAAAAGGTAAGTCTTCTGAAAATTTCATGAAAAAAAAATTTGCGCGAGAAAAAAATTAAAAACCAAAAACATGGCTCTTTCGATTTTTCTCAGAATCTTTGAGGTTATGTGAAAAATAATACATACAAAATTTTATATCTTTTTAATACCTACAATATTGACATACAACATTTTTCGATTGGAGGTCAACTTACGCCGGAAATGACGAAAAACCACGTTTGACTCTTAAAACGCGCCCCTCTGCAGCCCCCTTACATTTTACGTGGTTGGATTTTTGGTTCCTGTATTCCTGACGGCAGTTTCTTCCCTTCCTCATCATTCGTTTTCTGTTATTAATTTTGTCCACGAACAAAGTCATCTGCACTTGTCGAATACTCACTCATTTACTGACATCTAGAGCCAATAACAACTTCAAAAAGATTTGCATATACTTTGTAAGCACAAGGTTTTACTAGGAAATTCAATACATACAACTTGAAGGATATGCTTCATAATTTGCAAGTAAAAGCAAATATTTTTTGTGCATTTGGCTCAATGAATGCGGTTTTCAGGAATTACAACATTCGCTTGGGGTCACTATTTCGCTCGCTGTGACTATTATATCTTTCCAAAACATAAAAAACACTTGTGAGCACGGCAGTTTTCATCGATGACCACCTGAAAAGCGCCGTGGAGTTATATTCTGTAGAAGTACCAATAGATTTTTTTCGAAGGCATGGAAGAACGTTGGAATAGCCATGTTAAATGTTCAATGGAAACATAAAATTTTGTATGTGTTATATTTCGCTATTTTCATAGCTAGGTAGATAACATAAAAAACACCCCTCAGATAAAATATACTCTGTTTAATTTAAACTGACCATTCACTACTGATCGACATTTTTCTAAGTGCATATGATCATTTAACACGCAACCTCACAGCATGTAATTCATTGAGAAACTTAAGTATCACTACTGCGCCAGCTATTCACAGTAAAACAACTTTTACAGCAGAGTAGAAGTGGTTGATTTACTCTTTCATATCTAAGTCTTCGAGGATGAGCTATTTAGCACTCCTACGCTAAATCAACAGAATTTTAAACGAGAATAGTGTATCTGAGAGATTGTGTTATAACATTACAATAAATTAAATAATGACTTTAGTTACTATTTCTTACTTTTTTTAATCGCAAGACAATTCAAACTCTTACCTGCCGCGCGTGTGGGACGGTGACTTCGCCTTTCTAGACTCATTAATATTACCACTTGTCCGCACAATTAAAATATATACTCGTATTTGGACAATTTATATTATTGATTGTCGATAAACTGCCAACTTAAATCATTCATCTTGTTTGTTGTGAACACGAATTGCCAAAATACGTTGTAATCTGTATTTACGTCTTCTCTTTTACACCACCTGCCAAATCAAACTGCTTAAAATTAAGAATACAGGGACTGCAAAAGGATCTTTGATAATAACACGAAGACGGTGTGAAGTTAACTCTACCTGGACTAATCATTATTAGCTATAGCTTATGCGATTATTTATTACAGCAATCATTTAAAATATTCTTGCAATTTTTTCATTGGTCTTCAAATGTGATTATGTTAATCCATACCACCAAATAAGAAAAGACTAATTAGAAGTCTACATGGCTGACAAGTCAAACTGTTTTTTAATTTAAATCGAAGCATGGAAGCTAAATCTGTTCAACAAACTATTGATTGGGAGGATTATGTTGGAAAAACTAAAATCAAATGAACTGTTCTCTAGGTGTACTTGAAAGAAAAAATAAAAGTACAGGAGTCGTAATTTCAATGGAAATTTCTTAAATTGACGCCGCAAAACTTAAAACAATTACATGAAAAGCAAAATATTCGGTAATACTTATCGACATCACAGTGAGAAAATAGAAACTTAATTCAATGTATCTTCGGGCACACTTATTAAACGTGTGTATCTTATAGTTCCTTCCCTGTAAACCATGGAACCTTGACGAGGAGGGGAAGATGACGTATCTCAAAGAAACAGATAGCAGAGTCAAATATGTAGTTGTATCGAAATGACATCTGCGAAGAGATTAGATTAACAAATTGTTCATGAAAGGAGAGCAACAGCCTTTTCAGTAACTACGAGGACGATAGTCTGGATACTTAACTGACATGACCTTTTAATATCACCCAACAGGGCTGCATCGTCGATGGCAAAGGGAAATTACTGTCGTTATTTTGGACATGCGGCTTTGTCTGTACGGTTTGATAATGATGATGTCATGCTCCCGGGTAAAATATCCCGGAGTTAAAATGGCCCCCCATTCGGATCTTCGTGCGAAAACTACTCGAGAGGAAAACATCGCAAAGAATAAACATAGCGGTCTACGAGTCGGACCGTGGAATGTAAACAGTTTGAATAGTAGTAGTAGGTTAGAAAACTTGAAACAGAAAAACTTTGAAGTTAAAGTAGTTGGGATTAGTGAGGTGCGTAAGAAAGAAGAGCAAGATTTCTGGTCAAGAGATTACAGAATCATTAACAGAAAACCCAACAGGGTACTTTCGAGAGTAGGTTTCGTAATAAACAGGAAAATAGGACAGAGAGTAAGCTATTATGAGTAACAGAACATAGGGGTGGAGTAGTAAAGATAGAAACAAAGTCTTTACCCATCACTATAGTAACGGTATTTATGCAAACGGCGAAGAGATTGAACATATTGTTACGGATAAAATGTACATGAAGTTAATAAATTTTGATTTGCCTTGAAGGGACAGGAAACCCGTAGCAATATAAGGGTGCGCCGACTAACTGCATCGGCGCGGGAGTGGGTCTTTATGAATAAATGCGAAAAGAAATATAAAGAAAGATAAACAAATAAAAACGACAAAAGTGTAGTATTTAGAAATCCGTGTGGGTATAATTAGCAAATTAAAATAAAAAAATCATCTGATTAATTGCGCCAAGACATCAAGGTTCCAATATTACATTTTAATCAATAAATAAAATTAAATCGTGTTTGCATGTATTGCTACATATTCAGGCGAATAATAGCATATATTTGTTCACCGTGCTGTTTTAACTGTTATTTATGACCGCGCATTAGTAAGCGACCCGATCGAGAAATCCGAGACTTGGCGAGATTCCACGAAGCCGACAACGTGGCTCGCGAGTTTTGTAGGGTTTAGAATTTATTAATTGTCTGGTGATGGGTTGATTGAGTTCGTGTAGCTTTCCTAAGACTTCACAATGCGCTAACTAAATTAGTAAAAAATTGTTACATTGCAATTTTGCTTTTAAAATTTCCCTGGTTAATTCAATACCCGCTCGAATAAATTCCGTTGCTACTGTTAAATCCTATAGCATAATTAATCTTAAATACGCTAATAATTCCTTAACTCAAATCTACTTGCTTGGAAACGACAAGTTGATGCTGTAATTAAATAGTTTATATCCTGTTTTAGGTAACCTTCAATTTGTTAAACATTTCAATAGCGTATAATTGCATCTTATGTGTTTTCCCTCTAAACATTTATCTACATAGTGTATTGAACTATCCGATAAAACCGTGTTTTCCAGTTTCGTAATCGCGCTTCGATAAGCGAGGATTTGCAGTTCAAATTCGTGTTATTTGAACCAATGTTGAATTTGATTCTGCAGCTTGTGCGTCGAAATCTTTTTTACATTTTTCGTCACCGTATTTCAAAAGCAATGCACGTTTGTTCTTTTTTGTTCGACAACTAGGTGTCTTGCGTGTTTTGGTGAGTTTTCCGCACGTACTCATTCTAATCAGATTCTCTTTTTAGCTTTTTTTAGCTGAAGGCCGGATTGATTCTTTCTTTATGTAGGCCAACTGTTATTTGACGTAGACCAACTGCTTTTGTCTGTAGACCAATTGCTTTTGTCAGTAAACCGCTGCTGCAATTATGGTAGTAGGGTAAATAAATCCTGACGACCATGGCGTTTCTGTGCTGACTCACCCCCGACTTCTTGCGAGCTAAGTATCCGGACACCTACAAGTATGCAATTCGTTTTCTTTTGTGTGTGGTAATGGCATTTTCCGTATCAGCGTTTTGTGTAGTTACGTGATAAGAAACGTGACCTTGTAGAACTATCGTTTGTGGCTGCTAATCGATATTATCGCTCTACAGGTGTGATGAACCATTGTTAAAAATGTTGGACAGACACACGCTTATTCTTTTATGCTGATTGGTTTATTTTACAAAGGTACTATGTACAGCTTAAAGGATGTCTGACGAAAGCTCTCACACATTAATCCTTTCCTACTAATTAGTTATTTTACAAAAAGTATTATGTGAAATTTTAAAAACGCTTGACAAAAGCTCTCACATATTGATTTATTACTGATTAATTTTATTTTGTGTGAAATACGAGATGCGCACTTCGTATCTAAATTCCTAAATTGTCGGTACATTATAATTGTTTGCTGTGAAATAATAACACTTAATTTATTGCTCTCGCTTGTTTGTACAGAATCCTTTATTTATTTTCATGTGTTAATAGATAATCGTGGGCGATGTACTTTAATTTTTTTTTGTTTTTTATTGGTATTTAGGTAAATCCCCCCACTCTCCGCGTTTGATAGTTAGCCTGGTATTTACTTTTTTCGGCTACGTCTAGGTACGTAGCAAAATTATCAAGATATAGGTATCAAGTTTCGTGATGGGAAAGGGCTCGTATAAATTTTTTGACGATGGATGATATACAAGTCGCAGTTCCGCTTTAGTTAAAAATATCGTGTGGTAATGTAATTTAAAAGTACATTTACGTAAGGTAAGGATACCTTTACTTAAATTTGTTTGGATAAAGTTCGTTGGTTATTTTATGGAATTTGTCGTTTCTAAAAAGAACATCTGTTATGTTTATCAGATTGTCAGAATGAAAAATCAACCAAGTCGCGTCAATTAAAATGGTGAAGTTTAACCCGTTTTATTTTGAGGAATCATTTTTATGATTTGAAGTACTTGTTTTACGTTGTAAAATCGTTTACTCGGTTTAATGTAATATAAAATTAATATTCTTGTGTAAACTAATGTCACCACATGTCCTCTTTGTCTTTAAATGATCAAAGGTTAATTTAAAAGTGAAAATAACTATTTTATCTTTTACTTAGATAGATAAATAGAAATTAACCCTGTTTAAAGAAAATCTTGTATGTTTGCAAGGCTAGCAGATCAGATACTCCCTTGGTTCAAAGCTTAACTTGTAAAAATAACTTGCTTAAGAAAAGTTTTATGATATGAGACCAATTTCTTACGATTATAGTTGAATGCCGAGATGCATTTTTGTAAATTCTCATGAGAAAAACATTTGTCTGATAAGAAACTTACTTATTCTGAATAATAGAAACTTCTTATTGAAATTCTTTTATTATCTTTGGTTATTTTACAGTTATGAACTGTGAAATATTTTTATGTTTACTATGTCATGTTTTATGGGTCACAAACAGTGATCTCGATATACGTACTAACTGTAATTTTTTCAGGTTGGTCTCTTCATTTGTAAACAGTAGTCGTGAGTTTTAAGTACGCTTGTGATAAGTATTGCACTTGAGTTTCTACATCTCCCCTTGTGAGTAATTCCATCTAGATGTTGAGTTATTAGATGTAGTGGCGCTTTCCCCTTCCTTTTTTGTATGTTTTTTGAACCGTATTGACAACAAATCTACGACCACTCTTATACCCTCTGTAGGATTCATGCCCGAGTTATGCCACGGTCACGATTCTTCCATATTTTTTAAATAAAAAAATATATTGCATTTATGCCTTTAAGCGTGGGGCTGATATCAATATAAAATAAATCTATTTCGCTGACATACAACGATGAACGATTTTGTTCCAAGTACACCGTTAGCGTCAAATCCCCGAATTAATAAAAAATTATTTTATTTTGTTGACACCCCATCGTGAGGCGTACTCAATGCAGCATATACTCGATTTAATAAATCATAATAAACCTAAATTATATTTTATTTCAAAAGGATAAAATAATAAATAAAAGGATTGAAATACAAAAAAAATCAACGTTTCACCATCACTTACCCCGAAAAGTTTTTCTCTGTTAAAGTCGGAGGGCGCCAAACTGTCTGTTGCAACAATTCTTTTTGGATATTATTTCCTATACGGAAGTCTCCTTTGGTTCGGTATTCTATTAATCCATTCACTATGTACATTTAAAAAGGAAAGTAGATCGAACCAGGATTTTTTCAAATGTTGTTGGAGGAAGGGATCTAGAAAAGCTTAACTCGAAGTTTTGACTTCGATTTCCTATGTGCTTTTTTTGCTAGTGTAAAAAACTTTCTTCACTTAGAAGTGCTATAACTAGGTTTATATAAGGGTTAGGTGGTCGAATCGAACATCATTTTAAAGATTTTTACGCTCTACAATTTACGTAGAACAACCTTTTTGCGTACGATCGATAGTTTTCGAGATATCAAACGATTAAAAAAATAGAAACAGTATTAATTTCGGTTTTTGACTTCAAGAAAAGTTGTAGAGAATGAAAAACGAACAGTTTTGCTAATCATATTTTGAAATAATTTTTTGTTGCAACGAACGGTACATTTTTATCCAGTTCTAACGGTCTTTCGTACCTGAAAGACGGGCTGAGACACGCTCGAGATCGGAATGCTAGAGTAATAGTGAGCTTGCGACGCTTCAAGTAAAAGTCTGCCCTTTTATTTATATTTTCCAGTTCTTTCGTGCACGTGCAAGCAAACGGATGGGTCGAACGGAAAACGTTACGGACGTTGTTTTATATGCAAAAAACTTTGATAAATGATATTCAAATAGTGAAAGAAGAAGCTGTTAAAAGTTTATTGTACGCGAGTAAACAAAGAGATGATGCAGAAAATGCTCGCCGGTTAGAGACATTGACTGAAATTAGTGTACTCAGTGCGTGTTATAAAACATATGCCAACAAACGGTTAATTTCGTTAGCTGCTCGGCGAAGTGGATCAGTATCAAATAAGGATAAACCTCAGCCTCAGCCTGAATCAGAATTTGATTTTATGAAGTACTGTTTATTTTGCGGTGAAGACACTAAGGAATCGTCGACAAAATACCGATCGATGGCCGAGTAAGAATTATTTTCATTATACAATTATCAACGAAAGGTTACATTTAAAGGAACTCCTTAATTGGAATGATAAAGTTGCTGAAATTATTAAGAATCGCATCAAGAAAGTCGACCTGGTGGCAAAGGGAGCTCGATATCACAGAAGATGCTACGAAATCGTGTTTAAACCATCAACAGGAAATCAGAAAGGAAGATCTGGTAGGAACGGAGTCGATGATTGTATGGAACAAATTTATTCCTATCTCGAAGAGAATAGTAGAGAGCGTTAGTTTTCATTTCAAACTATACTTGGAAAGTGAAAGTGGATCACATTCCCATCTTAAAACAATTAAAAGTAATCTGCGAAAAAAATGGCGATGATATTCCCATTGTTGATAGACCAAGACGTGATACCGTCATTTGTTTTCGAAGTGTCTGTTACAATCTAGTCTCGGATAATTGGTATGAGAACAGAAAACTGGACCCTCGAGAAAAAGAGCTTCTAGTTGTGCGCAAAGCGGCAGCTATTATCCGCAATGGTATTCGTTCCATAATTTTTGATACTGACAATTACCCGCCACTCAACAAATTCGTGAAAGACGTCGAGACTGTTGTACCAGAAAGTTTGGAAGTGCTCTTGTCTGAAATTATTACAAAAGATAAGCGCGGTTATCTTGAGCCATGGGAAAGAAAGTATACTGCAATTGCTCATGCAATAATGACAGCTGTTCGGCCATGTTCATTTCTGCCCCACTCCAAATTGGTGTAGGAGCATTTCTATACAAGAAGTATGAATCTAAAATTTTGTAACAATTGGGGTTCTGCGCGTCATATAAAGAAGTGGCCATGTTTGAAAATTCCAGCATACATGGAAAAGAACCCGCTGTTTTGAAAAATTATTTTCTCAATTTGTCTTTGATAATGCTGATATTAACAGCAACACTTTAGATGGACGATGAACTTTTCATGCTATAGGTGGCATAAATTGTGTCACACTTTCGACCACCATTGAACGTGATACAAACATAACCCGTATCATGCAAAGTAAATCATTTATAGAAATTGCTCAAATGGGAACTATTTCAGTGTTCAACCACCCGAAACATGCATCATCTGAATTGCAGTCCATTCGAGTCGCTAATGTCGATGAACGTTTCAAGATTTCGCGTGACATTTTATCTACGATACCAGACTTTATGTGGCAGTACGAAAATGGACGTGTGCTATTAATGCTCCCGGCTGGAATGATTTCATGGAAAAAGTTATAGCGGATTTGTTGTATGAAATTTCTAAAGTAATATGTCTTCCATTCATCAGATTATTATACAATATACACAGTACTTCTGGAAGCTGTTCTGAAGAGGCAAACGTAGCAATCATGTATAGTGTTTCGAATGTTGTAATTCCTGAAAACCGCATTCATTGAGCCAAATGCACAAAAAATATTTGCTTTTACTTGCAAATTATGAAGCATATCCTTCAAGTTGTATGTATTGAATTTCCTAGTAAAACCTTGTGCTTACAAAGTATATGCAAATCTTTTTGAAGTTGTTATTGGCTCTAGATGTCAGTAAATGAGTGAGTATTCGACAAGTGCAGATGACTTTGTTCGTGGACAAAATTAATAACAGAAAACGAATGATGAGGAAGGGAAGAAACTGCCGTCAGGAATACAGGAACCAAAAATCCAACCACGTAAAATGTAAGGGGGCTGCAGAGGGGCGCGTTTTAAGAGTCAAACGTGGTTTTTCGTCATTTCCGGCGTAAGTTGACCTCCAATCGAAAAATGTTGTATGTCAATATTGTAGGTATTAAAAAGATATAAAATTTTGTATGTATTATTTTTCACATAACCTCAAAGATTCTGAGAAAAATCGAAAGAGCCATGTTTTTGGTTTTTAATTTTTTTCTCGCGCAAATTTTTTTTTCATGAAATTTTCAGAAGACTTACCTTTTTAAGTCCCAAATAATCTGTAATTTTTTCGAAAAAAAAAATTAATTTTCCAAGGCAATATTAACAAGGAACCGAAAAATTACCCATAATTTCAACCTAAAAAAGTAATGTAAAAATTCCTGATATTCAAAATTTACAGTATAGGGTTTTCTTCGTTGAAACATCTACTTTCAGATGCTGTATGGCTATGATATATATATATATATATATATATATATATATATATTGCTATGATAATAGGGTAGTTCGGGGGTAGGTTAAGTCATGGGTGTCGTAGAATAAATAAAAACAACTTCCACATTAAGAAAGTCACACAATTCCAGAAATTATAAGAGTAAATCGGTCACCCTACATATTGTTAATTGAGAGCACACTGTATATAAAATACATGAGAACATAAAGATGTCTAAGAGTAGTTTACAAGTAAAGATAAGATTTTAAAACGCAACAAATTGCATCAAAATTAAATCACCGGGAAACCTAGATAAATTGGCATTGCAAAGATGCAACAATTGCGTCAAAAATATCATCGTACACGCATTCTAAATAATTCATTATTAGAAAATTGTACGTGACAGGAAGAAATCACATTTGTTCAGAAATCCAATATTTTGTAGAAATAAACAAGCACCAGGCGATTCAATTTAGACAATAAAATTTAACACACATCCGAATACGTGAGTTAATAAAAGGCAAAAGTTGGAAATTCTCAAATAATACCACAATATGCGGTATGCGTACGTGACAGGCAAGACATACATTCAAAGATTTAAACAAAATAATTAATATAAATCCCGAGGTATGCGAGATAAGCAGAAGTATCGTCCCAGAACGTAAATAAGCCAATGAAATCAGGTGGAGGTAGGCCATATATATACGATAGTGTCGGAACGACAGTTTAGTCTATATAATTTTTTAATTTTTTTTTTGTTAAATGCACTTTTATTTATTATTATATTATTTTTTTGTCAACCTGTACACTTTAAGTTCACTATATTTCAATCAGTGAGTTATTAAACTTATGTTTATAGATATTAGTGGATACTTCACTGGGACTTGTCCTGTTTGTATCTCATAGTTTTTTAATAAATAAATAATAAATAAATAAATATTCAAACTGAGCTACGACTATGTTCAAAAGTGTTAAGAACTTACGTAACCAGTGCAGCAAAATTCAAAGTAAATCAGAACTAAAAAGTTCGAGAATTTATGCAACGAAAATAAGCCGATCTAAAAATAGACGGTTTCCAATCTGGACTTTAATTTTTGCTTTTAATGTCGACTTTTAATTTCGACTTTCAATTGGAGCCATATTTTGATTGAGATGGCTCTAATTTGGGATATTTAAGACGACTTTAGTTTGGGACTTCAATCTTTGAACATACTCAAACTTTGGAGATAGTTTAAAAATGAAAGTATTCTAATTTGGACATATTCTGACTTGGTACGATTTTAATTGGAAACAATATATGGGGCAGGCACATTAATAAGGAAAGCGGACACAGAAAGGGGATGCAGATCATAGACTAGGATGAAACTACAGAACCCATTCCAGGTTAGCAATCTTAATACACTTTGCAAAAAAGTGCCAAAAAACGCAAAAAACTTAAAAGTTCCATTTTCGAAATTCGTGTTTTCGACAATTATTAAATTAATTTTATGAGAAAATGTACAGTTGAAATCATCTGAGAAATGTAATGTGACACAAATGTAATAGTTGAAAAATGTGTTTTTCGCAAAATGAAATGAGTACGCCAATGTTGTTGCTATAAAAAAGTGTATTTCATAAATTCACATTAATTTAAATTTCTTTGAAGGTAGCAATATGTCTTCGGACACCACACAACTTTCATCCGCATTTTTGTCATGACCGACGTCGTCCTCGTGTTTCGTGCTGTTTGTGTCGGTTTATCGTCAAGGATTCCTTCAGAATCACTCAATACCTCGTAAGTTATTTCTTCGACATTCGTACATTTTTTAGAACCATGACAATTACTGCACAAACTAGTACATTTAAGGACCACTATTTACTTACATATAATATACGATACGATCCTTTTTCAAATATTCTCACTAAATATGAGTCAGGATCGTTTTACAGAAGTGAAAGTTATCTCAATTGAATAGAGTTAATTGGTTTTTGAGACAGTTTGTACAAAAAAATGATTTTATTATAATTTTCTTATTACATTTGTTAATGTCACATTACATTTCTCTTTTATAGATGATTTCAACTGTACATTTTCCCATAAAATTAATTCAGCAATTGCTGAAAACACGAATTTCGAAAATGGAGTTTTTAAGTTTCTCGAGTTTTTTTGGCACTTTTTTGCAAAGCAATGTATATATATATATATATATATATATATATATATATATATATATATATCCACGCAGCATCTGAAAGTAGACGTTTCAACGAAAAAAACCCTATGCTGTAAATTTCGAATATCGGGAATTTTTACACTACTTTTTTAGGTTGAAGATATGGGTAATTTTTCGGTTTTTTGTTAATATTACCTTGGAAAATTAATTTATTTTTCGAAAAAATTACAGCTTATATGGGACATAGAAAGGTAAGTCTCCTGTAAATTTCATGAAAAAAAATTTTGCGCGAGAATAAATTAAAAACTAAAAACACGATTCTTTCGATTTTTCTCAGAATCTTTGAGATTATGTGTAAAATGATATATACAAAAGTTTTATATCTTTTTAATTCTTACAATATTGCCATACAGCATTTTTCGATTGGAGGTTAACTTTCGCCGGAAATGATGAAAAACCACGCGTCCCTCTGCAGCCTTCCCCCTACATTTTACGTGGTTGGATTTTTGGTTCTTGTATTCCTGACGGCAGTATCTTCCCTTCCTCATCATTAGTTTTCTGTTATTAATTTTGTCCCTTTTTCATTTCATTTTGGGCTATCTGCAATGATCTATATACATAACAGTCATCTTTTACTTTCAACTAAACGCAAATCTTTCATAAATGTTAAGTTTGGTCTGTAGCAGAATTACTGTTAAAGTATAACCTTGTTATTATAGAGTTTGGTATGATACGGTGGATCTTAGGTAAGCGAGAAACGTTAAACATCTCAAGACTAGTTTACCTACTACTGCAAGTCTATCACATGGTAATACCGATTTGAAAAGAATAACCTTCAATGACTAGTAAATGTGTTTGTCGTTGCAAATAAAGAATTTCATGGAGATGCATTTCCTTCTCAGCATAAAATAAAAATAAATTTGCATTATCGGCCTGATCCTTGTTATCAGAAAGGTATAAGGCCAGAACTTGGGATACATTAGGCAACTGTATCACGAACTGCAACCAACAATAAAATAATGGAGACAGCAACTGACGTGATTGGCTGTACCAAATGGGGATTTTAAAATCTAATCGCCACAGAAATTAATATATTAACCGAAAATGAAACCCTACGCTGAATGCGCCAGGCACTTGTGATATGAGAGACATTTTCACTATTGTAGACGTTAGTTGTCCTGGATTCGTACATGATGCAAGAATATAGAAAAATTTATAGATTAGATTAATATTAGAAAGCAAACGAAAGAGTGTGCTAACTGATGATGACGGATACCGAATAGAGTCAAGTATCGTGACTCCATTTGCATTGTATTCTAAATTCGTGTGCTTGGTCTTCTTCGAGTTGGTTTGCTGTAACATTTACAGTAACACCAAAATCAATACCGACATTTGAAATAATCAGCTGTATTGAGAAAACAGCAAACCAACTCGAAGCAAATTAGCAAACGAATTTAGAGTACGATGCAAAATCGAAATAGAAAAGAATCACAAAATAAAAGCAATTCGCAATCTAAAAAACGATAAATCAATTATAATTCTACCTGCTGACAAAGGCAATGCAACGGTGGTAATGGATAAAAACGATTACAACACAAAAGTCAACAAACTGTTAAACACCGAGAATTACACTAGTTTAGAAACGGACCCAACAAAATCAATTGAAAATAAAATATACAAAATTCTATACAAATTTAAAAATGAGTTCGAAAAGAAAGAAAGAAGCAAACTGGCCTCACATTACAGTAAACCACCCCACTTTTACGGTCTACCAAAAATTCATAAAACAGACATTCTTTGAGACCTATCGTAAGCTCCATAAATTCACCATGCCATACTTTAGCAAAATTTCTCCTAAAAATTATAAATCCATTAACAGACAAAACGAATTCTTTCATAAAAAACAACCAACACTTATTTAGAAAAATTGCCAAACATCAAAACTAAAAATACATACGCAATGTTAAGTTTTGATGTAGTAAATCTCTTCACAAATGTCCCTGTAAATAAAACGCTTAATATGATAAAAAAAAAACTACAAATATTTGACAACCTTAAAAACAGAACAAAACAGTATATCCTCGATCATGGAGTTACTTGGTATATGCATCAATACCACATATTTTCAAATAAATGACCAATTCTACAAACAGAACTTTGGAATGGCGATGGGAAGTCCACAATCACCAATTTTTAGTAATATATTCATGGAGCAATTCGAGAAAGATGTAATATTCACACAAGAATTGAAACCACTAATCTGGTGGAGATACGTAGATGATGTCTATGCTATCTGGCCTCATAATACAGAACTGATTAAAAACTTTGTAGATTCAATTAATAAAATAGAACCAACTATTAAATTCACTTATGAATTACAGAAACATGGAAAACTTCCATTTTTAGATATTCTAGTTAGCAAAAACGATACAACTATTAATACATCAGTATACAGAAAACCAACACACACAAACAAATACTTAAACTTCGATTCAAACCATCCACACTGTGTCAAACGAAGAATTACCAAAACCATGTATGATAGAGCAAAATTAATATCATCAAACGAAGAAGTTTTTAAAAAAAAGAAAGACCTAATAAAAAACAAGTATCCTAAAGGAGAAATAGAAAAAGAAATAAATAAAGTCCCAAAAAGTAGAAAAGAATAAAACAGAAACAACGATACGCATCAAAAAATACTCTCAATACCATACATAAAAGGATTCTCCAAAAAATCCAATGAATAGAAAACAAATTTAAAATCAAAACAGTATTTAGAACCACCAATCCACTAAGAACACAACCAACAAAAACACAATGCAAAGTTCAAAAAACTGCATCTACAAAATACCGTGCGAATGTAACAAGTTTTACATAGGGGAAAGTTTCAGACCATTTGAAGTTAGATTAAAAGAACATAAATCATACACAAAAACTAGAAAATTTGAAAAGTCATAAAATAAGATGGAAAGACGCAAAAATTTAACTATAAAAACTAATCAGCTAATTTCACGTTAAGCATATTGGTTACCTTAAAGGGCCGCTCCCAGAGCGCAACACAGCTTGACAGTACTTATTCTTCTAAACTTTCAAATTTTCACTGAATGTATTTAAATCAAAGATATAGGTTTAATAAATATTATTTTAACTTATCTGTGTAAAAATAGAACTTTAAATCAAGGAGTTCTTTTATAAACTCCCTGTATATTAAAACCGGTATTAAATTTTTAGTCAAATTAAATAAAATGCTTTCCAAATACGATTCCATTGCTAGGGCACCTGGATATTCTTTACAAATATGCTGTTTACTTAGTTTTTTAAATAAATGCAAATAAAAATCCAACTTATACTTAAGCTATATTAACATAAAGTAATTTCAATAAAAAAAATTTCTAAAAAGAAAACCAACCTCATTCTGGCGGGTATTGCGACCTTTCCAAATTTTCTCATTTCCCATATTAAATTATTTGATATTTATAAATCCCAATTTCTGGAAATGTCGTTAGTAACAAATATAGAAAACCGTTAGATACTAACTTTTCGTTACATCATTTCATTGCCGATTTCAAACTACTAACTTCAATGCTTTTACCAATACTTAATTTTGCCAATAAAATTTGCATTTTTCCCAGGTATTAAGCAGCATATCAGGCGTGACGGGGTTGCAGCAAGAATCTTCTCCCTCAAATGAACAATGTCACGGATCTTCTCGGAATAAACAAGGTTTTTTACATGTACCCAAGAAAAGAAATCTAGTGGAGTCAGATCTTGGCTTCATAAGACCATGCAATCGGCACAATCGGTCCACGTCTCCCCATCCACCTGTCAGGAAAACGGAAGTTCTACGCATCATGGACACGGTTGCTATAGTGAGGTGGCGCGTCGTCGTCTTGGAAAACAATCGGCCCCTTTTTTAGTTCGATATCATCTATCTGTGGGAAAACGTATAGTTCAAGCATTTCACAATAAATATCCACATTAATTGTCTTCTCTGCGAAGATGCAAGGTCCTACGATACGATCATGCATCAAACGACACCAAACATTGACTTTGGGAGAGTCTTGCTGATGTTCTAGGAATTTACGTGGTGACTCAGGCCCCCACATCTTACCGTTGTGTCGGTTGACAGACCTACTTAAGTGAAAAGTCTCCTCATCTAAAATCATAACATTTTCTGGGACTTTCTCATTTTCTTCAATCCTGTTCAAAATGTAGACTGCTGAATCGAATCTTTTCACTTTGTCATTGGGCTTGATTTCATGCAGAAGTTGTATCTTATATCCAAGTAATTTAATCCTCATTCGCATCACTTTGTACACGGTAGACTTAGATATTCCCAATTCCAAACTTCGCCTTGCCAATGACTTTTTAGGGCTACGAATACAAGATGTACGAATCCGTTTTACATTCTGTTCAGAGACTGAAGGCACACCCGGTGGCTTAATTTTTAAGACACTACCAGTTTTCCGAAAGTGATTATACCCTTGCAGAATAATTTGGTTAGTAGGTTCATCACCGCCATATTCACGTCGATAATTGCGCTTAACTGTGATCACTGAACTCGATCAAATAAACCAAATCACACACTGAGCTTTCTGCTGTGGCGTAGCCATGAGTGGTGAATAGCGACTACCGGCCGGCGGAAGCAGTAGCACTCTTCTGCCAACACGATCGCTCCAAGGCCACGCACTGGGATCGAATATTAAGAGCTCATCACAGCAAGTTACCTACCATCTGCTGTAAAAGCGCGGGTTGGGGTGAGGTAGCATGGGGCGGGACGAAATGTCGAGATGCAGATATTTATTAGAAAAAGATATGAAGTTTAATATTCCGCTTACTTGGTTTATAAAGTGCCACGGAGCACATATAGATGGCAGTGTTGTGGAACTGGAACTAATTAGACCAGTTATAAACCTCACAGATATATTAATTATACTTACTCTCTAACGTTTATAACCAGTGAAAACCTTTGAAATTCCGATATCTAATGTAAAAAAATTATTAGGGAACAAGAAATTACAAGATTTAACATTCCTACATTTCCTGTATGTTTGTTGTGTTTTGTTTTGTATAGCATGTATTGAAACCATTTCTGTTTTACAATAGTGTGACATGGAAGTTCTGAATTTTTTCACGGCAGCACATTGCAGGTACACTTTTCTAAAAAATACTGATATTTGATTTATTCGATAAATAAAGTGAATTGTTGTGTGCAATTTTGATGAAATTTTATAAAAATTATTCACACATTTGGGAAAGTTACTGGTTTTGTTTAAATCGCTCTATTATCAGCAAAGAAAATTTTTTTGTAGTTAAAAAAAACCTAAATGACTTTACCACATACAATTATTTTATAAGTAACTTTTATTAAAACCGTTTTTAATTTGGGTGCCTAATAGAAAAGAAATTTGGATCTTTAGAAATTTCAAGATGGCCGCTACTGTGATGAGCTATTAACAAAACAATCTTAGCAATATACTGAACTCAAGTTCAAAACCCGAAAGTTTATTATTGGTTTAGTTTTTTAACTATATTTTTTAAGTCAAGGAGTTCTTTTATAAACACCCTGTATATTAGAGAAAGATAATACAATTTAGTAAATCATAGCAAGGGCGGCCAATGCAGCATCTGTCTTTTGTGTAAGGATAATATCAAAAGAGATTGTTGCGATAGACGATTTACAATTATGACAAGTAGGAAAAGCCTTTCAGGGTTAGTGATAGTGTAATGTAGTTTTTAGTATTTTACTATTTTATTTATTATTTTAATTTTTTTTAGTATTTTTATTCGGAATTTTTATATTTTCTTTTAAATTTCTGCCATGACAACCCACTCTCACGCCACTGCAGTTAACCGACACATCCTTATATTGTACGGAGTCGTTCTCGCCCCTTCAGAAGAGATTTAAATTTATTAACTTAACGCTCACTTTACGCATAACTACCTCCTCTTTAGATGCGTATCATATTCTACTGTGGATGTACATTAACTTTTTTAATAGGGTATAACTTTTTTTTTTATCAAAGTTTAGCCTTCACTTTCTTTTCTTAATGTTAACAGAATAGAGGCAGAATATTTCGTCACCAGTATAGAAATTGTCAATGTTGTTCACAAACAAATGGATTACCATCAAGCAAAGATACAAATATGGTCGCTTTGCCGCTGATTATGTTGTTTTCCCGTAGGGCATACGGTATCTATGCATGTCATTTTCGTACCATACGCATGCAAGTAAATGCCACGAAATGATGTAATGGTCACAGACATCACATTTACTAATTATTGGTTAGATTGACGCGAATCATCGTGGATTAAAGCATTTAAACGGCGTTCATCAGTCTGATAGCCTTTCTGCCTCGGAGAATTTTTTCATACTTTACTTTGAAAAGAGGATAACCGTTTATTGCCGATTGCCGTGCCTTTTCGATAACATTTTCTCTGTACACAGCTTTAATGTTTCAAACCGCATTTGATGCTTTGATAAATCGCAACTCTATTCAAGTGAAACCGAAGAACCCGATCATAAAATGCTTCAAATATGCACAATACAATACACAACCTCAAGCACAGTAGTGAAACAACAAGTGGATTGCGCTTATTTAAAAGGTACCAACCCCTAAATTACGATTTTTGAGATTAAAGTACCAAACGCCAATAAACACTAAATATTACTTTGTTTAAAAATATCCAAGCGCCAAACTTATTGGTAGCGGCCTTTTTGAGTTAGTGTCCCAAGTTGCTTAACACACATCTGCTGATTACTTATTTATCTAAAGGGATCCAAGTAGCAGGAGTCCTATAGATTAAATAATTGAGGCGGTTGGTTCCTTTTTGACAACAAAACATATGGTTTCTGAGAGTGACTGGTTCAGCTGGTTGAAGGGTTGTTTTTGTTTTAACCCTTTATAGGATGGTGGCTTTTATACAAGCCACTTACATTTAGGTTGACTACTAGCATACTTTACGTGGGACTGTCTTTCTTAATGCGCATGCATAGTCTAATAGGTTGTCTGTAAACGTTAGGTGTGCTCCATCGAAGTCACTATTAAAACTACCGGCATCCCCACCATACAATAACTGTACTTCTCCTAAGATACTTGCTTTGTCTCAACAGTAACCTTCTATTCCAAATATTATGCATACAAATTTTTCTCAGTTCTGCTTACCCCAAAATCATCCATCCATATAATAACTTATTCGTAGTAACGGTACCTTTTATTTAAATAAGCACTACCTTGTGCAATCACTTTACTAACTTCCGATCCGCTACTACAACTTTTATACTTTCAAATAAGATGTTTAATGTAACATTACTGAACACACAAATTCTAACCGAAAGCTTTGACCATTATGTAGGTCTGAACCCGTATTCAGAACTTGATGAAAGGAAAGAGTTTTAATATATTCTCCTGGGTATTTATATTATTCCAAAAACCCCCCCAGTGGAACCCGTTTCAAGAGAAAAGCTTATTTTCAAAGCTGTTTCCTAAAAATTGTAATGTAACGAACACTGAGTTTTGAAAAATTTCCCCCGTCCGTCGTGCTGTTTACTAGAATTTAGCTTACCACCATCACGATCGCGCATTTCTTGAAAACTTTTGGTTTTCATCAATGATAGAATTTTCTGTCGTCACAGCGTTCCACTTATTGGCTTTTATCTCTGTTCTACACATATCTGTTGTCTCCTTTAAAACCCCTCTTGAGTTACAGAAAATCGATATTGTAGACGTCCTTTGCCTAGTCCACGTGTATACCTTACGTGAGTTCTATCTAACGCTTGCTTTATCTGCTTCTCTATCTATCTTACATTATTAATTGTTCATTCCAGTCACTCCTTAAGATATTTGTTATTTACCAGTTTATACAAATCGACCGTTGAAAACAATTTCTATGGAATTCTATATTAACGTTCGTTTCAAATTCTCTGAACGTAACATTTAATCAACAGGTGTTTTTCGAAATTATCGACCGTTTAAAAATAACAATTCCTAGATTTTCTGCATCATTGTATCGGTGTAAATGAACGTTGACTTTTAAAACGACTACATTTGCGTTAGAAATTATTTATTTTCTTATGCAAACACTCCCTTTTTGCTTTCATGCGTTTGATTAAAAGAAATTATAATTAATTATGCGCATCCTTGAACTTTTAAGGATTTTAAAGCTTTTCTTCTCTTATGTAATTTTCAGATTCCAATTTAAATATAAAAATACTTAAATACCCTTCCGTTTCAATTATATATATTAATTAATTTGGAGCGTAAATATTTTGCTCCTGTTTCTATATACACGGTTGCTAAAATTTCATTGTCTACACCTATTTATCCTTTAAATCTACAACAATATATATATATATATATATATATATATATATATATATATATATTGATATGATAAAGCCGTACTCGGCGCTGTGACGTTTTTACTTAACGCCACCGCTCTGTGTTCTCACTTCAAATTTAATCTTACTAATTTTATTATTATGTCACGGCTAGCCCTTTCTAATCTACACATAGTGCACTACGTTACGATGATCAATTTTTCTCTTCTCCGCCCCTTTATGATTATTTGTTTGAATTGATAAAACGAAGTCAATTAATTTCATATAATGAAAAAAAATATTATTTACAATTTTTGAAAAATATTTAAATGCACTCTTCAATCAATCAATATCATACGTATCATTTATCCCAAAATTTATATGCTTTGAATTCAATTTAAAGTCACCAGAAACTATCCTTTCTACCAAAGAAACCTGGTACGATCTAGACCCTTTATAATATATTACGTAAGTTTACGTATGCAATGTTTGTTGTTGACTTCATCACAAGTTTTATATAAATTGAATAAATTCAGTATTGAAATTTAAATAGAAAAATATCTTAAAATTAAATAGATCTGACCTGCTACAGGTTGTTCGGGTTGTGGATCAACACCCCTTTGTTGTCCTCATTCGTCTATCACTGCTCTGCTTAGTCGAACTCTTCGTTTTCCATAAATTACTTCGTGCTTCTTTAATTTATACGCCTTGAATCTCGCAACTCAAAATTGTACCAAAAATATAATTATCGACGCTGATTTGAAATATTATATTGACCCAGATTTGAATTATTGAGAAATACTCCACACATTCGAAATGTTATATTATAGATTCGAAATGTTATACCATAGATTCAAATTATTGCCAACGCAAACTTGAATTACACCACAAATTTGAAGCCCTATTATTATAAATATTTAGTTTAAATCAATTACCCCAAATTCTACTCACGTTAAACGGCAAAAAAGTCTTCGTAATCGTTGCACTATTAGCACTGTAACATACACATGATAGTCTATTATATTTAAATTACGCGTGACTTTCTGGTTGACAGTAACGCAGCTTCGCCCTGCCTGAGTTGTAAACCGACTCGTTTTATCATTGTTCTGTGTTATGTATATATATATATATATATATATATATATATATATATATATTATAATGTCTAAGGGAGCTACTAAGAGTTATAAGGGTTGTTTAGTACAAAATAGTATATGCCAAACAAAAATAATCCACATATTTGATCACATAAACTTAAAAATGTATGTTTGCCGTATTTTATGTATACTAAAATACCATTCAAATATAGTAGTTGAAATTAAGTGCCAAAAGGCAATTTTAAAATGACTAAGTGACGTAATAAGATGTGCAGTGCTCAAGGGTATATACCGAGTTTGAATTTTAAAAGCCTTTGAAAGTACATTTGCCGTCCAAAAGCCGGATACGTCTATGAATGTTCACTATCAACATGCATCCAGGGTCAAGTATAATTTATTTTGGTTTCATTTTCTATAGAATCAACTTTTGGACAATATTTGTAAACTCAAAATTATTAGTTATAACAACGTAAAATATGATTGGTGGAATGTAAAGATTTAGACATATATTAGAATTTAATGTGATTATGAAATTGTATAAAAGACATGAACTTTGGTATGTGCGACACGAACGTAGTTATTTGTTATGAACTTTAAGATGTAGTAGGCTAGTTGAGGGTTAACATGGTCGCCTTAGACAGTAAACAAAGGGGATTTTTTTCGAACCAATTTTGTAAAAAGACGTGTTTTCATAACTGTGCTAATTTGTATACAGATATTTAAAAGTAAATAAAAATAGTTGTTTTAAAAGGAGTTTTCAATTGAATAAAGTGGTAAAGAAACAAGCATCGAAAGTATAAAGTGAATAGTAGTGATTGTGCGACGGTAAAATATTGGATTTGGAGAGTGGTTTAAAGGCAGCAGGTCAGCGAGTGGTTATATAAATTTGAAGTGATATTGGAGAGCGGTTTAAAAGGTAGCAGGACATCGGGAGTGGATATACATAGGAAAGAAGCTGGATATTGGAGAGCGGTTTAAAAGGTAGCAGGACATCGGGAGTGGATATACATAGGAAAGAAGTTGGATATTGGAGAGCGGTTTGAAGGTAGCAGGAGCATCGAGCAAAAGAAATATGAACGAGCAGATTGGGATTAGATACGGAGAAGCGGACGGATTTATAGAGAAAACAAGGATTCGAAGCGGAGATTAGCACAAGGGAAGTTGTAGCACTGATTTTTCTAAATTCTAAATTTGGGTTAATCATTTCAGGTATTGGGGAGCAGTTAAAATTCAAGGACACCTGGAAGCGGCACGAAAATTCAAGAACATCATTGTGAAGACGCATACGGTGATAAGGATTTTGAGCCAGCATTCAGGAAGGCATCAACGGAGTATAGACCAGGTGAGTGTTTAAATATATCTTTAATACGTCAAAAAGTCATACAAATTTTGGTTGTAATTGAATTTGGCACATAGCAACTTTGATCTTATTAGAAAATTTGGCATATACAAAAGTAGAGTATCAATTTTAGTAGTAAAACAAAAGAGTGCACTTTGGTTGGACTTAGCACATCTACTTATAACGGAACCCACTATAAGTAGCTTGAACACCCTGAGATTAAGAGCTTAAATAGTCGAGGCATTGCAATAAATAATTAATTAAAGAACCAACCAAACGGTGCAAGTACGGGGCGTGCATTAGGTGTGCACATTTTAAAAGTTTATAAAATAAAGGGTAGAATATAGGTGGAACTCAAAGTAGGGCGGTTTAATATATGTTTAAACCCAAAGGGGGGCGGTATAAAATATGTGGCAAATCAACGTGGGGCTGAAAAAGGCTAGATTGAGTTGAAATTAGACAGAAATAGTAGTAGGACACGGGAGCCTGAGATTAGGTGGGGCCCGTAGTTAGATATTTTCAGGCATACGAGTTAAAGGACAGGCTGCAGAGATGACGGACCCAGCAATGAAACGGATTACGAGATCGGGACTGATATACGGAATTGAAGCAGAAATCACGACACTAAACGATGAACTTAGGACACAGGACATAGAGCTAGACGCAGGAGGAGACATCCAGGAGACGGAGGCGAGGCAGACAGACCCGGAGGCGTCAGACAAGGACACGGACCAGCCGACGGCACCGGAGGTAAGAGTTGCAGAAACCGCCGGAACCCAGGACCTAATACGACTCATAATGAGTTTGCACGAAAAAGTTGAACAGTCAAATACAAATTTATCGAACGATTTTAAAACTTCACAGACAAATTTATCGAACAAATTTGAAACGTCACAGATTGAACAAAAGAGGCAAATACGCATCTAACTAATAAAATAACGACTTTAACAAACCAAATTGAAGAATCACACACCGAACTGAGAAACGAGTTTAGGACGTCACACGCGGAACTAATTAAAAGTTTTTCAGAGTCATGCGCGAAACTAAAAACGGATATAACTAACATGACTGCAGAAACACACACGGAACTACAAACGGACGTAACAGACAAAACTGAACAGTCGCGGACAGAGGTAAAGACATCACACACGGAGAAACAAACGGAGTTAACAGACCAGACTGCAGAAACACATACGGAACTACAAACGGACCTAACAGACAAAACCGAACAGTCGCGGACAGATGTTAAGACCTCACACGCGGAACTACACACGGAATTAACAGACCAATTTGCAGAGTCGCGGACAAAGGACGAACGCAGGACTAAGCTACAAGACAACGAAGACCGCGTAGACGACGAGACTAAAATTACACGGGTACAATTGCAGGGACGGACACAGCACTTGACACCGAAATTGGGCGCGGACGACATGGTATTACTACTCACAGGACAAGTGGTACTAAATGTAAAAACACTGCGAGAATTTTTAAGCGTTATGAGAAATTTCGATTTGGCAACGGCACTGGAGGCAAAAACACGGACTAGTCATTGGGATCAAAACCGGGGTTATAGGGATGACAACCGACGACATACGTACCACGAACAGCGACCCAACCATAGACAGGACAATTTCCATCACGAACATCGACCCAGCTACCGACAGGACTATTTTAACCACGGACACCGAAATCACTGGGGACACGACGGAAACAGGAGACCATACTACAATAGGGAACACCGGGAGAACGACTTACAAAGACAAAACAGGTACTAGCGCGACGACAACGCGGATGACGGTCGAAATACAGGGGGCGGTACGCAGAACGGATACAGCCGGACGGACAGGGACGCGAATGTCCACCACATAACGACCAGCGCAAGGACTCAGGACACGGATCAAATTGAAGTGGTGCAGATACACGAGGCACCCGCAAAAAAAAAAAACGCAAAATTTTGGAAGAATAAATGTATAGGATTAAAGGTCGACGTGGTTTATAGTTTAAAAGACTTGTTGTTAAATAATTATAATTTGAATAAAAAGAACCTTTTGTTCATTAATATTAGTTTAAGTGAGTGTTTATATGTTGCTTTAATTGATAGTGGTTCACAGTTGTCGCTGGTAGATGAGAGGGTGGTGATAAAACATGCTGATTTTTTAAAAGGAAGAATAGAAGCGATTGATGGGGTTAATTTATGGTCGGCAATGAATAAAAAGTTAACTACGATTTATAGGATCATCCGTGTACCGATATTTGTAGGGGATAAAAATGCAGGAGAGGCAGAGTTTTTAATTACAAAGGGGTTGCATATAGATTTCATATTAGGAATGGATTTTATAGAGGATTTTGGATTGAATATAGATGGTAAGGATAGGTCGATTCGAATATTTGATAAAGATAAGTTATGGATGGTGTCTGCGGTTAGTGAGGAATATAGGAATGGAGATAATATAGATAAGTCGGGATTAGGAATGGATAGGACAAGTGATTATAGACAGGTTAAAGTACGATTATGTAATATGTTTGCGAGATTAATTAAGGATGAACAGATTGGAAAAGTGAGTAGTGAGATAAAGGCGAAGCTAGAAGAATTATTTAATAAATATGTAGGGTTATTTAATGAAGAGCCAAGATTGGCGAGGCGATATATGCATAAGTTAGAGGTCACGGAAGACAACGGGTTTAATACAAAGGTGTATCCAATTCCGTTTGCTATTAGAAATAGGGTTAAAGCCGAGATTAACAAGATGTTACAAGATGGAATAATAGAACCAGCGAAAACTCAATATGTGAACCCGGTAGTTATTGTTCCTAAACCAAATAAAAGGGATATAAGGATTTGTTTGGATGCGAGAAAGTAGAAATTCGATTACGAAACCGCAGTATGAACAACCGCAGGGGTTGGATAATTTGTTGTACAAAGTGTACGAGATGAAGTTTTTCAGTAAATTAGACTTAAAAAATTCATTTTGGTTAATTCCGTTGCATGAAGACCGTAAGAAGTTTACAGGGTTTAGTATTGAAGGAGAGATTTACATGTTTTCTGTAGTTCCGTTTGGGTTAAGTAGTTCTTCAGCAGCACTTGTAAGGGCCATGCAGAAGCTGTTTAACGAGTATGAATGTTTCTGTTCGCACTATGTGGATGATTTGTTGATTTTTTCAAGGAACGAACAAGAACACCTGGAGCATTTAGAAAAGGTGATCCAGAGGCTGGACGAAGAGGGTTTGAAGTTGAACGTGGAGAAATGCGAGTTGTTCAAGAACAAAGTTACATATTTAGGGTTTGAAATCAGTGAAAATGGGATGAAAATTTGTAATAAAAGGTTGGACGAGTTGAAAAAGATTGCTCAACCAAAGAACGTGAGAGGATTACGAGGATTTTTAGGGGTTCTAAATTATTATAAACGATTTATACCGCGATATTCTGAGTTGTGTGGGCCGTTGGTGAGTTTATTGAAGAAAAATGAAAGATGGAAATGGACTGCTGATCGAGAGAAGGCGTTCCAGGATTTAAAAGTGCATTTTATAAAGAGTTGTCATTAAAATATCCAAATTTCAAAGACGAATTTATTTTAAGAACGGATGCGTCGAAATATGCGATAGGGGCTGAGTTGGTGCAGATCCAGGACGGAGCTGAGGTACCAATTGTATTTATTTCCAGGGTATTAAAAGACTGCGAAACCAGATATGCGACGGCAGAGAAGGAAATGTTGGCTATAGTATATGCAGTGAAAAGTTGCGTTTTTATCTGCTAGGTAACAAATTTTTAATAGAATCCGACAACACGGTGGTAACATTTATGAAGAAAAAGGAGTTTCTAAACAGCAGGTTGTACAGATGGGCGTTAGTATTACAGGAATACGATTTTGAAATCAAGCACAAGCCAGGCAAGGAGAATGTGACGGCGGATTTTCTAAGCAGACCGCAGGTGGAAAAAAATAAAGACGTGAAGGATTGTTTAGTTGCTTTGCAGGAGTTCAGGGGTGTTGGTCGGTGGACGAATGCCAAGCTAATGGAAACGCAAAGGCACAGTGAGGTGAGCTCGATCCGCGAGAGATTAACAAGCGAAAATGTGGAGGAGTACCGTGGATTTACCATCGTAGGGCAGTTCGTAGTAAAAAGGATAGGTGAGGCAGAGCTGGTAGTGGTATCCAGAGACGCGGCTGTGGAAATTATAGATGAAATTCATTTAAATTTTGGACATATAGGTATAAGAAAAACATTTTTGGTATTCAGGGAGGCGTTTTATGCACGGAACGATATCACGGTGGTTAAAGAAAGGTTTAATCGTTGCAAAATTTGTATCTTAGGGAAAGACAAGAACGTGGTGTTGCAGAATGTACCGATGAGTGTGAGCGTGAGCGAACCATTGGAATTGGTAGCTATTGATTACTTAAGCAACCTGATTACGAGTGAACAGGGGTATCGGCACATATTAGTAATGGTGGACGTTTTTTCAAAATTTGTTAAATTATTTCCGGCAAGGCGAAGCAACACGGTGCATGCTTTACAGTCGATTAAAGAATTTGGAAACCAGGTAGGGAGAATGGAAAGGATTTTGGTAGACAACGCAACTTATTTTAACAACCAAAGATTTAGGAACGGGTTAAATCGAGCGCACATTAAGGTGTCATTTAGCAGTATACGGCATCCGAAAGCAAATCCATGCGAACGATATATACAAGAGGTAATAAAATATCTACGGTTAGCAACGCAAGAGCACCATAATAGATGGGTTAGATATCTGCCGCAGATTGAAAATTTCATGATTTGTGTACCGAGTTCAGTTACAAAAACGTGTCCGATAACATTGATTCGGAGGATTATACCAGCAAGGCCATGGAGGGAAGAAGTCGAGGTACAAGACATCACAGAGTTGTTGGGCAGTGTTAGACGTAGGATCGAAAGGATGCAGCGTAGGGATATCGAGCGAAGGTGTAGCAGGATCAAAAAAAGGACAACTTTTGAAATAGGAGATATGGTGGTTGTGAAAAGTTTAAGAGTTTCGAACCGCGACAGGAACATTTGCGCGAAGTTGTTGTTTCCTTATGAAGGGCCGTACAAGATTACGCGTATTTTTGCGGAAGGAAATACATTTGAATTAGCTACTATGACGGGGGAATATCGTGGGCGTTTTCACTTGGAAAATCTATTCCCATATAAGGTTGTACAGGAAGAGGGTTTAGTAGAATAGTTGTTATATAGTTCATGCGACGGAAAGTTTGGTTTTGTTTTAGTTTATAAGTTAGGTTAGTATGTAGCATAGTTATACAGACATGTTGAGAATTAAAACAGGGGTTGAATAATTAAAATATGTAGGAATCCGAAAAGGGGTTTGTGTAAAAAGGTGAGAGGGGGTTTGATTTTAAATAAAACAAGAAATTATGCACACCAGGAAAGAGTAAAGCCGACGCAATTTCCAATTTCATTCAAAATCAGTGGGGCCAATATAATGTCTAAGGGAGCTACTAAGAGTTATAAGGGTTGTTTAGTACAAGGTAGTATATGCCAAACAAAAATAATCCACATATTTGATCACATAAACTTAAAAATGTATGTTTGCCGTATTTTATGTATACTAAAATACCATTCAAATATAGTAGTTGAAATTAAGTGCCAAAAGGCAATTTTAAAATGACTAAGTGACGTAATAAGATGTGCAGTGCTCAAGGGTTTATACCGAGTTTGAATTTTAAAAGCTTTTGAAAGTACATTTGCCGTCCAAAAGCCGGATACGTCTATGAATGTTCACTATCAACATGCATCCAGGGTCAAGTATAATTTATTTTGGTTTCATTTTCTATAGAATCAACTTTTGGACAATATTTGTAAACTCAAAATTATTAGTTATAACAACGTAAAATATGATTGGTGGAATGTAAAGATTTGGACATATATTAGAATTTAATGTGATTATGAAATTGTATAAAAGACATGAACTTTGGTATGTGCGACACGAACGTAGTTATTTGTTATGAACTTTAAGATGTAGTAGGCTAGTTGAGGGTTAACATGGTCGCCTTAGAGAGTAAACAAAGGGGATTTTTTTCGAACCAATTTTGTAAAAAGACGTGTTTTCATAACTGTGCTAATTTGTATACAGATATTTAAAAGTAAATAAAAATAGTTGTTTTAAAAGGAGTTTTCAATTGAATAAAGTGGTAAAGAAACAAGCATCGAAAGTATAAAGTGAATAGTAGTGATTGTGCGACGGTAAAATATTGGATTTGGAGAGTGGTTTAAAGGCAGCAGGTCAGCGAGAGTGGTTATATAAATTTGAAGTGATATTGGAGAGCGGTTTAAAAGGTAGCAGGACATCGGGAGTGGATATACATAGGAAAGAAGCTGGATATTGGAGAGCGGTTTAAAAGGTAGCAGGACATCGGGAGTGGATATACATAGGAAAGAAGTTGGATATTGGAGAGCGGTTTGAAGGTAGCAGGAGCATCGAGCAAAAAGAAATATGAACGAGCAGATTGGGATTAGATACGGAGAAGCGGACGGATTTATAGAGAAAACAAGGATTCGAAGCGGAGATTAGCACAAGGGAAGTTGTAGCACTGATTTTTCTAAATTCTAAATTTGGGTTAATCATTTCAGGTATTGGGGAGCAGTTAAAATTCAAGGACACCTGGAAGCGGCACGAAAATTCAAGAACATCATTGTGAAGACGCATACGGTGATAAGGATTTTGAGCCAGCATTCAGGAAGGCATCAACGGAGTATAGACCAGGTGAGTGTTTAAATATATCTTTAATACGTCAAAAATAGTCATACAAATTTTGGTTGTAATTGAATTTGGCACATAGCAACTTTGATCTTATTAGAAAATTTGGCATATACAAAAGTAGAGTATCAATTTTGTAGTAAAACAAAAGAGTGCACTTTGGTTGGACTTAGCACATCTACTTATAACGCAACCCACTATAAGTAGCTTGAACACCCTGAGATTAAGAGCTTAAATAGTCGAGGCATTGCAATAAATAATTAATTAAAGAACCAACCAAACGGTGCAAGTACGGGGCGTGCATTAGGTGTGCACATTTTAAAAGTTTATAAAATAAAGGGTAGAATATAGGTGGAACTCAAAGTAGGGCGGTTTAATATATGTTTAAACCCAAAGGGGGGCGGTATAAAATAATATATATATATATATATATATATATATATATATATATATAGGCTCTTCCCACTTACATGTGGGATGGGTTTTCAAGCAGTCTTGCAGATATCTCAACTAACCAGATCTTTAATATTTCCTGCATTTCGAAGTTGGTTTTGATGTAATTTCTTCGGTTTTCCGTGTAATATTTATTTGCTATAGATACCATGTTATCCTTGCCAGACTTTCAACTTTAAGCCTGTTGTTTTGTATAGATATCGCCTTATGGATAACTGAACAAAATAAATGATGTAACTTCAATGCTGTTTTCGTTTATGTTTTTTTATGCGTGTTTGAAACTGCATTTTCTTATCAAAAAATGTTTATTGTTTTAGCGTAATTGCATAAAGCTTTGTTAGGTTTTATCACTTATTTTCGGCGTCTTTATTTTATAACTAACTAGAACACTTCTCAATGCGTGTTTAATTACATGTACTAACATTTCTCTTGGATACGCGTTCTGTTGTTGAAAGCTATGCTCACTGGCATCGTTTAAAGCTAATTACGGTCTATATACAGGGTGTTAAATGCTTGCTATTTACATAATGTATGAATTACCTAACTTTTCTGTTAAATACGCGTTCTGTTGTTGTAAGATATGCTTACTTGCATCGCTTAAAGCTAATTACGGTCTATATACAGGGTGTTAAATGCTTGCTATTTACATAATGTATAAATTACCTAATTTTCTGCTAAATAAATGCAGTTTTCTAATTCTCATTGCAATTTATGGTTACTACACGACTCTTGCTATTCAATACACCCCTAAGCAACCCCTTATCACAGCAATATATATATATATATATATATATATATATATATATATATACACACACACACACACACACACACACACACACATATGTGGCTATAATACTGGACACCAAACAATAGCATTTGTTGTATATTATAGATGGTTGGTAGCTATTATATGTGCCACCCAAAATATCTAAATTCAATAAATTTTTTTGAAACATAAGCTTGAAAATTTTTAAGTTGTTAATGTAAGAGTCTAAATTGTTAAAATCCGGATCACAATATTATAGGAAAAAGTGGCCCTATAAAGGGTTAAATGCAATGTTTGTTTATAAAATGAATAAACGAAGTGCTTTGATACTGGCTCGTGCTTTAGGAAAGTCAAGTGTTACAGCTGAAGCTTTTAATGAGATAAACATTAGCCATGTAAGTACTTTAACAGAATTTTTGAGGTTAAAAATTTTGTGAAGAATTTTATTTTTTAGTGTTGTTAATAAAATAACATATAAAGCTGTCGTTATTACACAAATAATATAAATACCGTTTCTAGAGTCCTTTGCCTAGAGATGAAGAGGGGTTGGGACATATTAACACATCAAAAAATATTCAAACTGTTGTTACTTACTGGTAGTGATTACAATAGCGGCCACAACACGTTCAATGTAAACCCAAATATCTCTTTACCCATAGAGTATGTAAGTAAAATAAATGAGTTATTTACCTGTCTTTCTCTAAATACATACTAAATTTTAGACAAATACAAGCGACTTTGAATACTTTAGTGACTTTGAAGATTCTTGAAGCGAATTTGACTCAGGCAATGAATTGCTAGAAAATTGTGAATCTAGTTCAAGCTCAGAAAAGAATTTAGAAGGAACAAGAAGAAATGGAGAACTACTTTGGAAGAGGTTAGATTTTAAAGGAAGGCCCAGAAAAGCGAGAAAACCAATATACTCAGGACAGACATTTAGAAGCAGAAAGAAATTAAAAGACTCCAATAAGAAACATTACACCATTAAAGGAAAATTGGTAGAAGCTAAAATGTTTATAGACTTTTTGTGTAATTGTACGCTGAAATGTAATGAAAACATAGCACTAGAAACTAGAAAATTGTTTTTGAAAAGTACTGGGGTTTAGAGAGCTACAATGCTCAGACTGCCTACATAGCAGCCACAGTTAGACAACATGGAATAAAAAGAAAACAAAATAAAGCAAGCAATAGGAGGCAAAAAACACGAGTTTATGAAATCAATAATATTAAAGTCTGTAGGGACATATACACTAAAACATTACAGATTTTGCCAAATAGAGTAAATACGGCTTTAAGTAAACTTAAAACAGGCACGATTAAAGACGAAAGAGGTTTTAAGTGTGGTGGATATAACAAATTAAGTGAAGAAACCAAAAATAAAGTTATAAAGCAGATAGAAAGATTTCCTAAGCATATTTCTCATTACACTGAGGCTTGATTTTTGGCACCTTACCTTACATTAAACAAGATGTTTAGCTTATACATAGAAGAAGAGCCGGACCATAAAGTTGGATTTTCTTCAAAGAAAAGTATATTCTATGAAAACTTCAATTTAAGGCGCAAACCCTCTGTGAAAGACATATGCAATTTGTGTGATAATTTTAAAGCCAAAATTAAAAATGGTCACCAGAATAGGACAGTCAGAGAGGAACAAACATTGCAACATGATGAACATTTAATACAAACAAAAGCAGCACGCGATGCGATGAAGTATGACATGGAGTTGGCAAAAACAAATGTGAAACTCGAGTCTGCAATTTATGACATGGAAAAAGTTTTGGGGCTACCAAAATTCCCCACTACTATAGTATTTTACAAAAAAACAATTGTCTATTTATAATGAAGGAGTGCATATGGCTTCTAATAATACACCTTATTGTTTTGTTTGGAAGGAGGGAACTGCCGACAGAGGAACACAAGAAGTAGGTTCTTGTCTTAAAAAATTTATAGATATGTATTTGACCTCAGAAACACCGGAATTAATATTATGGTCTGATTCCTATGGTGGGCAAAATAGGAAAATCAAAATTCTTTTACTATTAAAAGCTGTTTTACAGTCTCATCCTTCATTAAATATAATTTTCTCAAATACTTGCTGCCCGGTCATAGTTTTTTGCCGAACGACACCGACTTTGAAGAAATAGAGAGGTCTTTAAAATACCAACTACGCGTATACACTTTAGATGAGTTTAAAAAAATGATACAGATGTTTTCAAAAAAGAATAAATTTGTTGTTGTCGAAATAGCAAAGGAAGATTTTCTTGGAAAGTTGAAAATAGAACAGTCGATAACTAACCGAAAAATATATGTAAATGGAGAGAAAGTTAACTGGCTTCAAGCTCGAGTAATAAAGCTTACTAAAGAATGTCCTTTTTCAATATTCATGAAAAACGCCCATAAAGTCAAAGAAGAATTTAAAGAAAGTAATATAAATGAGATAAGGTCGTCCGGCTACTTATAATCGTTTTGGGTTAAAACTTTTTGAGCTCTATCCAAACGGAAAAGAAATTTCTGCAAAAACTTAAATCTAACGGATTTTAATGATGATGTAGAGGCATTTGGCGAAAACGTCGATTTTATCCTTGAAACAGAAGACCAATAATAATTTTTTCAACTAAAAACTGTTACTTTGTATTTAATATAATTTTTTACATTTCGCGTTAGTATTAAAGCGATTACAGCACCCAAATAGTTGCTGTAATACACCTCTTTCCCGCCTATGTATGTTATGTAGTTCTGTTCCTGGTCTCAAGTGCCCAAAAAATAACAAAATAAGTAATATTTACATAACAATGGCTTTATGTGCCATAGTATTTTGCATTATCTAAGAACCATTAACAATGCCCAAAAGAACCCATATGCAACATTTAAATTGTATCAAAAAGGAACCAAGCGTCATTTTAAACCACAACACAAGATGGAAAAATAAAATTCTAAAAAATTTATTAAGATCTTTTAAGTTAACATGTTTCCTTTAATAAAACTCCTAGGCAAAGCTGTTACAAGTACAATTTGATTTTTCAAATTATAAAACTTTAACAGCAATTTTCTCGCAATCAGAAAATGGCGGTTGGTACCTTTTAGATAAACGCTATCCAAGTATATAAAGACAAATTTTCTCACAAGCTCTTATCAAACGTAGAGCTGTCACGTCAGCAAATAACACTACGAATCAAATGATTGCATCTGATTTCTTATTGCAGTTCTATAAAGGTTAAATTGCATACACTAGGGGTTATGTTTTTTTAAATACTAATTAAAGTACACAAGGTATAAGATTCGCTCTACGTGTTTCATTGTGGTATTATCGGGTGCACAAAGGGCTTATAAGGATGTGCCATTGGGAACATAAGCATAATAATTTTTCAGTATAAAATTCACATAAATCTCATACCGAAACTTACAATAAATTCCTTGTTTGTGATGCATATTAAATTAAAGTTCATTTAGTTTCAATAATAGCTTCATTAAAATAATTGCATTTCTGGAATATTTGAAATGAAGAGCACAAAAAAATATATTACTGAAAAGTTATCCACTATATTACCTGCATTGAAATTCGCATCACGACAAAATGAAATTTAATTTTAGAGAACAATTACCAAATAATAGGTTCTGCAACTCTGCTAATGTTCTGGTTAAAAATTCAGTGCACACAAAAACCGAACAATCACCACAAACTGTTAAGCTTTAAAATACTAATAAAGTGTAACCCTGTTATAACCGCAAAAACAATAGGAATTCCGAAATAGTCCATCTGAACATGTAGCAAATACAATAACCCAACCCGGGGGCCCGGGCGCCCCCAGTGGCGCCGGCTGCATTCCCCACGTGCCCCGATAAATCACAGAGCCCCCGCTAGGCGTCTCACGAACACACAAACAATGAAACAATAGGGGAAATAAAACACGGCGACATCACTTTGTTTATTCCGTATAATTGTTGGCGTGCATGTCCTACCTCAGGGAGATTGATGAAGCTTTTACCTCTTACCCATTTATCTGCTTATTACTAAATTCCCGAACCATTTTTTCTCGGGAATCTGGGACGTTCTTTTAAAGCGCTAGGTATTAATTCTATAACACGAAGTTAAATAAAGCTCAGGAACATTTCGTAAAATAAGAGGTACATGATTTGTAAGTACATACAAAAGACAAATTTTAGTTGTGGCTGACATGCATTAACATTCAAATGCAAAACTACCCAAAATGGTTTACAACGTAAAAGCAATAGCAGATCTAGTAGAACACCCACCTACAACTTTTAGTAGTGCTATAAATATGTCTTAACTGACAAACTCTCAAGATTCTTTAGGTCACTTACAACTGTGTGAAACAGCAGACCCCTTATAGAGAGGCCACCATGATATTCTTCAGGAATATGTTTGTCAACAGAGATATTTTGTGTAAATACGAGCAAAAATACTGCTACGCTGAATGTAACCTACCCTTACATAAGAATAATAGCAAAAATGTGACAGAGAATGATGACTTTGTAACTGAATAGGATGACAACCTAATTTAAGCTTGTTAAGCTATAGAACTTTTTCAGGGTGGATGTGTTAGGGCATTTGTTAGTATTTCCTGAGCAGTATCAAAGATCCATAGATCTTTGGTAGTGTATTTTTCCGATAGTTACTCTTGTTCTATTTTAACTACTCCTAAATCAGTAATTTAAAAATTTTCCTTTCTAAATTTAACAGTTTCTACGGTAAAACTTTAGTTGCTGAATTCTGAAAGCTTTTAAGCTCAAAATTGGATATTAAGACAAATTATGAAAAAGTTATTTTATACATTTCACAGGAAAACAAATGGT
This sequence comes from Platerodrilus igneus, assembly GCA_036346225.1. Taxonomy (NCBI): domain Eukaryota; kingdom Metazoa; phylum Arthropoda; class Insecta; order Coleoptera; family Lycidae; genus Platerodrilus; species Platerodrilus igneus. The sequence continues at coordinate 7,561,697 of JARFIW010000800.1, forward strand.
GCTCTAATTAATGATATTTAAAATGTGCGTTATATCAAAAAATATTCAACCAAATCATTAGTAAAACACCCCAATTTGTTTTTCAGAACAGCCCCGTTTAATAAGATGCTGGTAGCCATAATTTTAATATTTATATGAAGGTTAGATTTCCTGAAAAAATTTTTCTTGCATTATTACTGGCTGTCCTATAGCATTAGTGTGTCTGATTATATATTAATGCAAACATTTTTCATTTTTGAGCATTGAAAGCACTATAGCCCAACATGTACCTCAACGTATCTATCCTACATGAACGAAACAAGTAGGGCGAGTGTGACAGTTTTCGATCATTTAAGTGGTTTGTCATATTAACAAGATGATAATTTAATTATTTTTATTGGTTAATCATTTATTTTATATAAACACACTTCACAGATAGTTTGACTACAGCACCTAAATGGCATCTTCCCTGAATAACCGGAAAGCAGAAAAAATGTCCTTATTTTAATTCGGTTCGGAGTGACCTCTTGATAACCCCTAACACAACACTCCGAACAGATGCAAAATAAGAAAAATTTTAAAAGAAGCTTAGATTTAGTAAATATTCATTTTCATAGTCGCGCATTTGTAGAAGCGCTCAATATATTGGATTATAAATGCATAAAAGACCAGTGATTTAATTAATTTTCGTTCTTATTCACGAAGGAATCGTGCTTTCAAATAAGAATAATGGTATTCACAATATTCCGCGTGTAGAAGGAGGTCGTCTTTCTATAAGATCTTTACCGAAAAGTACTTACTTTTATCAAAGTATTCGATTACGAGTAAATACGTGATCATTATTAAAGATTCAATTTAATCGCATTTACATACAAAAGGAGACAAGCACTTTCAGCCGCGTAAACAAAACGCGTTCTAAAAGAATTTCAGTGTGCAGGGAAACCGCGGTCATAATATTTAATTTTAATTTCATTTTATAACAGCCATATTAAAAGTATTGAAAAACGTGTATAATAATGCTAAAATGCGACCGAATTTTTTGACGAAGAGCGCGTATATGATATTCAATTGGAAAGTTAGACCATAATCCATTAAACCTCGAAAAAATTCCTTGACAATAAAGGTAAATAGACATTCAAATTAGCAGCTATAATATCAGATAGAGCATTTAAAAACAAGCTATAAATTACGGCAAACTACAGTAATAAATCATGACAATAAAATAACGCATCGACGGACGTATTAATTAACGATACCTCGGGCCTATTTTAACGTCAAGTTCTGTAAATGTTGCATCATTAAACGATTCTGGATTTGACGTAAACGTTTGAGCCTATACTTTAAACAAATCAAACCGTAGCAGGAACACACAGATTATTCTAGATTCGTGACGCAGCAGGGCTCGAATCTGTACAATCAATTAAAAGACACGGTCAGTAGTCTATTTTCTAATATTTATTTTGCCATAATGCTAGTGCAACTGTAGTAATGAATTATAGTATACAGACGAGTTTAATTAACCATTTTGGAAGTTTATTGTTACCCTGAAGAAAGTAGATAACTAAAAATATTTAAAAAACGGAAAATAAATGAACAATAACGAATTACGGCAAGATATAGTTATAATGTGGTTGGAAGTATATATGAAACCTAAATGGATTTAATTGTAAGTTTTACTCGATTTGGACAATCTTGGTGTATTGAGTAGAAATACAATTTTGGTGTTTAATGGTATTTAATGAAAAAATTTTAACGACATAGAAAAAGACAAGTATGATGGACATGGTAAAACAGAAATTATATTATTTAAAAGTAAAAAATGGACTTTTTTATCAGTTAATTAAGTTGAGTTACGTAAGATTTTGTGCGCAAAACTTTGTGTGAAAGTGGTTTCATATAAACAGAGCAAGCAAAATAATTAGGACGACATTTTTACTAGAATCGTTTTCAGATCACATCACTTTTATTTGACGTCCAACATCCGGGGTCATTTAAAATCGGCAACGGTTCACAGCAATATATATATATATATATATATATATATATATATATATATAGATAAGTGTTTTCTTGCTGTGTGGTGTTGATAGTGGATTGAGTACTCTTTGGAAAGAACAGCAATAGAACTATATTTTCTTTATTCTTTTAGAACTCGAGCTTTCAAGAATCTTTATCTCTTCTTCAGGAGTAAACTACAAATAGTGATTGTACATGATAGTTTATATTTGAATTACTTACGAATGTGAGAATTGGATAAATGGAAATAATTTTTGGTTTGAAAATTATTTTGTGCTGAATGAAAAGAATTTATCAATATCAAATTTTGAGTATTGTGATGTATTTGATATTTGAATAAATCGTTGATGGACATAAATTTTGGATTTTCTATTTTTTGGTTTTGAATATTGATGGGTATCTGGTGACAGTGAAATTGTTTGTGGTGTATTTAAAGTGGAAACATTGCTGAAATTTTTGATGTGTTGATTATGGGACGTTGTTGAATTGTAATTGTGATGAATTCGGGTCTATGGATGAATGATGAGAGGAGATAGATACTGGAAACGTGGAAGTGATGTAGAGAAGTTGTATTTTTAGGGTTTTATGTTTTTGTTTATTTTTAGAAAGTAAGCACAGACGCAACTTAGATTGTCAATGTCTTTCCTTTGACTTAACGCTTTTGATTCTTGTAAAATTCTTACCATTTCAATGAATTTTCTTTTATTGGAATTTCTTTCAAAATCTAGAATTTGAGTATCTTCGTAATCGATGTTGTGACCAGTTTCTATTACATGGCGTGAAAGAGCTGAAGAGTTGACCATTCTTCTTGTGTCACTTTTGTGTGAAGTGGTTCTTTGGTGTAGTGTCCTTGATGTTTCACCAATATAATGTTGTTTGCAATTGTAGCAGGTGATTTTGTAGATTAGATTCGAGTTGAATTTCTTGGGTATGGGGTCTTTGACTTTTGTGTGTAGATATTTGCCAATTTTTGTGTTTTTTATTGCTATTTTGACGTTCGGGTTTTTGATAGTGGAAGATACTCCTTTGGTAAGACCTTTGATATACGGTAAAGTTGCAAATGTTTTGATGTTTTGTAACTGTGGTTCAATTTGATTTGTATCTTCTTCGGATGTTTTGGCTTTTATGTTGGGTGTGTTGTGTATAAGGTTTTTTAAAAAGGTTGGTAGATAACCATTTTTGATTAAAATGTTGTGAATTAATTTAAAAAAAATTTTTGTCGATGTAGATTTGATTCGAGAGTTGTGTGATTCTGGTTTTTAGATTTATGATCGTATTGATTTCCATGTGCATTGGATGATAAGAGAAATAGTTGATGTATCTTCCTGATGCTATTGGTTTTTGCACCAGTCTGTTGTGATGGTGGTGTTTTTCTTATGATTTTCATATCTACAAATGGTATTGCATTGTGTTTCATTTTCTATTGTAAATTGGTTGTTTTGGGCGTAGGAATTGAAAATTTGTAGAATGGTTTCTTGTGTATCTTTGGGTATTGCACAGATCAAATCATCTACGAATTTTTTACAAACAGGTAACTCGAATGGTAATTTTGGTATGCATGTGTCTAGAAGTTTATCTATTACGTATTATGCAATTTTTAGTGAATTAACTGCGCCCATGGGAGTTCTTGTTATTTGTTTATAGAATGTTCCTTGGAGAGAAAAATAGTTGAGTTGAAGATAAATCGAATGACTTGTATGAAATCAGGTAGTGGTCATTTTCAATAATTTTTGATAGTGTCCCATTTGTTTCTTATGCTCGAGATGGCGAGATTTTCGGTTATATTTGTGAACAAAGATGTATTATCTAGACTTATAAGAATATAGTTGTTGGGTGTCTGGAAGTTGTTTATGAATGATGGGAAATGGAAAGAATCCTTGGTGTGGTATGTGTTTTCGATATTGTATGCTGTTGTAAAGATATCTGTGATGAATTGTGTAATTTTGCTGTTTGGACCATCGATTGAAGAAATTATGGGTCTCAAAGCTAGTTCAGGTTTGTGGATTTTTGGTAATCCATAGAATTTTGGACATACACTGTTGTACATCATTAATTTCTTGGCTGTTAAAGAAGTTTCCAAAAATTTTTGTACTTTTAAAGCTTTCACAATATTATTTGCTTTTTGTTAAAGAGTACTTGTTGGATCTCTGGCTAATATTGTGTAATATTTGTTTTTAGATATAAGTTTTAATGCTAGTTCATTGTATTTGGATTTTAGCATTAGAACTGTTATATTGCCTTTATCGGATTGGATGAGAACGAGTTTAGGATGGTTTTTGAGAAATCTCGTGGATTTGTTGTATAACTCGTTGAAGTAATCTCATATGTTTTTATTATAATGAAAAAAGTTGGTGCTAATATTTGTAATTTTGGTTTTACTGTAAGTATGAGAGATGTAACTACAATCACTAAACGTACCATGATGTCGGTTAGTCATAAACTGTACGACCCTATAGGATATACTTGTCCAATTACTCTGATACCCAAATTGTTATTGAATAAAACTTGGAATCTGAATATTGTGTGGGATGAAAAACTTCCACTTGACATGTGTGAGAGACTCTTAAAATGGTTAAAAGGGTTATTTATTTTACCCAATATAAAAATACCTAGATGGTTAGCTACTAGCCATTCCTGTGGAGGCACATGGACCTGACATTTGTTCTCCGTGGAAGCCAGAAAGCGTATGCAGCTTGCATCTTACTACGGCTTGAAAATGTTTCCGGAACGTACGTGCAACTTGTGCAAACGAAATCTCGCGTTTCTCCAATAAAAAGGCAACTATACCCCGTTTAGAGATACTTGCATGTTGTTTTGCCACACGCTTAATGGAAAGTGTGAAGAAGGTTCTAAATGCAGAATCTATTCGTCTTTTTTATTGGTCGGATTCGATGGACACATTGTAAAGAATTAAAACAGATGATCGATGGGGTACATTTGTCTTAAATCGAGTAAAAAAAAATCGATCAGTAAATAGTCTAGATCAATGGTATCATGTACCAGGTGATATGAACCCTGCCGATTTACCATCCAGAGGTTGTACTCCTAGTCAGTTATTAGTATCGCGATGGCTGGGAGGGTCCTAACTGGCTTTATCAACATGAAAAACATTGACCTGTTACATTTATTCAATGTAACTATGAAGCGGTAAACCGCGAGAAGAAAAACAGTGGCAACTTGTTGACAGTTAGTACTGAATCACAGTTTTCAAACGAATTATGTTGACATGTTTCTCGATTCTCTTGTCTAGTTGGAATGATTGCCAGGATTAGTCGATTTACTAGGTTAATCAGTAAATCAAGAACTTTGATTTTTGCTAATTCATTGGGAGTAGACGAAGTTGATTATGCTGGGAATAAGCTTTGGTTGCTTGTACAAAGAGAATCGTTTGCTAAAGAGCATCATGAAACGTTGAAGAAATTTTGTGTATGTAAAGATGAGGAAGATCTCGTACGTCTAAAAATTAAATTACTACATAAAAACGATGCCTTCCATTTTAGATGTCCAATACTACTTCCCTCTAAACATCCTGTGGTAACAATAATGATTTTGGAAAAGCACATACAATTATGTCACGCGGAAGTCAATGTGCTCATGTCTACCCTTCAAGAAAGGTATTGGATTTTAAAAAGTCGTAGATCAATACGCAGTGTCCTAGATAAATGTGGCAGATGTCGCAGATTTAATTCACAGCCATTTTCGGTAGCGTGTGCTCCACTACCACTCGATCGAGTGAATAATGCCGGCGTGTTTGAAATTGTCGAGGTTGATCTTGCTAGGCCTCTCTATCTGAAAGGGGGCAAGAAATGTTGGATCACGTTGTACACGTGTGCTGTGAATAGGACGGTACACTTGGAGTTGGTGTCATCCATGTCTACAGCTTCATTTTTGGAATCATTTAGAAGGTTCATCAGTAGATGTAGTCGTCCTAACATTGTTTATTCAGACAATGGGCAAAATTTTGTGGGAGCTGAGGCACTCAACCGTATAGACTGAGAAAAAGTAGTGGAAGCCAGTAGGTTGAAGAGAATTCGGTGGAATTTTAATCCGCCATATGCTGTCTGGTGGGGCGAATGGTGGGAGCGATTATACGAATAGTCAAAGATTTACTGAAACGAGTTCTAGGGAAAGCAATATTATATTATGAAGAGCTTTACCCTTATGTGATTGTTAGGCCATCATTCATTCTTGACCATTAACGTATGTTACAGAAGACGGCAATGATTTGATTACATTGACTCCATCAATGTTTCTGAAGGACTTACATAGCTTTGAAACCATTGATACTGACGAAATTGATACCAAAAATTTGGACAAACGTTTTCGTTACATGCAGCATTTGAGAATAGGTTGCGTGAGCGTTTCCGTAATGAGTATTTAAGTTTTTTAGTTACCTTATGCAACTGCTCAAAAAATGATGTAATCAAGGAAAATAGCGTGGTTCTAATGAGAAACAATAAAGTTAAACGCATACATTGGCCCCTAACAAGAATTTTGGAAGTTTTTGTTTCTAGAGATGGAAAAACTCGAGTTGCTCGTTTGTGTACTAAAGGTGGTGAATGTATCCGCGCTGTTCAGCAACTGTATCCCTTGGAATTACAACAGCAAATTTACGTTTGGCTTGAAATTCTTGAAAAGAAAACCAAAGTATTAGATAATAGGGACAATTTAGAAGAGGAAGTGAACAATACATTCAATCCTCGAAAATAAAGTACATCTTTAAGGTACACTACCAGAAGTGATAGAATAGTGAGTGCACCTTGTAAATTAAATTTATTCGTTCATTTAGAGCGACCATTAGTGTTATGTAGTTACGTTTATTGATTTCCCATCTTCTTTATGTCGGTAATTCTAGGTGGGAGTGATGTTAGAATTGTAATCTTTAATAGTTATATATAGGTGGCTGTAGTCATTATGTCAATTTTTGCATATGGTCTGAAAATTATAGATTTCAAAAAGTTTGACTATTTTATTTTAAAATAAAGAAAACCATTACTTCGGTTATATTCGACAGTACTGTTTCCATGCCTGATTATTAAAAAGATCAAAACGGGTAGCTTTGGATTGCTCCTTACATGTTTTGACGACCGTGACAGGACGGAAAGTACTGACAAAGATTTTGATAACCGAGTTTTGATTTTGTGTAAGATAATAATGGCAAACTTAAACAGCCTTAAAAACAGCATGGTGCAAAGCGTGCCCAATTTACTAAATCTACTTCTAATTTGGATGCGGCTTTGGCCAAGAATGGGGACTTATTAAATATTAGAGAATTGTTGTGCCAGTTGGAAGATCGATCAAAGTTAATCGTTACAGTCGATAAACAAATTATCGAAGTTATGAGCGCTGATGAAGACTTGTCAGAAGAAATGTTCAGCGAAGAAATAGAGTCTTGGTGTAAATATAGAAACATTTTGATCGCTAAGCAACATCTTGTGCAAGTACGCACAGCTGCGCCGCAAAATAGTTGCAATAATGCAGAACGTAAATTCAAACTACCACATTTGGAATTAAAGAAGTTTGATTTTGATGTCAAGTCGTGGTTAGGTTTTTGGGGTCAGTTTTCTAAAATTCATGAAGATCCTGCAATACCTGACGCAGATAAATTTCAATATTTGTTTCAATCAGCTGTGCCAGGTTTGAAAGCACGAGAGATTTGCAAAAGTTTCCCGGCTACTGCCGAAAGTTATCCTATACTAGTTGAGTAGTTAAAAGAACGTTTTGGTCGTCACGATGTCTTAGTCGAGGTGTATTTACGTGAATTGTTACGGCTTATCGCCAATGCGATACACCCGAAAGAAAAAACCTCGTTGACAGTTTTGTATGACAGATTAGAGTCCCAGATGCGTGCACTGAAAACTTTAGGAATTACAGCCGAAAAGTACTCCATATTGTTAAATCCTTTAGTAAAATACTGCCTTCGAGAATAGGTTTTAAGAAATTGGACAAGAAAGCGTGCATTTACGAGTAATAATTTCTCAAAACGGTTAACGGATCTTATGGGATTTTTGCGTGAAGAGGTTGGAGGTGATGAACGTATTTTGTTAGCAAGACGTGGTTTTGGATCAGTAGAGAAGTCCATTCCTAAAGTTAAACGTAATCAAACTGAAGGTGTATCCACTGCTTTACATTTGTTATCGTTAAACGACTCAACAAAAAGAAAACGTGTGTCAAAACATCTTTTCAATTTAGCAAAATGTTTCGGTAATTTTTACTCATGACAATTGAGGTTTATATTTTATAAGAGTTCTAATTTTGCCAGATTTGTAGGTTTCTGATTGCGATCAAGATCAATAGACTAGTATTGTTTGAATTATATTTTTGTGTTAATCGCGTAGGTAGTGCGCTACTAGTGTTTGTAGTAGTTGGTGATATAACAGACAAACAAAAGATTTTCGTGTTAAATTGTTCTCTATATTTGTGAGCTTGACTTATACCACTGATATTTATAAATTATACTTATTGGAAACTTTCAGTTAAAGAAATTTCCTAAATAAGAAAATTTGCTAGAACCATTACTATTGTGTTGGTTTATTTCTTTATGTTGCTTTATTGGGCAGCCTAGCATTCTATCGTGATATATTTGTTCATTTTTCAGGTATTCTAATATTCTTTTATTTCAGCTGGTTAGCTTGTGGTATCGCGTTTCTACTACCCATAACCCAACCTCCAACTGTACCCAACAAGCTCATCTTTTTGTTGTGTCGCAAGTCTTACCGTCTAATTCTTTTTCTAATTTTCATTTTGGCTTTATTATTAGCTCAAGTAAATTTATTCGCAAATCAAACGAAACAATAAAAATCATTATTGGTCTAAAATGTTAAATTATAGCTCGTAATGAGGGTTTATTATATCATAACTAGAACTATAATTATACACGCTTGATAGTGAAGTTGGCTAAAAGTAAGTTCTTCAGCATAAAAATTGTTGGTTGAAAGGTCATTCCATTGGCCTATGAAACGCATTGCTGTGGTATTAACTGGCCAGTGTTAGAATCACATTACTATGACACTGGGAGGCTAATCTCAAGTATACGCAAATCTAAATTTTTATCTTTTGTAATAGGTGCCGTTACTCTACGCCTCTGTATATTGTTACATCATAAAACAAAAGCACCCACCCGATCTTTGTTAATAAACATCAACTATGTTCATTGCGCCTGCTATTAAAGGGTTTCTCTTCAGTTAGTATATGAGCAAATACAGGTGAGCAATGCAACGTAAAAAAGCGCAAAGCAATTGATCAGAGGGTAATGTCCCTGTATCGTTAATTTGCTCCGAAACAAACGTTATGAAGCTAGTATCTTTTGAGAGAATCATCTAAGATCAATGGCACAACAGGTCCCGATTAAGGGCCTGGGGTAACAAATGATAAAAACTACCACCGAAAATGAAATCGCCAGAAAAATTCTTTTGAAAAGGACCCAGCGCGATCGGTTTAACTCTAAGAATAAAAAAAGTTTGTATAAATCATGGATAAAAGTGTGAGAATTAATCCTTAATAAAGGATCGGATCGAGAAGAGTGAGGAAGTTCTTCTGGCAATGTCCATTGCACTTAACGAAGCAATACTTTATCTAAGTTTTTTCCTTTATCAAATAATTTTATAACCGTAATGGTTCCCCTCTCTTGTGCATTTCGGTCTTCTCAATTTAGGTATTAACTGCATTCTATGATAAATATTTTTAAACTACAAAAAATTCTTAAATGCAATACCTTCGTATACATTTGGATTAAGCTTTCGAATAGTAAATGTGTTATGAAGTTCTTATCTCAATCGTTAAACGCTTTCATAATTTTCAGCAAACAATAGATTGTCCTAGCAAGTATCTGAAATGATTAACGCAAGCTATGATTGATGTAGTGATATTGTAACGACGCGAGAGGCGCAAAACGCGTGATAAATCGTTGCTGTAATTGATTCTTCAATAATTATTCAAACTTAGCATCTGTGCATTGACGTGTATATCAATCTACATGTAAACCTTTTAAAGATTTCGAAAGGAAAGCTATATTGAGACAGTTTGTGGAAGGCTAAGTTTCATAAAACTATTTTTGAAAGAGCCTAGTAGATCGCAATCATGTAACAATGGAAAAACTATGTAAAATATTGCAGAATGTATTTTTGGTGATAAAAATGAATTTTATGCAATACAGCTTTGCGGAGCTACAATTATTCATCATCATTTTGTTTTCGACTTACTTAAGGTCGGTTTGACGCAGCTCTAACTTCTTTTCTATTCTGTGCTAATCTAAAAAGTTATACATACCCTTCACAACCTAAATTTCTAATAATTTGATTAACTTATCTACTGTAAGTGATGACCTTACATTCCAAGTCCCTATCACTAAATCGAACCGTTGTTTTAAATTCTTACAATGACGAGCCCCAAGTACCCCCTCCCGGAGATCCGAATGAGGGGGTATTTTACCTCCGGACAAGAAGTTTACTTGTGAGCTCTCCATTATACATAGTTCGTGTTTTAGGCCACGCATACGTGGGAAATATTGTGGTAGGTTCCCATATCTTTCCACAACGTAGTTTTTAAAGATTTTACAAATAGCCGCATCTATCACGGCCAACCCCCAACAACATTGTAAATTATTGAGGATCACCCGAGACCAACCGACTGTCCTCCAATATCTTTTAGCCAGCAAGGCTGCTGCTCCTTGCTGCCAATGTAGTACCTTCGGGTGGAGAATAGCGGCCCTTATTCAAATTATAATGCCCCTTGCTGCGCCTTTTAATCCCTTCTAACGATAAGTAGGCTTCTATAGTATTGGCTTAACAATATTAAATAATAACTTAGACTTTTATGCAAAGCCCAATGATCATTTCAAATCGAGCTAGTTTTTGAAAGATAGAAAATATAAGTCCAGGGCAGGTTTGGTAACTGTATCCTTCGGAATTGATCGTCGGCGCGCTTACCAATTACTCCAACTGAACCGGTGATTACAATTCAATATTTTTACAAGAAGCAATATTTGTCATAAAGTTTTAAATCTTTGGCGATACCTATTTCAAGATTCAAGATCTATTAAGGAACATAGTTTTGTCAAGTCTTTGATAAAGCACAGTTCTAATGAAGTAGTGTAATAGTATTTAGAGAGAATAAAGCGTCTGCTTACCACAGAATTAATAATGCCGATTTCAGAAATTCCAATTCGAAAAATGTAATGACAAATAGCTGCTCACTGTATTGATCACATATTTTATAAGTGTGCTAAGAATGCTTTTAAGCAACCTGTTGGTGTTGAAAATATAGTAATGAAAATATTTGCAGGTTTTCATATTTTTCAAAGAAACAAGACCGTTTGAAGAAATTCCATGCTTTCCTTCAGAATCAATACAATAGTTATGAATGTACCAAGGATATCAAGCAGATGCTTATGTTCTGAGGGCGACAATGATACAAACCCGAGGGTTACTGGCCCAAGAGTTTGTAAGGTAATGCGTATACTTACTTATAAACAAGCGTTTCAAGTTACAAATATTAAATTTATAACAATTTTAAAAAGTAAAAAAGTAAAAAAAAAACACTAGAGAAGCTAATTCCGAAACGGGTTGTGTAAACTTGCTCCGTCCATCGGAGTAATATGGATTGAGTCTATTTGTTGTTAATTTGTTATGCATAAACAATATTCTATTGATATGCAGAAAAAGGATTGTAACATACCTCCACGTGTCGAAATACTTACCTTTCACCTAACTCAGATGAAGTGAAACAGTTAATATTCGGCAAGATCACTTTGCTTCCCCCCCCAACAGCAAATTATTTTATTTTCTGTATAGCATCTGATTGCACCAACATTGCACCACATAGCACCACAAGATTTGTAGCTAGTACCCAAACGCTATGTCAGTTATTAGAGTTCAAAGTTTGGGGGGGGGAGCAAAGGTGATGCCAGCCCCCCACTACACTTTTTTTCAAATTTTTCTCTTGCACCTGATGGCACTAACATAGCACCACATAGCACCACCATTCTCACAGCTAGCACCCAAAAATTGGTGTAGAAATATCATAATAATATAGCACTACATAGCACTAACAGTCGCATAGCTAGTATCTAAAAAATGGCAAGATATATCGGTACAAACTTTGGGAAGGGCTAAAATAACGTGAGTCTCCTGACAAAATTTTTTCTAATTTTTTCTCGCACTGCTAATATTAACAAAGTACCGCGTAGTACCACCAATCGCATACCTAACACCCAAAGTATAACGATTAGAAGTTTGGAACCAGATAAGATTACCCCCGCTGTGTGCATTATATTTTAATATTTTTGTGCACCTACAAATAGCATTGCGTAGCACCACCAATTGCTTAACTTTAAACCAAATGGGTGAGATATAACGTTGAAAGTGGTGCCACCCTCACTACTCCCTCCCAACACGCTAGAACTTCGCTAGTGACATTATGCCTCCGCATAGCAGTAAAAATTGTGTAGGTAGCTAGATTAAAAAAGATGTTGAAGCTACAGCGGTTTAAAATTGCGTGGGATAGACCTATTCTACAAACTCCCAAACAACATCTTTCAGAATTTTTTCCATTAAGTGAATGGCAAAACGTATTATCTTATTTTGTGTTTTCTTCCAATTAGATTGCCAACCCGTAAAATCCTGGAGTTTAGATAGTTCGTAGTTTGCAGCAACTAAGATATGCCTACAGCCCACACCTTTCGCATTTGATTGAATCTTTTAAATAGTAACAATTCCGTTTTAAAGTTTCATGCAATAAATCTACTTAAAATTTGTTGTATTACTTAATCTGATGAAAACAGTGGTGGCGCTATACAGAAACCGCAACACTACTATACCTGCTTTATTGGAAGATTTGCAGCACTAATTCTTAATGTGCAATTCGGTATTTTTATAATGGCAGAGGCACGTAGTGATTAAAAGACCATATACTAGACATGCAACTTGTATGTGACTTATACCAAAAGTACACTTATAGACCTAAATTACATATAATGTTTTTTTCTAAAGCACAGGTAGCTATACGATCTGTGGTGCTATGCGGTGCTATGTTAGTACTAGCAGATGCAAGAAAAAAAATTAAAAAAAGTAGAGTGGGGGCCTAACATCGCCAAAGGGCATAAACTTTAAGCTGCTATATGTACGTCATTTTTTGAGTACTAGCTATGGGACTGGTAATGCTATGTAGTACTATATTAGTTCTAACAGTTGCAAGAGGAAAAATTTCAAAATAGTGTGTGTGTGTGGGCATAAACTTTAACCTGCTATATCTACGTCATTTTTTGAGTGCTAGCTATGGGACTGGTGGTGCTATGTAGTGTTATGTTAGTTCAAACAGGTGTAAGAGGAAAACTTTGAAAAAATTTTGTAGTGGGGGGACCGACGTAGCCTATGTCCCTAAACTTTAAATTGCTATATCTACGCCAATTTTTAGGTACCAGCTGTGAGAATGGTGGTGGTATGTGGTGCTATGTTAGTGCCATCAGCTGCAAGAGAAAAATTTGAAAAAAAGTGTAGTGGGAGACTGGCATCACCTTAGCCCCCCAAACTTTGAACTGTAATAATTGACATAGTTTTTGGGCGCTAGCTACAAGTCTTGTGGTGCTATGTGGTGCAATGTTGGTGCAATCGGATGCTATACTGAAAATAAAATAATTTACTGTTGGGGGGGGGGCAAGGTAATCTTGCCTAAATATTCTTGATCTCACTCAATGATGGATCATCCCAACTGTAGCATAACTCCTTAATGCTGCAAACATAGCTGAACCATTGGGTCTACGCAATAGAGCAATGCACAGAGAATCTAAACTTCTCGGAGAAGGCATGCATTGTTCTTGAAATAATAGACTCAGTACACAGAAAATACATGTAAGGACGAAATACAGAATAAAATTGAACCCAGTTTAAGAAATGATATGATAATCGATTAAAATATTTGTATACCACATGTCAAAGAACACTTCCAGAGTATTTGCAATACATAACATCTGTGCCTGATTAAATTAACCAGTGCTCGAACTATGTATATAAACGTGTAAGATGGACTGCCTAATCTAACCATATAAGTTCAGAAAATTGAACAATATTAGGAAAACGATTTTAAATGCAAAGGAGGTCGGAAAGAGTTAAATATAGAAACAATTGCACTCAAACAATAATATACGAAGGACACTACTTATCTATTGAGACCTGGCAACACTGGTATTGCTAGGTGAAATCTGAAATTGCCATCGTATAGTTTGACATTTTTGAGGTTATAGGTACTCAGAGCGTTTTGACGTGCGAGCCAAAATATGGAATTAACTCGCGAAAATTTTCGAGCTATGATTTATTATGACTTTCGACGTGGTCTAACTCGAGAATATTGCATCAATCACCTGAATTCAGCTTTTGGCGATAAAGCGTCATCCACAGCCACTGTATATCGCTGGTACACTGAATTCAAACGTGGACGTAGTTCGTTCACGGGCAAAGTTTAAGAAGGTCGTCCAAAATCGGTCGTTGTGCCGAAAAATATTGATGCTGTGCGAAAACTAATTGAAGAAGATCGTCATGTGACATCAAGAAATCGAAAGATGTTTATGCATTAGTATGACCAGCATATATAAGATTTTGCACGAACATTTGTGTGTTCGGAAGCTGTGTGAGCGTTGGATTCCACATTTGTTAACAGATGATAAAAAAATGCTCGTGTCGATTGGTGCCGTAAAATGATTTTATAATACAACTGTGGTGAATCCAAAGCGGTACCCAACATCGTCACAGGTGACGAGTCGTGGATTTATGCGTATGAGCCAGAAAGAAAAAGCCAGTCGGCAGTTTGAGTGTTTCATTGTGAAGCAAAGCCAACAAAAGTTGTTCGTTCTCGAAGCGTTAAGGAGCAAACGGTGGCATTTTTCTTCACGAAAACCGGTCCTGTGGCAACTGTGGCTCTCGAAAATCAAAAGACCGTTAATCCAACGTGGTATAAGACCATTTGTTTGTCTGAAGTTTTGGGTAAATTGACAGAAACCAACCCAAAACGACGAATCATTTTGCATCATGACAATGCGAGCTCACACATCACTTGCAACAAACGAGTATTTGGACACACAAAAGATCGAATTGATGGGCAATTCGCCTTACAGAAGCGACTTGGCACCCACTGACTTTTCTTGTTTCCAGTAATTAAAGGATTTTCTCGCCCGAGGAAGCGGTTGAGGCCTTCAAAACGCAAGTTTTAGAGCTACCAAACCGTATGTTAAAATGTAAGGGGGGCATGGAGAGATATTATAGGAAATGTAGAGAAATGTGTCATATAGCAAGAATATATAGGGAAATTAGGTGCAGGACAGGAACTAGAAGCCCTAGAACAGGAATCGGACACTGAAAAGCATGACCTGGAATATCCTTTACTTAGAGATGAGTTTGAATTAACATTGAAGGGTTTAAAAAACAGTAAGGCACATGGTATAGATAAGGTGCAAGCAGAAACTCTAGAATCCACTGGACAAGCAGTAACAGAACATCTCTTCCAACTTGTTAGTTATAAGTATAAGACAGGCACGATACTCAAAGGTTTCAAACGTAACACCATAGTCGCTATACAAAAAAAGAGAGGTGCTGATAGATTTAAAAATTTTCTAAAAAAGTTTGGCAGCACATGTACCAAAAATATTAACTGGAATGGAAAACGAGCTAAAGAAATACTAGGAGAAAATCAATTTGGATTTAGGCGAAACAGAGGATCAGGGAGGCCACTTTAGTTTTAAGGGTGATGATAGATGGAGAGGGTTTGCAGATCTTGAAAAAGCATTCGACAACGTATATTGGGAAAAATTTTGGAAATACTCAAGAAGATTAGAGTGATTTATTGGGATGAACAGACAGAACATAGCTTACACATAGAAGAGCAAACAACAGTAATAGAATTAGAGCAGGGCCGAGAGAAGGTTGTGGCCTATCCAAATTAATTTTTAAATTGTATATCGAAGAAGCAAGGAATACTGTTTGGGGCAGAAATACGAGGGTGGTCTGATAAGTAGGTAGCCTTCAATATAAAAACGAAAAGTTTGGAAAAATCGCAATTTATTTCTCAACATGGTCTCCTTTTAGCTCGATACACTTGACCTATCAATGCTCCAACTTCTATAACCCGTCTGAAAAGTACACTTTCTCAAGGTCTGCAAAGTAGGCCTCCGTGGCGGCAATGACCTCTTAATTCGACTCAAATTTCTGCCCGGCCAGTGACTTTTTCAAGTTGGAAACAAAAAAAGTCGCACGGGGCTAAATCTGGAGAGTATGGTGGACAGGACAGCAGTTCGTAGCCCAATTCGACCAATTTGGCCGTGGCGAGGGCAGTTGCGCTTGTTGTTTGGAGTGAGCAAATGCGGCAACCATCGCGTCGACAGCTTTCTCATGCCCAAAATTGCATGCAAGATATGACCCGCGTGGTCATTTTAGATGCCTACTGTCTGAGTTATCTCCTTCTTGGTAGCAGTTTTCGGGGCACCTGGGCGTGGCTTATCAAAAACAGACGCGCGACCACGTTGAAAATCGTTAAATTAATTTTTGACTGTCGTCATCTAAGGAGAAGAGTCACTGTACACAGCATCCAAGCGGTTTTTGATTTCGCTACGCGATTTCCCTTCCGAAAAGAAGAATCGAATCACCAACCGATATTGCTTCTTTTCCATTTTTCTAAAATCCGCGGGCACGCCCGCTTGCACACGCGATAAAAACAAAACTACGAGTACGATTCGGCTGAAATTTCGACAGTAACCGTCTACAAGAATGTACTACACGATAGTAAATTTCTCTTGCGATAGTGGAGCTATCTGGCAATAAGGCTAAGCATTTATTGGACCGCCCTCGTGCATTTAGAATTACTACTCAAGGACAACCAATTGGTAGGCTTAGATTTGCAGATGACAAATCGGTATTAGCATCTAGCAAGGAAGAGTTAGAAACAGCTCTTAAAGAAATGGAAACAGTACTAGCAGATACGGTATGAAAATTAACAAAAATATAACTAAGACACTAGTACTTAAAGGAGTGGTAAATAAATCAAAAACCAAAATACAAATAGGAAACAAGAACGTACAAGAGGTTAAGGATTTCTACTACCTAAAAAGTTAAATAACGTAAGATGGAAAACGTGCAAAAGATATAAAACAAAGATCAGCGCAAGACTGTGTTGTATTTAACAAGGAAAAGCAACTACTACCTTCAAAGACAACAAACATAGAAACAAGAAAAAAGTATTGAAAACATGTGTGGAGCACAGCACTGTACGGATGTGAAACGCGGAGAGTAGGAAAAACGGACAGGAAAAAGGTAAACACCTTTGAAATGTGATGCTGCAGACGTATGTTGAAAATATTATGGAAAGAAAAAGTTAAGAACAAAGAAGTACTGGAAAGGGTAGGGGAAGAAAGAAATATGTAGAAAACAGTAGAAAACATGAGAGATATGATGATAGGACACATACAAAGGGACAATGGAATAGTGCGGAATATACTAGAAGTAGAGAAAGAAAAAAAGATAGGTAGTGATACATCAAGATTAAGCCATTGCACACAAATAATAAAAGATAGTAGAGTATTTAGTGACGAACCACCGCCTCATTTCCTCCAGAATCCCTCATTTCCTCACTCATCTGGACCAAAAGTTTTCTTTGTCTAGCCATTCATCTTTCGAGATAAATATCTTAAATTTTTCATCTTTCGAGATAAATGAGCATCCTCATTTCCACACGAGATAAACCTATTTTTTTTTTTTAAACATTCTGGACCAAAAGTTTTCTTCGACTAGTCATTTTTTATCTTTCATCTGAACCAAATAGTTTTCTTTGTCTAGCCATTACATCTTTCGAGATAAACCTACCTTGTTTGGTATTAATTAATATTAGATTTTCTCAGCTACCCAATTTCTAAGAATTTTTAGATTGCGCCATCCCCAGGAAGCTAATCCAATTTTAAGATTTCTTACCGACCGATTTTAACCGTCTATAAATTTTTAGTCATGCGATACATCTTGTTAGCTTAGAATTTTACGCAGAATTAGAATCTGCAAACAGATTTGAAATCGGACCACGCCCTGCAAAGTTATACTTTAAGCTCTCAAACCTCTAAATTTCGCCTTTGTTCGTATATATTTAACTCCTTTTTTTAAAACCTTTTTCGCTACCCAAGGTATATGCTTTAACCAACACAAAAATTAAGAACACAAAAGTTTAATAATTTATTTTATCCAATTTACAGTTTAATAAACTATTACATTTTTTACAAAGTATACATTATTTCCTGTGTTAGCCGAAAGTTTAACCTGTAACAAAAAAAGATTAATGGGTTGTTTAAAATAGACTGTAACAAAAGAGATTAAAAAAAAGGAGACGTGTTTTCAGTCAATAAGACATATTGTTGTTAACAATATGTTTTACCGTCCACGACACCACGTGGAGGTAAACACATGCCGCCGGGAACAAAGGAAATTTTAAGGATGGGGAGGGTAGATATGCTTATAACTAACTTACATACTATATACACAATAAAATATATACAAATATAAACAACTTAACCTATATCCTTATGCCCCATGCGTAGGTTGATATGCTTCCGGGGATGACGTAACGCTTGTCATCGCGCCCGATAAACTAATTTTATTAATAAGCTGTGTATAAAGTTGGTGTTCTTACTCCGGATTGATACCATCGTATTCATGAGGGCATCTCTATTATTAATAACAACATCCCTAAAACTATCTACACTAATCCCCCCACCACACTACGACTAACACCCTTAATCTTTTAACAATGTCTTTCTCACTAATAATGCAATACGATTTGGCCCTGGTGCCGACGAACCCAAGACCAAATCGCCACAAAACTCGTCCTTAAACTTACCCCCCTTTTTGTTTATAAGTGGTATATTGTACTTATTGTTTGGAGGGTAATCACTTGTATCAAAATGCTCAATGTTCGCACTAATGTCACTGTATAAGTCTGGCGTCTCAACACTATAAACAAAGAGTCTGTATCCGTATAAAGCAGGGACAATCTGGGACCATACAGAGGAACCATGGTACTGTAGTGAAACTCATACATAAGAGTTTTGACAAATCTAAAATTGACAATCCTGCATAGATTGGTTTATTATAATTAATTTTAACACGATCCATCTGTATAATCGCCAGATTTTCCCCAACACGGTACAACTGTTAAAGTTAGGTTTAGCTATTAGTCCACTCGCGCACAACTTTTTCCCCTCGTGCTCCCAGGACACAATTTTACATCAACCGTTTGTCCACGTTCTCCATAGTTTTACCAAAACCGCATTTTCATAAGTTTGAAAAGTCTTTTCAAACGCGTTAGGGCAGAAGTACGGAGAGACG
Organism: Platerodrilus igneus; assembly: GCA_036346225.1. Lineage (NCBI taxonomy): Eukaryota > Metazoa > Arthropoda > Insecta > Coleoptera > Lycidae > Platerodrilus > Platerodrilus igneus. The sequence goes on from JARFIW010000800.1 coordinate 7,581,040, forward strand.
TGTTTAAATCATGTAAGGTTTACCACGGTGATTGCTCGAACTCCAACACACGGTGAACTGTAGTTAATTGTAGACCATTCGAGAGCCTGTTGAAGTGTTCGGTAATGGATTACATATTTCTTCTTTCAAAAAGTGTGGTGAGTAGCTTTGGGTCCTAGAAGACAGTGTTGGTGGAACCATGGTCTCGGGGCAGAAAGGCAAGTCGTTTGCAGATCCTGAAGTGTTTGGTATGAGTCAACCTCAGGATTACCCCTTTGGTGTTGGGGTATTAAATTTATTTTCAGATGGTTAACCTGATCGGTGTTTAACCACCTAAAAACCCATGGGTATGGTTGACCCATGCCCATCCATATAGGTTGTTGGCATCAGGTAGTTAAGTACTGGAGGGTTCAGGGGTTGTACTCCATATACTTGTTGTTGGCGAGCATACCGATGACTCACTGGTGAGACCACCTCTAATGCCTTTCTTAATAAATGATGCATATCAACATCGGTTAATAACTCCAACTTCACCTCAGTGTGTTTCAGCATTGCATCAAAAAGAAGGAGCTGTCACGTACTGGGCCGGGTCAGATTTAGTTTGACAAACGTTTCTGAAATTTTCAAAAACGTCTGCCAACAGTAGAACATCGCTCTTTAAATACAGATCGCTGTATTCACCCAAGTTTCGTACGTGAAACTCCTCCACACCTTCTGCGCATGTTTATAATCCGCATCGCTAATAGCCGGAAGATAAGTCGTTGAAGAAAGCATGTTTTGCGGGCAAAGAGGTTTCATTCAATACACTTCACGAAAGAAATACGGGAAAACACCTTTCCTTGTCAGCAAACTCCTTGTCGTCTGAGAAAAATTTTTGGACCTCAACAAACTGTTGAGGTTCTAAATTCTTCGTCAACTTATCCAACGATGATGCCATAAAACGAAGCGAATCTATGAAACGCAGCTGGATCGTTGAATTGTGATCATCTTCAGTATCTGCATCTCCTGCTAATCGAACATACTTGTAAATGAAATATATCGTTCCTTATTTTGGGGATCACCTCTACACGTTCTTTATCAATCCCACTCCCTTACGATAAAATGTCCATCGTAACCACTCAAATTGTGAAGAATCACTGGGATAAATTTAGGTACCGTGTATTTAATGTTGCATTGGGAGTGTGCGGCAAAGCGAAATCTCCTGAGAGGTGGCAGTGATCCCTCACCCTCTCATTTCCCAAAGGCTGCTTACAGATGCCACACTCCTCAACCATATGAAACAACAACTCATCTAGGGGTTCCATTGGAAGCATGGGGTGTTTGTTTTAAAATTTTTCCCAATCGTTGGGCTTCCTCTTTCATCTTTTCCATAAAAACTTTTGCGGCTTCAGGTCCTCTGTACAGTTCAAACTTGTTAAACGAGTCATCGTATGAACATTTGATATAGTATGCAAAACTGAAGGGTTCGTGGTGTTGTGGCTGTTGGTGAAGGAAGAGGTGGGATCCGGAACTGCAGAGCTAATAGGCTTCAACACACTTTCAAGTCAGCATAAATCACGAACGGTACCCGCATTTGTTGTGAACGTTCGTGAACTCGAGGATGTTGTTGAAATGGTTCGGCATGGGTACACATGGTTGCAGTCTTGTTGGTGTGTTTAAAATTTGTCTTCGGTGGAAAAAACACAAGACATCCATCGCAAAATTTCGTCCAACGGGAACTGCTTACCCACTAGCTTCCCCAAATCTTTGATCAAACAGTAGTGGGACTTGCATCCATCCTGAATGTACAGTAGGTTCACATGCCGAACCCTTTTATTAGCGGTGAAATGTAGCGGTCCAACGATGACTTGCCTTCTACCCCAAAAACGTTGATGCTGATGTCGTTCTGCTCCTCGAACCTGGGAATGTCCTTTATAGGCATGGGGAACAGTACTCCTGTTACGTTAGTACCGTCGAGTAATGCGGGTAGCTACGACCCTTTGCGGATCGTGAACATCTGGGTGAAGAGCAGCCACAACACACCAGGCAAAACATGCATCATCGTTATTTTGGATGTTAAATGGGATCCGAATCCATTTGGGAGCTCGATATAAGATGAACCCCGCATTGGTTGGTACTTGTTAACATTTACCTCCAAGTACAACGCCTGTTTCAGAGTCCATCCTAAAATTTAAAATTAGAAAAAAAATTAATAATTGTAGAAACTAACCAGAATCTCGTTCTTGGAACTCGTCCGACTTAGCCGACATCCTCTCCACAAAGGTGTTGTAGACCGCTCCCAGGTCACTGGAGGAGGTGACCACAACATTTTTGGTGTTAAAGGTTTAACATCCTTCAACACCCTCTGCCGCAGCCATCTTGGTGTAGCCACCAAACAACTCCAATTAACCTTGAGGGAGGTGTGTATAGCCAGCTGTTCCCCGACTAAGGCTATGAACCTCTCCTTCTGCTCGCATAGAAAATCCAATAGACCTAAAAATACAAACTAAGCAAAACAAAATACTTATAAAAATACATACCACTAGTATTAGCATTTTTAATTCTGTATGTAGCGATTCGAGTTTTAACGCGGTTGCTACTACTTCTACACCTCCATCCAGGACCGGTTAGCATTAGCTTTGTGGCGTTTGGCGTTGGTGGGCTCCGTTGGCTACATCAACATCGCACTCCACGCATCTCCGCGATTTCTTGGGGCAGGTCCTCAACCGTTGGTGCGGTCGGTCGTTTGATCCCGATGGTCCGGCAACGGGGACAGCCACACCATGTTTGGCGTCCTTGTGCCGTTTCAAGTTGTCCTTCCGCGAGAAGGATGCGGGCATGCATCGCAAACAAAAGACCGGCGGATTTCGATCCCACGTCATGCTGCTGGAACAGATGTCGTTTTAAATTATCACCCTCGAGAAGACAGCCCCCGCAGACGTTGCACCGAATGATGCCATTTTCTATAAAGAAATTAAACTGGTCAAAGACTTTTAACAGTTGTAACTAGCCGAAGACTAAACAAAACTGAATTTATATCGCATTGCATGGTGCTTTTATACCCTGTTGGTAGTTTACTTTTAAAACCCAGCGTCGTTTAACCTTGAGTAACATTCCAAACTAGTCTATTTACCTTGGTGAAAACCAGTTAGCTCTCTGCTTATTCATGCATTCCAAACTAGTCTAATCCACCAGTAAAACCTAATATTCTTAACTAACCTTGAATCGGATTACAAACTAGTTCATGCCTGTCTGTAACATACTGCAAATGATAATGAGGAGCATGCGCAACAACAACCCTGAAACATTTAAAAGGATGATCTGCATAGCATCCTTCTCAGTCATCTCAGTGAAATCAAAAGCAATGGAGTCTGCAGGTGTTAATGATGCACAAGTTTCGTATACCGAAAATCTGATTAATAAGTTTACGTATAGTTTAAGTGAATTGGGTGAACACCCTCATAATGTGGAAATTGGGTTTGTTATAAACCAGAGAATAAAACCCGTATTACGATTGGTGTGTAGCAAGAAATATTGTGGCAACCATGTTCTGGAATTGACATACGAAAATTGGTTAGCATTTACAAATTTTCAAGTGGAATTTCAAATCAAGTATTTTCTCGTGACGTCTAAACACTCGATTAAATGGTGCACCCGAAATGGAAGATCTACACATACAACTAGGAGGTCCGTTTTTATCACTCTGTCACCAGTGTCTGAATCAACCGAGAACGAAACGTTCCAGTTAAAAATAATAATGGGTTAGCTCGATAGTTATAAACGAATTGGAGTGCCGTAAACTATTCCATATGCGAGAGTTGTTTGAGTATCAACTTAAGCAGTTGGAAAGTCGGACTTCCCAGCATTATACAGCGAATTAGTAGGTTTGTTGCTAATTCTAATTTAAATGATTGCGATGGGTTTAATACTATGACTGAAGGGAGAAACGAATTAAAATCTTGATTGAAGGCGAAGTTCGAATTGGCAATATTTTATTCTACAACGAATTGAATCAGAGCGCACTAAATGCATTGGAGCTGGTTATATGTTTTCCGGATATATTTGTGCAAGACGTGATGTACAAGAACATTAGTGGAAATGTTTAGACGTTTAAATTTGTCGGAATCTGAAGATTCTGGTTATGGTGATAACTAGAAAGAGTATTTTATAAAAGACAGCCCAAGAGACATGGATGTAAATGTATTGTTATTGTAAATATATTGTAAATTTTTTGAAAAGTATAAATAGACTCGTTGTTGTTTATTTATTTAGTATAGTTTGAGATTTTTTGAGTAAACACATGATTATCTGTTCTGGAGAGGGTTTAATCAACAGCGCTATAAACAGGTTACCGTTTGAGCTGCATATTCCAGGTTATCAGTACTGCGGTCCTGGTACAAAGTTGGATGAGCGCTTAGCAAGAGGTGATCCTGGAATAAACGAATTAGATAAATTGTGTAAAGACCACGACATTGCATACCCAAGTACCCGACGATCTTCCAGCCAGACACCGAGCAGATAAAATTTTAGAAGAAGAAGCCTGGGGAGAGTTAAGTCTAAGAACGCAAAGTTTGGGGAAAAAGCTGCAGCTTGGTTTGTGACAAACGCTATGAAAGCGAAGAAAAAATGGGTATGGGTTTAAAGAAGAAAATAAGTTTTAAAGGCGGATTTTGAAGAAAATACGGTCCGCAATAGACCGAGTTGGTTCCGACAACTTGAAAAAGCTTAGAGTTGGTATTCTAATTGGTAAAAAATCATAAAAGGAGCCGGTGGGAAAACAAAATTAAGTCCCACGTTATACCCGTTCCACAGAAAGGAGGTTTTTACCATTGATTCCGATATTCGCAGGATTAAGTGCTCTAGGGGCACTAACAGGTGGTGCTGCGGGGATAGCTAAAGCAGTAAATGATGTCAGGACCCAAGAACAGCTTAAGGAGAGCGAACGACACAACAGATCTATGGAAGCCATTACCGTTGGGAAAAAGGAAATGGATGTTTCTAAAACCATACAAAAAGGCACAGCATTATTCTTGAAACCGTACAAACAGGGGCGGCATTTGTAAAAAGTATCAAAAAACTAAGCAAGTTACCTCGAAGAGCTCTCACCGATGTAGATATAAGGAAACACGCATCTAACATTCCTCATTTTCGCGGTGTCTTTTCTAGAGATCAGTTACAGAAGATTAGACCGCATGTCAACGAATCGGAGTGATTAATTTGGATACCACCAAAGGTTCGGGTACACATTGGGTGGGGTACCGAAAACGTGGAAATAGTGTGTATTACTACGATTCGTTTGGAGACTTGAGACCCCGGAAGAAGTGGGAGATATTTTCGAGGTTGTAAAATTTACTACAACAGTGTACCGGAGCAGACTTACAACACTACAATTGTGGACATTTAGTGTTAAAGTTTCTTAGTGACAATGGCTAAAACAGTGAGCGTGTTCGGGTATGGTAATGTCATATCGACAGGATCCATTTACCCACCAATTAAATTGAAACAAGACGGTGAATATGCTTTGGGTCTAGTGGGACTGTACACTTGTAAACTGTGCAAAACATACATCCAGGAAACAACATTTTACTTTAAGATCCAGAGCATCGCAGAATAACCATTGAACCTGGATCATACGAATTAGAAGAAATAAATGCATATATACAGGATGTTTTCAAAAATGGTTCAGTCAGAAGCCGGACATCAACGAGAACATTGAAAAATATTTTAAACTGAGTGCCAACAATAATACATTAAAGTGTTCTATACGAAGCAGTATACCGATTGATTTTGGGGCAAACCGTAAAACAATATTGGAAGCATCTTGGGGTTTACCAACCGCAAATTGACTGCAGATACCGTACATATCGCTAATCAGCAAGTGAACATAATATCGGTCTCAAACATTTTGTGGAAACCAATATCACCAGCGGATCGTTCAGAAACAATTTTCTTACGCACAGCATATTCGAATTCAGTCTATCTGTACCACCCGGGTATAATCTGGAAAAGGAACCTAACCACGTCATATATTATCCGCTGAGCGTGACAGAAATTGATAATATTACAATCAGACTAGTCGATCATTTGGGTGAATTGGTAAACTTTTCCCGGAAACATACACCTGTGTGAGACTGGAAATAAAAAGTAGCTGAAAATGCCTATCGATTTTGTATATAAAGCACGCTACAACACCCCAGACGATTAGAAGTGAATACGGCGTCAAAGCGTCAAGTTGTCGAGAGACTTACAGCAGAAGAAATACGTTTCTTAAAATCTTTGGGATTAAAAGTTATAAATGATGGGAGGCAGAAGTAAACGCAGCTTAGATCTCCACGGTGATGAAAACGTTAAACTTGGAAGGCTTTATGAGGACGTACCCAAATTGGATGTGTTTGGAGGTTATAAATTAGACGAAACCATAATAAAAGAAGATTATTATACATATCTTCCCTTTACATTGAATGCAGAAAACAACGATCGAATTTCAATTGAAATCCAGAGCAGTGATAACATCACATACCCCATGAAAGTTTTATATTTATAAAGGGTTTAAACCTACGGAAACATTAAGGAAGCGTCAACAACTGTAGACCCGATTAGAGCAGCAGAACCAGACCCTAAAGCTTACGAATTTACTAGAAAGCACCATATTTTCTGTTTGAGGAAATTCAATACAAATTGGGTAATAATCAAATAATAGATGTCTGCGAATCCCTGGAATTACAAGAACTATTAAAGGTTTAGTATCCATGGAAGAATCAGAAACAAAATCTATTACACATACCGGTGGAAACCCGATACCATATTCCAAGATGGACGGTTTAGTTGTGCTATACCGCTAAAACCATTTTGGGTTTTTGAAGATTACAAGAAAACTATCGTCAACATGCCTCAAGAGCTGATTTTAATCAGATCCAAGTCGGACGTAAATTGCTACAAGTCGATTGGAAATACAGTAACGTTCAAAATACAACGTATTTCATGGGAGGTCCCGCATATAACATTAAGTGACTTGCCAAGGCTCGCTGCTTTCGGAAATGCAAAATCAATCATCTATAATGGTTGCATTCAGAAAATGGGAACTACATGAATTACCGTCTCTAACACAATCAAAGTCGCAAGTATGGAGAATTAAAGTATCGAACGAAACAGAGAAGGCTCGGTGGATATTACTGGCGCTGCAAAATGGAAAATATGATAAGAAAGAAGAAAATGCTACAAGCTTTACGAATGCCAATATAACCAATGTCAAAGTTTTTAAACTCTCAGATGTTCCCTCAAGGTCGATTAAATTTGGATTTCGAGCAGAATGACTACTTGCCAGCGTACCTGTCTTATGCTTTTATGGAAAAATACTACCCGAACAAATCGTCAAATAAATGTTTAATGGACTACCACAGGTTTAAGGAATCACCTGTCTTTGTAATCGACTGTCGTCATCAATTTGAAAGCATCAAGGATGCAACTGTTGATGTAAGAATGGAATTAGAAGCTTCAAGAAATTTTGAACCGTCGATGAAGGCTTATGCTTTAATTATACATGACTCTATGTTTGAATATAATCCGTTTACGGAAATTGTTAATAGATTTATTCACAATTAAATATTTTGTATATATTTTTAATAAAATTGTATAAAATCTATGTTGTATTAATATTAATAAGATTTTTTGGTGATCCAAGACAGTTTCTCACGTACTCGGTGTACACCTAAGCCCCTGTATGGCAGGCGTGCACACCTCCCATGGCAGGGGAATAATGCGGTTAAAAGGAAATTTTTTCAATTTGAATCAGTTTAAACTTATATTTGAAAGATGTACACCAAGGAATCTTTAGAGACAGCAGTTAGTGAAATACAAAAGGGTATAAGTGTTAACTCTACAAGTAGGTTATATGGTATACCCAGAAGAACGTTAAGCAGGCATTTGATCTCCGTAAACCTCAAAAGAAGAATGGTGCTCCTAGGTCGGAAAATGTGAGAGACACGGGTGATGCTATACAAGAAGTTAAAATACCTATACAGAATTATGATAACTTTGCTATTGCTAGTGCAAGAGAGGATGGTAAACATGGTTCATTGTTCCCGTCTAACATACGAGCTATTTCGCGGGACCATCGAGTTGTGGAAAAACTAAGCTTAATATCTCTGATCTTGCACGAGAATGGACTTAGATTCCAAAATGTCTATGTATTTTCGAAAAGTTTATATCAACCGAAATACGAAATTGAAACGTTTTACACCATTAAAAGAAGAAATTGGGTACCATGAGTTTGAAAATTACGATGATTTGATCGAACCCAGAGATACCAAAGAAGATTCAATTATGGTTTTCGATGATATACCTGTAAACGAGCAAAGTAAAATCACTCAATTTTTCTCGTTCGGCCGACATAAAGCAATAGATTCGTTCTATCTATGTCAAACTTACGCTAGTGCCTTAAAACATAGACTCAGAGATAACGCCAATGTAATCGCATTATGGAAACAGGATGATACAAACCTTCGCCATATCTTTTCGGATCATATAAGTGGTGACATGACATATCCGAAATTTAAAGAAATGTGTTTACAGTGTTGGGGTGACTCAAAACATAATTTTATAACTGTTGTGAAAGATTTTGATTTGGATAAGGCGTATGGAAGAATTTCGACGAGTATATAAATATTTGACATTATTCAAAACAGCTAGTTCTCATCCAAAGTTTCATGATGACGGACGTTAACAATTTTATTGCGAATAAACGCAGTCTTCATCTTATGCAGGATGCTGTACGAAAAAGTTTGTAGCGTACAAAAGGGAGAGCTACATCTCAGCAAAAATTCAAAGAGATGCACAAACAATTGATTGATCCCTTGGAAATAACCGCTTCCAAGTTGCAATCGATCACCGAAAAATTCCCACCAAACAAAGGTTAAAGTTGAAAACATGGACGTACCTATAAAGAAAATTAAACAACTCGTTCCAGAAGAACCGTTCCATCTTTACTATGCGGATGTGTTAGCTAGAGACGAGGACGAAAATATTGACAAATCAATTTATGGAGTAAAGTATAATGCGGAAACCGATACATGGAGTTTGTGGAAAAGTGTATTGGTAATTAACCGGAAACTAGCGATATAACATTAAATAATGTGATATATCCAGGTACGAAGGGTTTATACAACCTGCTGGTTTACAAAGACATCAGCCCCGAAGATGGCGATTTCAATTTGCATGAAGATTTGCCGAATTACTTGGAAATGATCAAATCTGCGTCGATTTTGAGAAGAAAGTTTAACCCATTTGCGGTGCACGATTTAAGCGGGTTCCCAACAAATAACAAAAGTTTAACAAATATGTGCAAAAATATCTCACCGAATTTCGGAGGAATCCTGAAAGAAAACAGCCAAAAGAAGAAAACAGTCTAAGGGACGGGTTTAGGCTTTTCTAATCGGTTTTACAAAAGTTTAAATTCAAAGCCGGTGCAATATGTCTACTGGAATAATGTACATGAACTTGTGATCGGCTGAGATTGTTGAACGCATCCAACCGAGCTGGAAATACAAGCGAGGAAAACATTAACGAGATGGTGTCCATAATAGAAGAGTTGAGAGAAGAAGGTTAATACAGTGAGCTCAGTAAATAATTACAAGTTTTAAAATGCCTATCGACCGCTTCGGACGTTCAGAGCGTAAAGATGCTGATATTCGGCGCGGTCCTCCAGGTCGAGGATTTGTGCTAACGTTGGATGGTGATGGGTACGATATGCAGCAAAGAAGGTTAGTGAATTCATCAGACCCGAAAGAAGATAGTGATTGTGTTAATCAGAGAAGCACTATAGTATTCAAGTCTGGAGAAGAAACAATTAGTTTTCGTAAAAGAAGGCTAGTGGATGTAATGGATCCTAAAGAAGATAGTGATTGTGTTAATAAGAAATCTGTAATCAAGCTCGTGAATCAAGCCTTTTCATACTGTCTAAAAAGTTCTGATGATATACAACGTAAAGATAAAGCCTTCAATGCAAGAAACCAGCGTATCGCAATGCTTGCTCAACCAGTTGAGCCATCTGATGCAGTTAATAAACAATATGTAAATGAAAAATTGGATAAGCTTGTATCTGACTTTAAAACGTTTATACAGTTTTTATTAATTTGACTGCAACTTCGAGACAAATGAAAGGAGCTCGGTCTTGCAATAGCATCGATTTACGAGGCGTCACCAGCAGCTATAAAAAACAAATACTACAAACCAAAGCTTCAGTTTATGTCAAAGGTGCAATTGGATAAAGATAACCCTATTAGTTTAGCAACAGTGTTAAGCAAAAATGAGTAAAGAAATCATCGTTAAGGAATTATTTAAACCTGCAAGAAAAAATTTTCAGCGTCGTCATACAAATCTGAAACATGTGAAACGTGATCTTATCCAATCCGTGCGAAATGCAGCCTTACTCGCGTGTGAACAATGGGTACAGATATATTATAATAGCAGTGGACTGTTTCACAAAATATGCTTTAGCTGAACCTTTAAAAATAAAACTGGATCAGAAGTTACAAATGCTATGAAAAAATATTGGACAAAATGCTGCAAGGAGAAAATAACTTAAAATCAATCTACAAACGGATTTTGGGAAAGAGTACTACAACCGCTGGTTTAAAAATCTTATGCAAAAATATAAGATAAACCATTACTCTACGTATTCCGCAATCAAAGCTAGTATGGTCGAGCGGTTGATTAGAACAATCAAAAACAAATTGTACAGAAGATTTTACTTGCAAGGCAGTCATAAATGGGTGAATATTTTGCCTAAGGTTATGGAAGAATACAATAATACACCGCATCGGGCTATTAACATGACACCTATGGAAGCAGAAGAACATCCGGAAAGAATAAAACTTTACACCGCTAACAGCGTTTCTAAAAGTTACAAGTATAAGGTTGGAGACATTGTGCGTATATCAAAATATAAAGCAGTATTCGATCGAGGATTTCACCCAAACTGGAGTACAGAACTATTCAAAATTGTTAAAGTACAAAAACGAGACCGACAACCTATCTGCTACAAGATTTGGAAGGTCGGCCAATTCTAGGTGCTTTTACGGCGATGAAATTCAGCTCACAGCAGCACCCGACACGTACTTAGTGGAAAAAGTTTTACGGAAACGGAAGCACGGACGCGAATTATTAGTGTCGTGGTTGGGGATGGTAAAAGTTGGATTAAGAAAACAGACTTGCTTTAGTATCATCCAGATAATTACCTGGATGAAAAATCATAAAAGGAGGGAGTAAAGTCCCTTAAACTGGGTATATGGGGAGATTTGCTTAGAACCCCATTCCCATCTGTGATTTGAAGCAGGAAGCATGTGTTTCATAATCGATTTACAAGGATATCAATACAAAACTAGTGATTTCTATTGCAAGGAGATTGCCATTTTGGATGTAGCGAATAATGTAATATGGCATGAGATACTGGACATGGCTGTGAGTATAACACCCTAAGTGATGATTTCAAAAAGCAAGTTCGGTGGTTAAAGCAAAGAATCCATGGGCTTAGCTGGGATGGACAGTCCACAAGTGGATATACAAATGTAGGCGATTTGCTGAAAGAAGTCATACCACCCGATGCTACTATCTATGTTAAAGGAGAACAGAAAAGACAGTTACTGTCAAAATATTTATCAAACAACATTTTAAACATGGGAGTGTTTTCTTACTTCCAAGGCTCAAAGAATTAAGAAGATTCGGTAATAGGTACAATCACTGTTTAAACCATTGTTTGAATAATTTAAGCTGTTCTAAAGAAAACGTATTGGTATTGAAGCATTTTTGTTAATGTATTAAAATTTTAATAAAATATTTTGTCAGAATTGTTTTTATTCTAGCAAAAGCATACCTTTAAAATTTGGAAAAATATATCTGTAATACAGCGCATTACTTTGGAAAAATTAATGTTTTAAAATACAAAGAACC